>CALSBZ010046852.1:0-22010 GCA_943591055.1 Gobionotothen gibberifrons
TTTTTTTTTTTTTTTTTTAAACCCCTTGAATTTCAGGCGGGGCGCAGCGCCCCTCCAAGACAATGGTAGGGGAAACACTGACTCTGATCCTCGTCCTAAAATGCCCCGGCAGCAGCTTACAAAGCTGCGATAGGCAAGATGCCGAAAACGCCTATAAGGGGAGGAATGGATGATATACAGTGTGTATGTATATATATATATGTATATTTACACATGTTCATTTTGTACATTTCTAAAAATAAAGTTTGATGGAAATACTTAGTAGCCTTTCTTCCCTGAATTATTTGCTCCTATATCATTCATATATAGCAAACCATGATTTGATTTTTCATCAAATAGTAGTAGTTTATTACAGGTAAAAAATAACGTACTCTTCTATAACAACAGTTGTAGGTACAGTTCGGTTAGTTAGCGTGTAAAATATACGGCTGTGCCGACGCCTGATGCTCTGCGCATAGCCGAAAAAGCACTGTGTTAGACATGGGCAGAGCCTCTCTGGTGGTTGACTAATCAGAACAGAGGGGCCGAGCTGACCAATCAGAGCACACTGGGCTCACAGGGAGGGGGGGAGAGCTGCAGCGAGCCGTTTAGTGGAGAAAGTGAATAATGCTGAATACACATACTTTACAGAGATGCTGTATGCGAAACCAATGTGAGTTTGGAAAATTGCACAGTATTTTTCTATTTTAGTATACCTCAACAATGGAATTATGATCAGTGGAAATGGCCATGACATGTGACCTTTAACAACATTTAAATGCAGTTTTCCAATTCAAGATGACATCTGTAAGTTTAACTGGTTTATAAAGCATTCAATGAAAGGCCAAATTATTATAGGTGTAGGAGCTCACATTAATGCACTGTCAGTGTTAAAGGAGGGGTAGGTAAGTTTGAGAAACCGGCTCGAGATACACTTTTTGTTATATTCCATGGAATGCTCTTAATATCCTGATAGCAATGCATATTCTAAGTGCTTTGAAAAAAAATCCATAAAAAAATGTCATCTGTGGAAGCCAATTATTTTAGCCGGGCCGGCTAAAATAACTGGTTGGCCGACCTGTCTGTCAGCCTTCAATCTCATGCACACACACACACACACTCGTGCAGTCATTGTGCGTGCCGTCATTGGGCGTGTTTCCCGTCTCCGGGCAGCTGTTGCTCAATCGGCAGCAGCAGCCGCTGCAGGACATTTTCACCATGGCAGAGTTTGCTTCAACATCGTCTACCGGTCGCAAAAGAAAAACTGTAATGGAGCAAATTATGAAGAAAAAGAAAGTGGAAACTAGGAGAAGTCAAACCAGAGTCAATATCGGAGTTGCTTTTCAACTATGGCGACTATTTACGGAGCACACCGAGCTAATATGTAACGTTACCGGCGCAGCCTGCTCTCGTCAGCTAGACGTAACATTTGTAATACATTTTCACAAAACAAACATGCTAGCTTCAACAATACCACTGACAATAACTGTGTTATACATTTGTTTTACATTCATTATCATGATCTTGTGCGCGTTCATGTGTGTTGGAGGAGGTGCTCTGTAGGAAGTCTGAAGGAAGGGGCGGATTCTTTTCGGTTGTGTACTTTGGAATTTTTGTGCACTTCTCAAACTTACCTACCCCTCCTTTAATAAACTAAAAAAAGACAAGGCGATGTGCCTGCAAGACTTCACTCAGGTAAACAAAACATATTACCCATGTGCAGCAGCTAACCTGCCTGCGAGCCTTCACTCAGGTCACATTTACACACGGCGCGGCTGAAGCCTTCGAAAACGGCATCTATAGTTGCCGACAGTTTAGTATTTTTAAAATACCGTTACATTTGTCCCGCAAATTGTATCAGGTTGCATTGAGGAGGACGTTGTTAGCGTGCTACTGCTAGCACTATTAGCACTAGCAGTATCGCTAGCAGCCACATTGTTTAGGCTGTCAAATAGGCTGCACCGTTTTAGATTCAATGAGTGTCTCGTTTGCAAATGCATTCATTAAGTCGCTTGTGTTAACCGCTTTACAAGCAACTAATTGAGTGCATAGATTGCACCTTGCACTATCGCCACTACATTTTTTAAAGTGCACCCAGACCTTCGATCGCTTCGCTCTGTCCGCCATGCCTGCGGGAGTCTCACAACAATAATAAGAGCGCTGTTGAGAGAGATGACGAGTGCCATTTACATGTCCTTCGAACAATTAAAGAGGAAATATGACTTGTCCAACAAGACCTTCTTCTGCTATCTTCAGTTAAGATCCTTTCTTAGAGCCAACCTGGGCCCTGGGATGACGTCACCTGTGTTGACTGATGTGGAGAAACTGCTTCATGAGGGAAATGTATACAAAGGTATTTCTAAAATGTACTCTTTACTGCTGAATGAGGGCCCAAAGCCAGGTTTACACAAATCAAGTGCGAGATGGCAGTCAGATCTGGATGTAGCAATTGATGAACAGCTCTGGTCAGATTTATGTAAAGACAGTTTGTCAGCTACTATTAACGCCAGGTACAGACTAGTTCACTATAATTTCCTCCATCAACTGTACCTCACCCCACAGAAACTACATAGATCCAAGCCCGAGCTGTCAGAGATGTGCTTCAGGTGTGGTATTGAGGTCGGCTCCTTCCTACACTGTACCTGGCTTTGCACAAAAGTGAGGTCCTTTTGGTACGATTTTTGTGACACCTTAACCAAGATCATAGGATCTATCTTCCCTTTAGATCCTGAGCTTTGCTTACTGGGCGATTTCACAAGTCTCAATAGATCTTTAACTAAATCCCAAATTAAATGTATGGAAATTGCTTTATGTGTGGCTAGGAAATGCATAACAGTAACATGAACATCTGACTCTCCTCTCCTCATTGATATATGGTCTTTAGAAATGAGCAGTTGTATTCCTCTTGAAAAGATCACATATAGTCTTAGAAATGGATATAACACCTTTCTGAAGATCTGGCAGCCTTATTTAGAGTTTATAGATGCATCACTGACGCCACCATAGGTATATCATCTGATTAACCAACAGGCCTCTGGATATACAGTGTATGCACTGTGTATGTGTAGTATCTCGTTTTGTTTTGATTTACGCACAGACTTTTGTTTGTCTTTTGTTTTGTCTTTGTTTTGTTATTTTGGGGGGAGGGGGGAATGCTTTGCGTATTTATACTACATGTTTTTTTTGTTTTTTTGTCATGTTTAATTGTTGCATAAACCTGAAAATTATAAATAAAATATTACAAAAAAAAAATAGGTTGGAGAAGTAGTTATTTAATTTAATCTGGCTTCGTATGATTAAAAACTACCCAACGCAGTCCTCTATTGATGATGTTGTGAGCGGTGTTTCTGAGAAAATCAGCGACGTAAAATGCTCTGTGGGTCATAAGAAGGCACGTAAACTGTTACGTCATGACGCAAACGATGACGCAATCACGCAACAATTCACCTTTGAACCTAATTCACCTTTGAACCTGCATCTGTAACAATGAGTGGACCAAAAAAAAGTTAAGTCGACAATGAGTGCCGAGTGTTTAATGAGGAGTGGACAGCTAAATATTTTTTCACCGATCTGCTACTGGCCCGGCCCGTCTGTCAAATTCTAAAACACATAGTGGCCCCTGAGCCAAAAAGTTTGCCCACCCCTGGTTTAGCTGGCTGTTAAGTTCAATATCCATAAGTTGAAAGGAGAACAGTACAACAGTATTCATCCCCAATTTGCTCCCGTAGGCAAATACATAACATGTAATGTAAAGAACTAGCAATTTAGTAAATGTATATAATGTTGGGGTCAGCAATGCATGATGGAACTCTGCGGAGGTTCCTTCACTTATTTATTGTTTCTGTATTATTCCTGCTCTGACCAGTCTGTTCTATCTCACACAGGCTCCGCCCTCTACTGGACTCTATGGGTACTACTCTCTTCAATGATACGCGAGCCTTCACACACTGAAGTTGTATAAACGTAGCCGGCCAATCAGGGCGAGCCTACCTGAATGCGCGCGCAGGCCCACAGTATATAAGGCGGCTACGCCTCCTGACTGTCATCCTTTTCCTTCTCTCTTCAGCGAGCAGGACAACATCTGACAGAGAGAAGTAAATGTCTGACAGAGAGAAGTAAATGTGAAGGAAGAAGAAGAAAGTATTGTACCATCATGGATTCGCCACTCCTAGAGACCCGGGCCGGGGAGGTGCCGTTCACGTTCACCATTCCAGCGCGGATGGTTCCGTTTGTCGAGGAGGAGGATGACGAGGACCTACAGCACTTCAAACCCTTACTACAGGGCAAACATGTGCTGGTGAGGAGCCACAACCCCACCACAGTGGCGTACATCAGCAGGCAGGGCGGAGTCCGCTCCGCCGTCTTGTTGAGCACAGCGGAGAACCTGTGGTTGTGGGCCTCAGAGAATATGTTGTCTCTGAAGGCCCTCCACATCCCGGAGGTGGCGAAGCAGATCTGGGCCCAGTTCGGGAAAGCGGAGGTGGACCTGTTCGCCAACCAGCGCAACAGCCACTGTACCCTATGGTTTTCCCTGGCTCGGGGGTGGACGCGTTAGCACGCCATGGCCAAGAAAGCCCCTCTGCGCCGTGGCACGCAGAGGTGACACAGATGATGGTGGGCCAGCCCTGGACGGTTCTTCAGGTCTGGGGGGCATTGTCTCAGGAAGCAGGTGCAATAGGGGCATTACCCACTCTGGGCCAACCTCTCCAGGCTTGGCTCCTGAGAGGGACAGGCTGAGACGGGGTGGACTGTCTGACAAGGTTATTCAGACTATCCAGGCAGCAAGAGCAGGATCCACCACAGCCTGTTACAGGACAAAGTGGTTGGGATTCCAGCGGTGGTGTGAAGTAAGGAGTCTAGAGCCTCTATCCTGTACGTTGGGCTCTATTCTGTCCTATTTACAGATATTGGTGGACAGGTGGCTTGCTCATTCCACAATTAAAGTGTATGCAGCAGCCATCTTGTCCTGCCATGAGGGTTATGGCGGCAGGTCAGCCTTTAGTCAACCACTTATGGCGCATATTTTGCAGGGGGTCAGGAGACAGCGCCCAGTGGTGCATGTCTCCACCCCGCAATGGGATCTGCCGTTGGTGCTCGAGGCTTTGGTCACAGAACTATTTGAGCCTCTGGAGCTCTCCTCTCTGAAGGCGCTATCATTGAAAACAGCTTTGCTGCTTGCCTTGACTTCGGCCAAGAGAGTGTGCGAGCTGACCACGAGTTGCCTTTTGATTCGGGGTGACCGTAGCGGGGCGACACACCAAAGGCCGGTCAGGGGCAGTGTGGTGGGTCGCTGTTGTAGGACGACAGGGCGTTTATCCATCGGGGCTCCACCCACTGTACCCATAGAGTCCAGTAGGGGGGCGGAGCCTGTGTGAGAGAACGGGGGGTTACGTATTGTAACCCTAGTTCTATAAGCACAGGCGGAGCCCTCTACCTTAGGGGCCCTGTCTTTCCTATGCCGCTCGCTGAATAGGGTGTAGGATGACAGTCAGGAGGCGTAGCTGCCTTATATACTGTGGGCCTGCGCGCGCATTCAGGTAGGCTCGCCCTGATTGGCCGGCTACGTTTATACAACTTCAGTGTGTGAACGCTCGCGTATCATTGATGAGAGTAGTACCCATAGAGTCCAGTAGAGAGCGGAGCCTGTGCTTATAGAACTAGGGTTACAATACGTAACCCCCCCCGTTTTGTTTGATGATTTCAGAACTGAAACGTGCTCCGGGAAGAAGACGATAATTTGTACCGACAAAGCATTGAAATGAGTTCTTCAGAAGAGGTGAAAGGGGAATTCTTTTTTTTTTCGCATACAAAGTGCATTCTCTCCAAATCAGGTGCTTAGTCCTGTCATTCACTTGACTGCGTGGGATGGTGCATGTAGCATAAAACTACTGATCCGACCCACGGTTTGTGTTACCATTTTTAAATAACTCACTTTCTCCGTCAGTCCAAATCACACACAGCCAGAACTCTCCAACTCAGCAACAGGCAAAACATGTTCAAAACCCCTGTGCGAAGAATAGTCACAACGTTGATCCTGGAAAAACCCACTCCGAGACAGAGACAGGTCCTTCCTCATGACAATAGTTACAGTCATTCACATTTCCAAACTCAGAGTTAAAAAAAAAACGCGGGCTTTGAACGCGTCTAAGATGAAACAGCAGCAGAACCATTACCTCTCTTGCCACTGGGAAACACAGAGCGCTCTCTGAAATTGCTCTTATGGAGCAACACAAACTCATCGGCTGCCACAGCAGCCTTAGCAGCAGAAGTGACCTTTTGTTCGGTTATGTATGTGACATTGCGATCTGTAAGAACATTTTTGAACTGTTCTATAATTAGTTCACACAAATCATCAAAATAAGTGATATCAAGAGCAGTTAACCAATGCTTAAAATGAATAGACAAATCCCTCGCCATCTCCTCATACGTTTGACCTTGTTTTTGCTCAAAGGACCTAAAACGCTGATGATAGGCCTCTGGCACCAGTTCATATGCTCTAAGCACAGCAGATTGTATTCTATCATAGCTCGAACTATCCTCCAGACTTAAAGAGGAATATGCAGACTGTGCTCTTCCTGTGAGAACACACTGAAGCATCAGAGCGCAGTCTGCATCGGGCCAATCTCTAGCCTTGGCTACACGTTCAAATAATACGAAAAACGTGTCGGAATCACTTTCTTTTTTTTTCATGCATAATTCTGTCATGATCCAGCTGCAACATTAACATTTCTTTCTGCTGCTCAAAAGAAAGTGCACTAGACTGAAAAGGAGGCTTTGAAAAAACCTCCCCTTTGCAGGAAAAACTCTCATCTCAATCAATCTCGATATTATGGAGTCTTTCTTTCACCCTTTTGTCACCCAAAATAGACACAGAAAAATGCTCAGCAATCAAGAGCAACTGATCTTTTGTGAAAGTGCCAAGAGACTCCTGAGATGGAGCTTCAATGAATGCCTCTATCTCAGCCATGTTATTTTAAGATGACAACTCACAGGAGCACAGGACCCGACCTTTAAACTGAAAAAGGACCGGAGAGACACCACAGCGTTTATTATGCGCACAAAGTGGAATAATACACAATTTTGATTGGAGTTTCCCCGCTAACTACTCATCCTCTCACTGACTAATCTCCACCCTAGTCTTCATGCAGTTACTTGTGGTGGGTATTTATGCACTGGAGACCGCTGGCACAGCAAAGCGACTAGCAGGCTAGCAACCCTGCTGAAACCACGGCCATGCTCCCAAGCCGAAGCTTCACCCACTTTTGCCGCAACACTACACACCCAGCTCAACGATCCCAAGGGGTACGCCGCTAAAACCGCTAAAAAAGGGAAATCTCTGCGCCGCTCCACACACAACGAACCAACAAACAAACGGCTAAGAACAACTGACAAACTCTCTCCTCAAATGTAATGCAAAACAAAACAAAATCTTGCAAAGTAATTTAATCAACCCAAACAATGATACAAAATCGTCGTCACAAGACAAGACGTAAGAACACAACACTGTGTATCATCTTATCTAGCCTCTTAATGTTGCTCTCAAAGTAAACCTTTGAAATGCTAAATTTAGGTTGAATATATATTATTAATCAAAATGTATATTATTTATATGTTTATGATGGTGCAGCGCTTATTTTTATATTAGCAGGGTTTTAGCACAGCATGGAAGTGAAAGCAGTGCTCTACTTTGTGTTTCAATTGTAATCACTCCAAGTAAATTGGGGAAATTGATGTCTTTTTATCAAGTCAGCCACTCAGACCTTAATTTCTCTTCCTCTCTTTTTTTACTTGAATCAGGCAGAAACTGACAGGAGCAGAAGTCATCAGTGTCAGAAGTGTGGGAAATCTTTCAGTCGGATCTGCAGTCTCAGAAGACATGAACTCACTCACCCTGCAGAGGAACCGTACCAGTGTGAACACTGTGGAAGCACTTTCAGCCAACTAAAGACCTTCAAGCTACACCTGCACACCCACGCTGAGGAAACATCCTCCAGCTGCGACCAGTGTGGGAGGCACTTCAGCAACCAGAGTTCCTACAGGAAACACCTGCGGGTCCACACCGGACCATACCAGTGTGACCAATGCCAAAAGACTTTCAGTTACTTTAGTATTTTCAAGATACATATGCGTGTACACACTAAAGAAAAGCCTTACTGCTGTGACCAGTGTCCAAAGAGTTTTAGTTTTTTAAGTTCATACAAGCGGCACAAGCTCAGCCACAGTGGAGAGAAGCCGTATCAGTGTGACTTTTGTGGAAAAAGTTTCACTCAGTCAGGGCATTTCAGTCTGCATTTGCGTAACCATACTGGCGAGAAACCATATGAGTGTGACCAATGTGAAAAGACTTTCGGTGACTTAAGTAGTTACAAGATACACCTGCGTGTCCACTCAGGAGAGAAACCATACTGCTGTAACCAGTGTGGGAGGAGTTTCTCTCAGTTAGGTAATTACAAATCACATCAGCGTATCCACACCGGAGAAAAGCCTTTCCGCTGTGAACTTTGTGAGAAAACCTTCTCCCTCTCAAAGACTTACAAACAACATGTGCGTACCCACACTGGAGAGAAACCGTTTCAGTGTAAAGAATGTGGGAAAGGTTTTGGTCGACTAAGTAACTACATGCGTCACCTTCGTATTCACTCCGGAGAACAGCCATACAGCTGCGACCAATGTGGGAAATGTTTTAACAGTTCATATAGTTACAGCCGGCACCTGCGTGTGCACACCGGAGAGAAACCGTACTGGTGTTCACAGTGTAAGAGGCTGTTTACACGCTCTCAGTCCTTAAAGAAACATCGCTGTGTCGCAATAGAGGACGAGAGTTCCACTGTATGTAAACAAGAAGCACAACCGAGCTGCTCACCAGCAGATCCAACAAACAACAACTACCAGCAGCCTGTACAGTAAACGACAGCGTGCATGTTCATGGTACTGAAGGAGATCGTCACCCAGTTCAGCAGGCTTACTTGTTTGTTATTGTTTCTCGTCAAAAGTGGAGCTCTATCTAAGGAATAAGATACAGTATATAAAGCTTTGGACCCCACGCACAAAAAGTAAAGTTGGTGAGCCTTTGGTTCTGGTCTTCATGATACTGTATCTGTTGACATCAAAGATGCAATATTCAGCATTTTCCTAAAAAATCATGGTATGGACTGTTTTTCTTTTCCATCTGCCTAAGTCTTGAGCTTCCCCTTATCAATAGCTACAATCCCAATTTATCAGTGATCAATTTTCTTTGCAACGACTTATAACAACAGCAGGGTATCTGCATATTTTAACATATTTGACTTTTAGGACCCTTTTTAATAAGAAAAGATCAAAATCTCTTTGCTGCATCAACTGGACAACACGAGTATGCATCGATTTTGGAATTCATTGTTTTTATTGATACCCATTCTGTGCGAGTGAAGAGAGGACATCGTCATGAAAAACGGAACCTTAAAATCTAGATTTGGGTTGTAGATCTCTGTGGCAGGCAGCCACATCTCATCCCAGATGTGAGGCACTTTTGAAGGAAACATGTCTTACTAACTGCATGGCTCTGATCATTCTCTGTGACAGTTTCAAACTGCCATTGGGCGGATGTTTTTAATTTTCATTTATCAACAAACAATTTGCTTTTACGTCATTCCAGAGTCTTGTCCACTTCTTCTCCGGATCAGCCTGTTGAGTCCAACTGCAAAATAAATGTTTCCGGTGTACAATTGTACGAGACTCTGAGCCACGGTCTGCCCACTGCATGTGTGATTTGATAAGCCTTATGCTCAGTTTATGTATAGATGTAGAAAATATTAATGAAAAAATGATCAGAGTTGCAGCTGGACTGGTGTCCATCATAACACTGTTGGGTCCTTTCACATTTGTAAGTAGTCAATTACCTGAAATGTAAATATATTAACAAACGGCACACTATTACGATAAGTACTGTACGGTTTGTAAAGTGTAGTGTCTGTCTGTGGACCATGGAAGATAAATATTGAAGCCACTAATTAATTGGCTACTAATGGAATATTGAAAACCTAATTAAATGTGTCTGAAAAAAAGTTTTTATGAGGTGTTTAAATGACCGAATACATACATGAACATCATAATGTTATAGATCAGTCCAGGCCCTGACCTATTTGCTGCCCTAGGAAATATTTTAATCATTTTAAAGTGAAATGTTTTCAATCTGGTGCACTTTGAGGGCAACATTAAGAAACTACATCTAGAGGGAGCAACTCTCAAAACCCATATGAAAAAGATCTTTATACATTTCAATAATCACAAAATCATTAGAATATGGCCATAACATACCATAGCCTATGAAACAAATGTAACTTATTTATTAGATTTTTGTTGTTCATTTATAGTGGTGAGCGTGCAGGTCCTCACCTGTCTCAGAGCCTCTCCCATAGTCATGCATATTTTAACAATCACTAATCGCTGTTATTTACACAATGTGTGGGCGCTGTATGCAATGTACAACGCCCTATACACGCGGGCCTAGTTTTTATGTTGTTATCTAATATTTATATAAATAAATACTAAAAGTTAAATAATTTATTTTCTTCCCTATTTGATGCGCCCCCATAGATGGATGCGTCCTTCGCCCTGGATCAGCCTGAGAGGACAGGTTGGTCAGTCTGAGGCTCTTCAATGCGCCTTAAATGAATTTGTTCTTCAGATTATTTGGTCAAGGTTGAAAACAGTTCAGTTCCTGCCTGAGGTTATAGATTATAAATAAAATTGGAGGGATGAAACCCTCTTTAATGGTCACACATGCAGTGAGCAATGAGGGGGGGGGGGGTGTCCGGCTCATTGCTCAAGGGCACCACGGCCCAGGAGGCCAACTGGGACCTCTCCAAGTAGCAGTCCACACTCCATATTTAAGTCGGTTCGGGGGCTTGAACCGACGACCCTACGGCTCCCAGTCCAAGCCCCTACTGACTGAGCCACTGCCGGCATTAGGTTGGTGTTCTCATTTCCAAAAGGTTGGTCAATTATTCAACTATTTATTTTTACTCTTGGGTTTTGTTGCCGCGACTGTGTGACAATGTTCCATCCCATCTGTATTTTTACATTGGTCAGCACCTCTCAAACCCTGCTGTGTCCCTCTTCTCACCATCAGGAAAACAAACACGTAACCAAAGAAGCAGTGATGATGGGGAGCAGGGGTGTTGGTGGAACTGCTACTATTTTCATTTTACTGTACAACCCTTTTGCTCCAGATTTAAAGTGGACCTATCATGCTATTTTTAGGTAATAGCATAGGTCTCAGATATATATAAAAAACATGTCTATGAAGTGTTTTGCTCAAAATACCAAACAGATCACCTGTAAGGGTCTCACTAACACTGAGCTAGATAGCCATCCAGTTAAACCGTTTGAAAGAAAACTCCAGCACAGATGTCAGTTTTACTGAAGTCTCTTTACTTGGTGAAACTGTAAAGACAATACAGACATAACAGTTTATTATTTATGACTGCCCGACTGACGAGCTAAATAAACAGAATACTTCACACAATGAGCTACGGCGCACAAAACTGAGACGCTAATCAGCCTAGCCGCTAGTAGCTTAACTGCTAGGAATGCTCACTGCATTCATACAAACATAAACATTTTGCATACAACATATTCCCATGAAGCCACAGCCTGTCCGACAATAACACTCACAGACGATGCGTGAACAAGCGGGAAATACGAATCACAGCCCATGGAGAGCAGACGTCCGTTCATGAGACAACCCAAGCTACACGTGAAACACACTCGGAAACAAACAAGTTCGGTCTCCTGGCAACAGGAATCGAATAAACCACTAGAAAGCAGCAGTGTCAACCAACCACCACAAGGTGGTGCCAAAACACAGTCAAGAAAACACATACATGACAAATATACACCAAAAACATACAACAAGGACAGAACAGGGTTTTTAAACCCCAGATCAATCAACAAGAATCAGTCTTTGGAGACAGAAGCACGACCACTTCTGTAACAGGACGAGCAAATATCCTTTTGGTCTTGTTCTTGGAGATCTCTACCTCGATCTTACGAACCAGTCCATCCCTTCATGGAAATGTCTTTGTGATGGTGGCCATAGGCCATTCGTTTATCTCGTACTGGACGCTTTTCACGATGCACACCTTGGCCTTTGTCAGCTCTTCCTCGGTTGGATGGCAGATGTGCCACCTTAATGACATTTGTCATTAACAGAACGGGAGAAAGAGCGAGCTACATGGATCAAGCGTGCTACTGCTGTGACAAGAGTGATGTACTTTGAAAAGCGTTAGAATCGTTGAGGGTGTACCACATCTCTGGTAAAACATGTGAGACTCGTTGTCACTTCGGGACGAACCTCAGAGTCAAGAACAGGGTTGATGAGGTCATAAGTCTCTTTCAACTCAGGAGGATGCATGCATGCATCCTTGAGAAAGGCTGGTCCTGCGAGCCACATTGTACTGTTTAGGAGAGCTGGCGACACAGATCTGGACCCGATGTCTGCTGGATTGAGGTCTGTACGCACGTATTTCCACTGGCCAATACATGGTGACTGATGAATGCGTTGGACCCTGTTGTGCACGAAGACATACAATTTCCTCGACTGGTTGTGGATGTAACCTAGCACAACTTTGCTGTCTGTGTAGTATGTGATGTTGTCGAATGCTACATCCATTTCTGCAACTATCAACTTGGCGATCTCTACTGCGAGCACAGCCGCACACAGTTCAAGTCTTGGAATAGTGTGTCCAGGCTGGGGAGCCAACTTTGTCTTCCCAAAGATGAAGCCTATACCTAGTTTGACCTTCATGGCTGGTCAGCTTGATATAGGCCACTGTTGCGATTCAATCAATCAATCAATCAATGTTTATTTATATAGCCCAATATCACAAATGTTACATTTGTCTCAGTGGTCTTCACAGTTTGTACAGAATATCAGTATGACAATACGACACCCTCGGTCCTTAGACCCTCACATCGTACAAGTAAAAACTTCCAGAGAAAACCCACAGTTTAAAGGGAAAAATGGGAGAAACCTCAGGGAGAGCAACAGAGGAGGGATCCCTCTCCCAGGACGGACAGACGTGCAATAGATGCCGTGTGTACATTGAAAAGATAATACATTTGCAACATAGGTAGTCCAAATGTTTGGAAATGCATGTGTGTATAATAGGAAGATGAATCCACGAGGATATCCATCCAGGACTTATGATCCAGGACCACAGCAACAGCCACGACTCGCGATCCAGGACACAGGACTGCAGCAACAGGATCATCCATGACTCCGGATCCCGGCGTATATAGACACCAAAAAGAAAGAAATTTGGGGAAGCTGGGTTAATCGGAACATGAGAGTACACAGGTACAGACAGAGAGAAGGAAGAAGTAAGATGTCCCCCGACAAACTAAGCCTATATCAGCAAAACTAGGGGCTGAATCTAATCAGCCCTAACTATAGGCTTTATCAAAAAGGAAGGTCTTAAGCACACTCTTAAAAACGGGTAGGCTGTCTGCCGCCCGAACACAAACTGGAAGCTGATTCCACAAATGTGGAGCTTGATAAGAAAAGGCTCTGGCTCCCATTGTACTTTTAGAGACTCTAGGAACAACCAACAACCCTGCATTCTTGGAACGCAATGCCCTAGTAGGACAGTAGGGTATAATGAGTTCTTTAAGGTAAGATGGCGCCTGCCCATTAAGGGCTTTGTAGGCGAGAAGAAGAATTTTAAATTCTATCCTGTGTTCTATAGGGAGCCAGTGTAAGGCAGCCAGTACAGGAGTAATGTGGTCCCTTTTCCTAACTCTGGTTAGTACACGAGCTGCAGCATTTTGAATCAGCTGAAGCGACTTAACTGACTTCTTGGTACACCCTGATAATAAGGAGTTACAATAATCCAGCCTAGAAGTAACAAATGCATGGACTAGTTTCTCTGCATCGTTTTGAGGCAAGATATGCCTGATTTTTGCAATGTTACGTAGATGGAAGTAGGCGGTCCTTGAAATTGATTTTATGTGGGCATTAAAGGATAAATCCTGATCAAACATAACACCAAAATTCCTTACAGTCTCACTGGAGGCCAAATTAATGCCATCCATAGTTAGTATATCTTTAGATAATTTGTCTCGTAGATTCTTCGGGCCGAGTACAATAACTTCAGTTTTGGTCGTGTTTAACATCAAAAAGTTTAAGGTCATCCACATTTTTAAGTCCTTAAGGCAGTCTTGCATTTTATTTAGATGATTAATTTCATCAGGATTGATTGATAAATATAGTTGAGTATCATCCGCATAACAATGAAAATTTACAGAATGATTCCTTATAATATTGCCTAACGGAAGCATATATAATGTGAACAAAATAGGTCCGAGCACTGAGCCCTGTGGCACTCCATGGCTAACTTTGGTTTGCGTTGAAGATTCATCGTTGACACGTACAAACTGAGAGCGTTCAGATAGATAGGACCTAAACCAGCCTAAAGCAGTTCCCTGTATGCCAACTAAGTGCTCTAGTCTTTGCAATAGGATGTCATGGTCGATGGTATCAAATGCAGCACTGAGATCGAGCAAGACAAGAATAGAGCCAAGTCCTTTGTCTGAGGCTATTAGAATGTCATTTGTGACTTTAACCAGAGCTGTCTCTGTGCTATGATGTGTTCTAAAGCCAGACTGAAAATCTTCAAATATTGTTTTTTAAGTAATCACACAACTGTTTTGCGACTACTTTCTCAAGAATCTTTGAGAGGAACGGAAGATTCGAAATAGGTCTATAGTTTGCTAAAACCTCTGGATCGAGGTTGTGCTTTTTAAGAAGCGGTTTTATCACTGCTACTTTGAATGATTGTGGAACATAGCCTGATAATAAAGACATATTCATAATATTTAATAAAGAAGTGCTAATTAATGGAAAAACATCCTTCAACAGCTTAGTTGGAATTGGGTCTAAGATACACGTTGATGGTTTAGAAGAGAAAATCATTGAATTTAATTGTCCAAGGTTTATGGCTGAAAAGCAGTCTAGTTTACTATCTAGTGTAATATTAGAACTTACGTTTCCGGGAGCTGTTGATAACACTATACTGGTCAAAGGCAAGAGGTCATTGATTTTGTTTCTAAGAGTAACAATTTTATCTTTAAAAAAGCACATAAAATCGATTGCTGTCACTGAAGTGTCTCCGAAGACACAGAGTTCTCTTGTTTTAGCACCTGCAGTAGAAAAGGGTGCATAAGGGTGTGGTATCTGGAGTTCTTGTAAGTCTTGTAGAGACTCCTTTCATGTAGTCCAGTCAAGCTCCATGTCTTTGGAGAGTGGCGCATCCCAGTCCTCTGCTTGCACGGTGAGCTTCCGGAGTATTAGTTTCCCGCGTACTGTCACTGCGAGGAACTCAAGGGGGTCCTACAGACTGTTAACTGCAGACGGCACTCCTCTGCGAGTAAACGGCTTCTGGTCGTTTGCAATCTGAAACGTGAAGACATCTGTGCACATGTTCCAGGACAGAGCGAGGCTTCGTTGTGTAGGGAGCTCATCTGTAAAGAGGTCTTGTTTTCCAACATCCTTGTAACAATCCTCAGGTGGGAATGCCTCGATGACTCTTGGGCGATTTGATGTGACTTTGTGCATCCTGAGATTAGAAGTTGCAAGCATTTTCTGCGTTCGGCTGAGTACACTGATGGCTTCTTCGGTGTTGAAGGACTTCAGGACGTCATCAACGTAAAACTCACGGTCAACAAGGCTTCTTGCATCACTGCCATAGTTGGTCTCTGCTTATTAGCCAGATCTTATCTGGCTTTTTGGGATGGTACACACCTAACAGCGGCAGATACCAGCACTCTTGTCATGGTTTCAGGGGCGGTGCAGTCTCTGCGTGTCTTTTGCCGAACATGTTTGCCATGAACTCTAGAAAGTGGGCTTTCATCTGTGGCCGTTTTTCCAGTGTGTGTCTCAATGAGGCAAGACGATCTTGTGCTTGTTTCCTATTGTTAGGCAGCCTCTGTCTTGGTAACCGGAAAGGTAGTGGTCCCACCCAGCTCTTCGAGCTGTCTTGATGAAACTCTGTTTCCGTTGTAGCCCCGTTTTCAGAGATTTGGGTATGGAGGAAAAAAGAGAGGGTTTTATTTTCTGACGCTGCGTGAGTTCCCTGACACACCGGGGATGTATGTATAAAAGACATCAAAAAGTGCATTTTGCATAATAGGTCCCCTTTAATGCTTCAATATCTGATGGTACTGTTGGTGCTTATAGTCAGGGGTGCACATAACTTTTTTGCCCTGGTTCTCAAAGGAGCACCTGGAGATGTTGCTTGGTGCGCATCCTTAAAATGAAATAAACCGGACCTTTCGAGGGGTACTTGACTTTATGAACGGGGGGGGGGGGCTAGTGAGCACGCTCGCTGGAGCAGCCTCGCAGCTGGGATACTGTGCGGAGCGCATAAAGCAGCAGACCCTTCACACGATAGCGAGGGGTAGAGCGAGGGATCGCAGATGCCGTCGTGCTCGCGGACGGACAAAACAATTAAACCTAAATGGCTCGCGAATTATACTTTGGCGGCCGTTAATATACCTGGGTGGCATTGGTTGCGTTAGACTTCTTCGTTGTCCGTCATTTTGACATATTTATGTTTGGGTACTGAGCAGCAAATGTTCATTCATTCATTTTTTTAATGATTCATACAGAACTTTTAAGGGCATGGAGAAAAAAAAAGATGAACAGAGACACCGGCCGTGTGGTCACTTTTCATGTCAACACGAACATGAATGATTTATTTTTTCCTGCACTGACAGCACAGCAGAGGTGGGCAGAGGCCGCTAAAAACACTGCGACCATTGTGCCTAAACAGGCAAATATGTGACCTGCTCCATCAAAATCAGTCGCATTGACCCGAAGACACATTTTGAGTTGTATACACTGCTGGAAAGAGGAGATTCCTAGCTTTCTAATGATATCAGGATTGTTTTTGTACTCCAAATATTAAGCAAAATATGTCACATTATATAATGACTGTCACCGAGTCATCATTTTGAGAAAAAAGCCTTTAAAGTTTCCTCTTCTCTGGAATCCATCGATCTGACTGATTATTAGCGGAGCAAATGATAAAAATACTACGGAGGGAAGATATTTTCATTTGGATTACTGGTCTGGGGGAGGCTCGCGAGTGTGTGTGTGTGTGTGTGTGTATACGTGTGTGTGTGTGTGGTTGTGTAATGTTGCATTCGTGTGTATTGGGTTTGTTTCCCGGGGAAACACTCACGAGAAACACCGGCTGTTGTTTTGCCTGCTGTGACTTCAAGTTACTCCGTTCTCCGCTTGTAATTATGCCGTTACAAGCTTTCAAAGTTGTATTTATCATCTGAATTTGCCGAAACAAGTTTAATATTGTGAAAGCCAAGCCTTTGTTTGATTTAAATCAGATGAAAACAAACTTTAACGGACCCTGCCGTGTTATTTATGATTACTATACACCTTACATTCATAATTTCAGCCGGAGGGAGGGGGGGCGGCGCTGCGGAAGAGCAGAGTGGCGAGGGGGAGCCGTCTTCTTCCCTTTACAAGCTTCAAAAATGTATTTATCGTGTGATTTTGGAAATAAAAGTTTCATATTCTGAAAGCCAAGACTTTGTTTATTTAAAATCAAACAAAACACCCGAACCCCGAAAAAATAGTTTTTTACGCAAATCCACGTTTATTTTGAAATGAGCCGTTGCGACTTCCGACTGATTTCGATAGAGCGGGTCACATATGAACAATGCCATCGTTTTAAATGAGACGATTACAAAATATGAACAAAACATTTACAAGAACAACTCAATTGATCTGCTGTAGCCTAGCCTGAATGCTGATTTCTGCATCGTCATGCACCCTCGGACAAATCCGTTACTCATCTTAGCTTTTCTACAGATGTCGCAGAACATGTTGCCATCTTCCCTCCTCAGCCACTTAAACTCTTGCTCCCACTGAACCCGGTACTCCCGCTTGAACTCCTTGCCACTTGCTTGCCCCTCTGCCGCTGGCTGAACGTTGTCAGTTTTATTCTTACTGGCTTGTCCTTCATCCTCCACCGCATCAATCCCTCTTTTTTTCACCTCGTTTATCCACACCATCACAATTACTGGGCTTATTAAAAAAGCTTTGCGATTGCTAAAGCCGGTTAAACAACGAGGTAATCAACGAGGTCAAAAACAAGACTAGACAATAGCTACTTAATATACACACACTCGCCACCAACTGGACAGGGGTGTGAATGACTAAATAATAGTTACAGACAGAGATGGGGTCGTTACTAAAAAAAAGTAATATATTACATATTACATATTACTTTAAAAAAAACTCGTTACTTTACTCGTTACTTTACTCGCAGGGCCGGCCCGCCCCTCCCTTACAGGCAGATCACGCAGACTGTGGCGCACCTACAGTGTAAGCACGCCACAGTTTTGCCTCTGCGAGACTCCACTTGCACCCCCAATTACTATTGCAATAAGGAAGACATAACACAAGTCTTTCTTTTTATATGCTCTTTAATAAAATAGGCTACCAGCCTACCACAACAAGCTAACAGTCTGTGAAACGTAAAGAGCATTTCAAGAGAAAAATTGTAATAACGGAACAAGTGGGCCATATCAATGTGATGTGACACTGGCAAAATAAACAAATACTTTACAAATAAATAGCCTGTATAAAACAAAATAAGAGGTTGGCCTTGATAACACATTAAATACACAAATATTGATTGCCTCAACAAAAAAAAGGCCTATCAGCATTAAATAGCCTAAAGGCTAATGAAAAAGAACACAACCTAAAGCATGAGCTTCATTAATGGAACAGTAAGCTAAACAATATACAATATAGTCAACATGGCCTTTTAACATCATTAATAACAATCAGAAATAGGCCAAAGTGGCATTGGCTGTGAACATAGGCCTATTACCACACTCCCTCTCGTGATCTCAGACTGAACACTTAACACTTATTTGATGTGTTTGTCACTGAAGCAGTGGTTATACCGCATTAGGAGGAGTCTCTCAAATAGTTTATCGGATAACCGATTTCTTCTTGGTGTTAGCACCAGACTGCCCAGGCTGAAAAGCCTCTCCACCGGCGCACTCGATGGGGTAGCAGTGTTGCATTTCACGAAGATGCGCTTTATATTAGGGAAACGGCTCAAGACTGCCATCTCTGCTTTGGTTACCGGTCCTACAAATTCTAATTTTTATAGCATGTGTTCTTTGCAGGTGTTTGTTGAGGTTTGACGTGGTGTTTACAGCAGTGGATAACAGCTTCTGGCCTGGACACAGTTTGCACCTCACCGTCACATTCCTGTCTATTCTTCGGACGAACTCAAAATAATGGACATACCTCCACCCCTCGAAAGTTATCGCTGACTCAGCCATGTTTATGGAGATGTGGACGCTTAGATTACGTACATATAAACCTGCGGCGGGAACCCCTCTTGTCTGTCAGTGTGATTATGACTGATTTTATAAAAGTAACGAGGTAACGCGTGTCGGGCAATGTTAGTAACTGTAGTGTGATTACTGAATTATAAAAGTAACGCGTTACACTACTCCATTGTAACGCCATTGTAACGCCATTGTAACGCCATTGTAACGCGTTACACCCAACTCTGGTTACAGACTACAGTAGAGTACAGTAGATCGGGTTGTTGATTGTGGCCTGTGGAATGTTGGTCCACTCCTCTTCAATGGCTGTGCGAAGTGCAAACTGGTTTTCGGACCCCCCCAATAAAGCAAAAATGCACGTTTCAGAGTGGCCTTTTATTGTGGCCAGCCTATTGTAGCCTGTGGCATATCAAGATGCTGATTAGACAGCATGATTATTGCACAGGTGTGCCTTGGTAGCAGGTAGTTCTTATGCAACTCGCAAATCTCTCTCTCTCTCTCTCTCTCTCTCTCTCTCTCTCTCTCTCTCTCTCTCTCTCTCTCGCTCTCGCTCTCGCTCTCGCTCTCTCTCTCTCTCTCTCGGTGCACCAGTTATGTGCAGCCCTGCTTATAGTGCAAATCAGACACAAAAAACATTTTGTTGAAACAGTTTGTGTGAGATGAATGTTGGTGAACTTGTTGTCTTTGTACTGTGTAGTTAGATGTAATTACTGTGCTTAGTGTTTTAAGATATTGAGCATCGCACTCCACAGTGGCCACTTGAGCGCCATTCATTATCTAGATGTCTCTACTTTCAGTCATAGGACTTTAACATTAATGTGTACAGAATGCAGCTATATTAAACATTATAGGGGGTTGAGTGGAGCCTGACCAGTTAAATCAGCATCAGCTATTCGTCTGATTGTTATCTTAAACAGTCAAGCCAGTCAAGTGGTCCATATATGTCTATTTTCATCTCTTGTCAAGAATGTCCCCTTCATAATGGATTGGCCTAAGATGTCCTCATTTCCTTAAAAAGCCTTCCAATAGTGTCTGCTGTGGTCAGATTAACCCATATACTCCTGCCTCGGGCTGCTTTAACCCATCTCCTTGTCTGTGTTGCCTGCAAGTACCCCAGGACTGTGAACATGGAATACATGTGAAAGGCTGATTAGATTGTGCCTGGAGCTGCAGACACCAGCCAGTACTGGGTCTAGTGTAGTAGTGAGCTGTCCTCATAGAAGTGCTCTGTATTAGAAAAATAAAAGAATATAATCAATTTCAGTAGAAATAAGTATAATGTTAAAGAGCAACTTGCAGGTTAGAGACACCAGTGAATAAATGTGTAGGAAAATTATGTATACACTAGATTTTCCAAAAGATATACATAAATATACACTACAGTGACATCTGGCATCGTTTTTGTAAGACATTTTTACTACATAAAAAGTGACCTCCCGCGTGTGACGTAACATGAGGGAGAGCGGCCGGTATAACGTAGTAATAAACATGGATCGCAATGCTAGTTTTGACACAGAAGAGGTTGAAAATATATATTCGAATGCATATGATTATAATTATGAGCCTGCTAGGCGTCCAAGAGACCAGGAGCAGCCAAGGATTAGAAGAAATAACGGCCATCGGAGAGAAATGGAGCTTGGTGTGAGGAGAACCAGTGGAGAACAGGGCAGCTGTCTTGGTGAGTGACCGGCGTTAGCTACAGTTAATGTTAGCTAACGTCAGTCACATCACAACATTGTAAAGTTAGCTATCATATATCAGGCTATAACTAAAGTAGTATTGATAATATAGTAACGTTACTGGCAGGACTGTTGATACTGATCCATAACAGAAACTAATGCGCAAGTATCAGCCGTATCTCGCGTCGCTAAAACATCCAGGTATGAGAAAATAGCTATAATGCTAAGTAGCCTTGAAGTTATACCACTGTGGTTTTACAACGATCTGGCGGAGAAAGGTTGTGGAGCCTCCGTTGATATGCCGTTGTAAATGGCTTGATGGAAAGCAGGTGTGTAGTCGGGGAGGGTGCACAGCTGATTGCAGCAGGTGAGTGGAGGTTGAGCCGGGAGCCAGGAGTGAAAGCCACCACACACAAACAACACAGACAGGGGGACACAAACAAACACAAAGGAGACGGCTGGGGCAGTACAGCCACCACAGCGTTACCTAATGCAACTCCACACTGCGTCTTATGGTGCTGTGTACCGGAGGGGAGAGAGAGGAGCGAAGGGGGGGAGAGAGAGGAGCGAAGGGGGAGAGAGAGAGGAGGGAGATGTAATACGGTTTCCTGATAAACGTTTTGTTTGATAGGCCTCAGCTGTGGAGAGTATGTGCTGCAGGTAGGTGGATGCACCTCGCACAACGCACCCAGGAACGAAAGCTAGCTCCGGTCCTTTAGGGAAACTGTGGACTCGATGTCCTGACACACAAACACAAGCTCACCATGATTACAAATGGTGAAATGCAATGTAAAATGACCGAAAAAATACCAGCTCACTAAATCACAACTGCTCAAACCAACTACAAACTACTACCGCGGATTGGGCAGAGAAGGAGTCCGAGAAAGTTGCTCCCCCATGTGACGTAATATGACGCGTTTAATGTAAGCAAGGTGCCACAGCAGGTGTGTGTGTGTGTGTGTGTGTGTGTGTGTGTGTGTGTGT
>CALSBZ010046852.1:52316-66133 GCA_943591055.1 Gobionotothen gibberifrons
ATATGAGAGCAAAATGTACATGTGTGAGTGAAAAATGTATAAATATGTGAGTGACAATATATGAATGTGTGCATTGAAATATGATCATATGAGAGCGGAATGTAAATATTAGGGATCGACCGATATGGCTTTTTCAAGGCCGATACCGATACCGATTATTAGTAATCAAGGAGACCGATAACCGATATTTGGAACCGATATATATATATATTTTTTTTCCCAGTAAAATCAGAAAATCTTGGTGTCAAAATGTAGAATAACACAAACTCCAACACAACTCAACACAACATCTTTCAAATGCATTTAAGCATATATTATGTTTAACTTTTAAACATCTTACAACTGGTTTCCTCTCTGTGCCCTTTTCTTTAGTGCAGCCATATGCAATGAGTTAGAGAGTCAAGAAGTGGGGCTGCAGGCTGACATGCTTAACTTACAATAATGCTTAATTTATTATATCAAAACAATGCCTGTCTATCTAACATCCCAATGAGCTGCTAGCAACTGCAAAACACTAGTGTTAGCTAATGTTTTGCAAACTATTAAAAGTGAGGCTATTACAGTAGACCTAACGTTAGTCTAGTAGCCTCACTTCTAATATTTTGCTAAACATTTGCTAGATACATGTTGGCTAGCTAATGAGCTTCACATATCAACCTGAAAAACTGCGAGGCTCCACTCGCAGCCCCCCCCCCTCCGCACCACAGTTACTCCGCTGCGAGACACTGCATGCACCCCCAACTCTGACTGACTTCCTGTGTAACTGGGAAACTGATAGAATTGGATCATAAGATCGTGGTGTTTTTGCAACTTCAGTTGAGGGGATAGGGATGTTTATTGAACTTCGGTTGTATAGCTCTGCCGCTCAGCGCTGCTGCTTGCTTCAGTCTGTGTCTGCGATCTTTCGCACCTGCCTGTAATCTGAGAAGGTCCCGCCTCTCTGGCTGGCTCCCGCCCGGAAAATCTTCAGTGTTGATTGACACTTCCGTAATAGCCTATCAGATAGCGCTGTGGGCGGGACATTGCTCGTGTACACAGAGTGGTGACTGCAGCTGCAGCCAGAGAAACGGCCGCTTCAGAGCCAAAGCTTTATCGGCAATTTGATAAAAAAAAAGGCCGATACCGATAATCGGTCAAATGCGGAATATCGGCCCCGATAATCGGCCAGGCCGATAATCGGTCGACCCCTAGTAAATATATACGTGTGTGAGAGTGAACATGTATGTATGTAAAAGGAGAATGTATGTGCGTGAGAGGACCAGTATGAATTACGGCCTGTAAGGACCCTCATAATACTCACAGCCAGCGGCCAGACCCCGAGACAGACTGCTGATCAGAGCCTAGAGCCATATGAAATCCGCGTTCACGGAATCGCGGAATTGACCAATAAAAATGGAATCAACTGTAAAACGTGGAATATTGCAGAATTTGCCATAATTTGGACTGAAATTCCGTTTTCGGGAGAACGATGGAACGATTGGTGCAAAGCAAACATGACCGGGACGCTAAAGCGTGTTACAACCAGTGTTGTGCTAGTTGCGTCCCATATGCCGTGTGCCGCCCGGACATGGCATCATGCTTACTAGCTCCCTGGAAGCGGGTGACTCCACTGTAGAAATAGCCTGCATGTGTTCTACAACATACCGTGTGTTACCTTTCTTCCTTACGGTATCTCGGCACCGAAACCGTAGTTTCGAATACAGACATTTCGAGGGGAAAAAGGATGAAAACGGGGCGTTCGGGTGCCGTGGGAAGAACCTCCACCTAAGAATTTTTTTTTAATTTATATTTATATAGCATCAAATTGCAACCAATCTATATCTACTGTCACTTTTCACATTGAACATGTGCTCTTTTATTAAATAAACTAAATGCTTTCATGTTAGGTTGTGAGTGTATTGTTCTTGACCCTAAGAAACAGTGATGCTGCGGATAAAAAAAAAATATCCCAATACCACCCCCCCCGCTCAGACAGCACCCCGCCAAAGCAGTAAACCTAGGGGAAACACTGAGATGGAAGACTTAAACGGACAGACAGGAGCTAATAAGGAGTAGTAGTACTAGTCATACTACTACAGGGAAACAAGAAACACGTTTTATTGTTTTAGTTTCAAGTTTTCAACTAAATTCAGGTTACTAAGTAAGTTGTTGCATATTTTCTGATGCATTTTTTTCATTTATAATGAAAAGCGTAACAGTTTACAGTTATTGTGTTTACAGTTATTGTATTGAGTGTTTTGTTTACAGTTATTTATCTTTTTTACTTGAAGCACAGAGAGAAAAGTTTGCTTAAAATGTGTTAACTCAGAAGCCAAGAGAATGTTTTGTTTACAGTTTTTTCTTTACTTGAAGCTTATAAGCATTTTACAATTGAACTGTAACACTTAAACATTAAAAAAGACTGTTATATCTTATTACATTGTGGACATTTATTCATTCCCACTTATTAGACACTATTTCTGATGGTAAAATGAGCGTAAAAAGCAAAATACAGAATTCTGAAATATTAAAACGGAAAAAACGGAATTTGGGAAAAAATTAAATGGAATTTGGAAAATAATAAAACGGATTTCATATGGCTCTATCAGAGCCACACACACACACACACACACACACACACACACACACACACACACACACACACACACACACACACACACACACACACACACACACGAACAGATCCACTGTACCTTCTCCTCCTCCAGCCTCTCCTCTGCTAATGCTGCATAGGGTGCTGCCACGCAAATATCTTCATCATCTTTTTTCTATTTTTCTTCTTCTTCTTCGTCGTCTTCTTCTTCTTCTTCTTCTTCTTCTTCTTCTTCTTCTTCTTCGAGGTTTGTTGGTGGCTGGCAACAAACGAATAGGCGCATTACCGCCACCTACTGGACTGGAGTGTGGATCAACAGAATGGCAAGAAAAAAACGATTCAAAATATGAGCACGAAATTGTCTATAAATCGGGTTGCTCTTAAGAACATTTTGGACAGGCTGAGTACTTTATCGACGAAGGGTCAATGTATGTTTTGGCCATTGGATTTTCTTTTCACAAATGGTTATTCAAAAACAAAAAACGACTGGATATTTAATTTTCGTTTTGGACAGAGTATTTTAAGAGGATATGGTGGACATGATATCAGCAATACTTCCAGTCAGTAGTCCGGCAGCAGCATTTCTACCCCTTGGAAAGTCTTGCCCACTATTTAAATTGACTTTGGTTGAAGTTAATAACAATATTGATATTATATAGATATATAGATAGCATATCATTGATGCAGTCTTTCTGAACACTTTTAAAATAAAATACTGCAAATGAAGAATATTTGTAATGTTCTGCACAGATAGTGATAGTGCCCATACATTAAAAATGGCTGTTTTTTTAAACCTTCAAATGGTGCAGGAAAAGGACTTTACATTGTATTATACTTAAAGACAGGACTATTCAATAGAAGAGAAAAAAGGAAAGAAAACTGTTATAATGGGTGATGTAACATTAATGACAGACATAATATGAGGTCCTTGGCACTCAGACTCTAGAGGGATCACTTTGCTGAAGGATATTTGTGACCAGCTATCCAGGCCAGACTCTAAAAACTTTCCAAGGTGTAAAAATGCTGCTGCCGGAGTACTGATTGGAAGTATTGCTGATATCGTGTATCTACACTCTAAAAACAAATGCCTTGGCTCAACAAAGAAAATCAACGCAACAGTTTGCATCAATGTTTATTGAGTTATGACAACTTCTAATGAAATTGTGTTAAACCAACAAACTTATTTGAGTTAGGGGAGAAGGCTTTTCCTCTACAATCAGAGGTGTTTTTAATTACCACTTACTTAATAATTGGTAGCATAAACACTAGTTTTTAAGTTGATTACTCAAAAAATTAAGTTGTTCCGACTAGTTTTACCACATGATTTAAAAGGAATTTTAAGTTGTATGTACTTAATTACCATCATTGTGAACACACGTTTTTAAGTTGACAACCATTTATAAATTAAGTTGCTTCAAATATATTGTATTCAATATTTTATTTTATTAGCTTTTTCATGTTTTTGCCTTTAAAGAAAGAAATTAATTGATTCCACAACAAAAATGTTAGGCAATTCACTTTTTATTTTGAACTGCAGTTGTTTATTTCAACACATGATGTTTCAATCAGGAGAGAATTCATTTAGTTTGAACATTTATTGACACATGCCATATGATAAGGTGCATGAACACCTGAAATCACAGCTGACTGCAGGAGAGAGGAGAACCATTTTATAGTTTGGCTGCAGCACGTTGATTGGCTGCTGGAGAATGAGGTGAAATGTAATAGGTTAAAGAGAACGCCTGTGATGAGCTGATTATATGCAGCTGCGGAGTGAATGTACATACACCCAGTCTTCCTGAAAGAGCTTCATTTAAATCTTAAATAAATAAATAATAGATAAATAACACAAATGTAAATTGCCCCACAAATAATAAATAAACACATTAGCCATATTACCATGGGAAATGGGGACACAGCAAATAAATGCTGCCATCACATCAAAGTTAGAGGCCTTTGCATATTTAAAACCAGTGCCAAATATGTAAAATCTGTAAAGTTTTTGTAAAACTACAGTAACAAACTTTCAATAGCCACCAATCTGTACACACACATACATTTTACAAAAGATGTAACACTGCCGACAGTCATTATTTTAAACAGTATGAACACATTTAACGCAGAATGCTTGCTCATTCATTTGTTTCCCCTCGATGGTTTCAGAGCCATTATTACCAGAATAGAATAGAATAGTTTAATGTCATTATACATGTACAATGAGATAAATGCTTCTCCCTTTCAAGGGTGCCATCAAAACAAAAACAAAACATCACAACATAAGACAACAAAATACACGCAGCATACACACTTAGGAATAAGGGATAAAGAATAAAGTGCAGTAATTATTTCCAGGAGTACAAAAATAAAATCTGTAATGTAATAAATAATAATAATAATAATAGTGTGTATTTATAATAATAATAATAGTAATGATATATATGTATGTATATATGTACAGAGTCACATTGACATTGTCAGGTGTTAAGAGCAATGATGGCTCTTGGGAAAAAACGTGTGATACACCTGTAGCGCCTGCCGGAGGGCAGCAGGTTGAACAGGTGAAAGCCGGGGTGTGAGCTGTCCTTGATAATGTTTTTGGCTCTACTGAGGCAGCGGGAGGTGTACATGTCCATCAGGGAGGGGAGAGGGCAGCCGATGATCCTCTGTGCTGCTTTTACGACTCTCTGAAGCCTCATCCTGTCGGCCTCAGTGCAGCTGGCGTACCACACTGTGATGCAGTATGTCAGTAGGCTCTCGATGGTAGAGCGGTAGAAGGTCACCAGCAGCTTAGTGGCCAAGTTGTTCTTCCTGAGCACCCTCAGGAAGTGCAGATGCTGCTGGGCCTTCTTGATGACAGCTGTGGTGTTGTCCTTCCAGGAAAGGTTGTTGGTGATGAGGACGCCGAGGAACTTGAAGGTGTGGACCCTCTCCACACACTCGCCGTTAATGTCGAGGGGAGCGAGGTCGGTAGTATTCCTCCTGAAGTCTACGATGATCTCTTTGGTTTTTGTGGGGTTCAGTGCCAGGTTGTTCACTGAACACCACGCTGAGAGCTTCAGTACCTCACTCCTGTAGGCCGACTCGTCTCCTCCTGAGATGAGCCCCACCACAGTGGTGTTGTCAGCAAACTTGACGATGATGTTCTCTGGGTGGGCTGGACTGCAGTCGTGGGTGTAGAGCGAGTACAGGAGAGGGCTCAGCACACAGCCCTGAGGAGAGCCGGTGCTGAGAGTGCAGGTGGAGGAGTGATGGGGGCCAAGTCTCACACGCTGGGGGCGGTTAGTGAGGAAATCTTTGATCCAGGAACAGGTGGGTGGGGGAAGGCCTAGGTTTGACAGTTTGCAAACTAGAATGTCCGGGATGATTGTGTTGAACGCTGAGCTGTAGTCAATAAAGAGCAATCTGACATAGCTCCCACGATGCTCCAGGTGGCTCAGTGCAGAGTGGAGAGCTATGGCTATGGCGTCTTCAGTGGATCTATTTGCTCTGTAGGCAAAGGGTGGGGGGAAGGCAGGCCTTTATGTGATGTAACACCAGCCTCTCAAAACACTTCATGATCACAGGTGTGAGTGCAATGGGGCGGTAGTCATTAAGGCTGTCTGTGGTTGCTTTCTTTGGAACAGGAATGATAATGGCAGTTTTAAGGCAAAGTGGGATAACAGCGAGTTTCAGGGAGAGATTAAAAATGCTGGTGAAGACCTGTGAGAGCTGGTTGGCACACGCTCTGAGCACCTTCCCAGGTACTCCATCTGGACCAGCAGCCTTCCTGGGGTTCACTGCTTTGAGCACCCGTCTCACATCATGCTCCTCCACAGTAAGTGGGGGGGTGCTGGAGGCGGTTGGGGGCTGGGGTGGAGTTGCTGATTGCTGCTGTGGTGTCTCGAAGCGAGCAAAGAAGCAGTTCAGTTCCTCTGCTAGCGACATGCTTGAGTCCCCAGTTGCCGTGTCACACCCCCTGTAGTTGGTAATGTTCTTAATGCCCTGCCACACCTGCCTCGGGTTGTTGCTTGTGAGGTGGTCCTCAATCTGTCTGTCTTGGCTTTTGTAATTCCTCTCCTCAGGTCGGCTCGAGCAGCACTGTAGAGAGCTCTGTCCCCTGACCTGAAGGCTGAGTCACGGGTCTTGAGCAGCATGCGGACCCGGCCAGTCATCCAGGGTTTCTGGTTTGGGAAAACCCTGATGCTTTTTACCACAGTGACGTAGTCGATACAGTATTTAATGTAGGACAGTACCGTCTCTGTGTAGGTTGCCAGGTCCTGGTGCTGGTGTTCAAATACATCCCACTGGGTGTGTTCAAAGCAGTCCTGAAGCTGAGCAAGTGCATCCTCAGGCCAGGTTGTAACATACTTTCTAGTTGGACTTGTTCTCCGTCTAAGGGGGGTGTATGCAGGGGTCAGTAGCAGGGAGATATGATCTGACAGGCCTAGGTGGGGGAGATGGCTCTGCATGCGTGCTTGATGTTGGAGTACACATGATGAAGAGTGTTTTTCCCTCTGGTCGGACACTTGACATGCTGGTAGAATTCAGGCAGGACAGATTTTAGGTTGGCCTTATTGAAATCTCCTGCAACAATGTGAACGCCATCGGGGTGAGCATGCTGTTGGTGGTTGAAGGTGTTCAGCAGGAGGGAGAGTGCAGTGTTGACGTTAGCTTGTGGTGGTATATACACAGCCGTGACAATCACTACAGTTTGCTCTCTAGGTAGAAAGAACGGGCAGCATTTAACCGACATGAACTCCAGGTCAGGAGAGCAGTGATGGTCAATGATGATGCCGTTATTACACCAGTTGTTATGTACGTACATACAGAGACCCCCCCCTCGGCTCTTACCAGAGTCCTTGTTTCTGTCCGAGCGGAGTAGTGTGCGGCCTGCTAGCTGCACGCTAGCATCGGGGATTTGTGGATGAAGCCAGGTCTCCGTGATCACAAGTAAACAACAGTCACGAACGTAGGTGTTTCCGGTGAGTTGTAATTCCAGATCGTCCGTTTTGTGCACTATGGACCTGGCGTTAATACCAATACCAGCTGCTAAAGCAACGCTGCTATTGTTTTCACCTATTGAGTCTGCATGTGTGTGTCATCATGGCAATGTGGTCCTGAAGACACACAGAGGTGGTTTTGAGTACTTGCCTAGTGTTTAAATGCATGTGGACAGATTTTGTCAATCACAATCGTGCAAGTTTTAGTGTATCTTCTCATCTTTTTTGCAGGTTCCATACAATATTTGAACTGGTTACGTGAAGAGCAGAAGCCACTTTTCAAATGTTACACAATCCTTTTCCCATGCCATTGCTGTCAACACCTATCCATGCTGAACGTTGCTCAGATATTATTGATTGGGGTGTGGCCAAAAGTGCAATATGCTTCAAAATGTAACTGACAGAGAGCAGTGCTTTTGTCCTGTGTCACTCTGCCCATGGGTTTTATTTTATTTCAAGATTTTTAATTACGTCGCTAAACTCCTTGAAAAGTTCCTCTTCCTTTTCTCCGAGGTACACGACAATGCAGCGGAGGGCTATAGTTCTCTGCGTACTTCAATTGTCTTGTACTATTTTTGAAAAAGGAAAAAAAGAGAAATTACCTAAATGAATATATTCTGAATGGGTGACATGCCAACAACTTGCATTTCAATGACAACTCTAAATAGCGATCCTACCTCAAGAAGCATGTCCTTGATCTGCTTCATCGAGATTCATTTTTAATAAAAAGTTATATCACAATAGTAACCAAAATATTTTTACTCTCACCCTCTACTACTTTGTTTGTCTACACAGAACTATCCACAGTCAAAGGCTGCTAATTTTGGTCAAACAGCAATTTGCCTATACAGTGCAACTACAAGGCTATCTGTATTTGAATGACAAAAGATGACACTCACCTTGAAATGTCCTTTGTATATTTCTATTTGTCTTAACTGTGGGAACTTGTCCAGGCATGTTAAGTGGGAGTGGACTTGAAATCCTTAACTGAAGGTGTAGAACAATTAAGTTATCAAGCCAATTGCATTACTTACTACAACTTGAATTTAGTTTTACGTCAATTAACGCAGAAATCCGAGTTTAAATTACACACAATATTAAGTTGATGTAATTACCAACATTATTACGTCAACACAACTTATAAATTAATGTTTGCAACTTAAAATGTTTATCTAAATCAATTAATCCAAATTTGTATCTTGCAACCATGCATTTAATTAAGTGGTGGTAAAAGGTCCCCTGAATGACTTTTTAGAGTGTACGTTTTTCACAACGAAAACAGCCAAGACACATATTGAGCCCAGAAAATGAATGTTATTAAGGGCTGTAAATATAATAGGCCTATGTCTAAAATGGACAACATTGTTATTAAACTATACAGCGATTCTGCACTGCGGTCAACTCAGCCGTCTCTCCAGTTTGTTATTATTTTTTATGCCATTAGTTCTTCGTGAGATCGATCCTGTTGGACTCAGTAGGCTAGTAGTGAAACTACTCCCACAAGTACTATGAAGTACTTACTGTGTACTTTTTGACTAATCCTCTGTCAATGTCCCCTCCTGAGAACAAGAATGCATGTTTCTCTGCTATTTTGAATCAGCGTTAAAAAACCTTTCTTCATGAGACTGATATTGTTGGACAGAGTATTTTAAGAGGATATGGTAGACATGATATCAGCAATACTTCCAGTCAGTAGTCCGGCAGCAGCATTTTTACCCCTTGGAAAGTCTTGCCCGCTATTTAAATTGACTTTGATTGAAGTTAATAACAATATTGATATTATATAGATATATAGATATAGCATATTTGATGCAGTCTTTCTGAACACTTTTAAAATAAAATACTGCAAATGAGGAATATTTGTAATGTTCTGCACAGATAGTGCCTTAACTTGAATTTGAAAACACGTGACAACTTTATTAATACAGCAGATGAAAAGATTTGTGGAAGGATACATTCTTCATGGGCTTCAATGGCTCTCTAGATAAAGGGCATTCTATGGTTGCTTGTATTATCCTCAGATAGGGGTTTGTTTAAATAACTAGTGACATTTTAATAAATATTGCAAAAAAGGGCTCCAAAAGGCATATATCCTGGCCGGCTTAGCCAGTCTGTATTTTTTCAAGCACCACAAGATTCATAGTTTATAAAGTACAATTCTGGGCCATTGATGGTGTCATTTCTCCAAACACATACAGTAGAAATGCCTGTTTTGAAGCCTTAACATGGTGCAGGAAAAGGACTTTACATTGTATTATGCTTAAAGACCGGACTACTCAGTTAAGAGAAGAGAAAAAAGGAAAGAAAACTGTTATAATGGGTGATGTAACATTAATGACAGACATAAATGAGGTCCTTGGCACTCAGACTCTAGAGGGGTCATTTTGTGATCATGGGGTATCACCCTTACAGCATCAGGACAGTATCATATGGAGTCAGACACTAGAAGTGTGCTGGAGGCGTTGACTGGGACTGATGGAAGGATGAGGCTGATGAGACTGAAGAATCTGCGAGGAACGAATTAGCGGCTGAGAAATAATTATATATTAAAAGACAGCAGCTTCATAAGAGGCCAACCAGAGTGACAGAGTGTGTCAGTGTGCTGAAGGATAGACCAGCTATCCAGGCCAGACTCTAAATACTTTCCAAGGGGTAAAAATGCTGCTGCTGGAGTACTGACTGGAAGTATTGCTGATAATATGTCCACCATCCTCTTAAAATACTCTGTCCAACAATATCAGCCTCAGGAAGAAAGGTTTTTAACGCTCAAAATAGCAGAGAAACATGCATTCTTGTTCTCAGGAGGGGACATTAACAGAGGATTACTGGAAAAGTACACAGTAAGTACTTCATAGTACTTGTGGGGGTAGTTTCAGTAGTACTGAGTCCAACAGGATCAATCTCACGAAGAACTAATGGCAACAAAAAACAATTCCCTCATCAAACTTAGCAGAAGTGGCTTGATTTTGTTCTCAGCAGGGGACTTTGACAGAGGATTTCTCAAAAAGTACACAGTAAAATTACTTCAATGTATTGTTAGTAGTAGGCTAACTAATACAAAGTCAAACAGTATCAATTTCATTCAGTGTTACAGCAGAATGTTTAATTCAGCGTATTTCTGATATTCATTAAAGATCACATGGTATTCCATATGATGTGTGTTACTGAGTTGGGTCACACACAGTTAGAGAGACAATGGTCGTTCTGAATTATCAATAGATGTATTCATTTTAAGTGAGCTGACACCGAGGGTAGAGGAAGTTCAGAGAAGGCCTCAGGTTATAAAAAACAGTTAACCTTTGTTAGTTAACTAATCCTAAAGGATGTCATGAGACGATGACGTTTAAACACAAGTATAGCTTTCAGAGAGATAAACATGTGACCTTTGTGTGGTAGGCTGCATGATAAAATGTGTGTGCGTTAAACATGCTTAGGGAAAATGTGTGTGTGTTCATTACAGTGGCTATATATGCTGTTGGGGGGCATTTTCCCGCGATGTACTTCCCATTATTGTTTGTTTGTTTGTTTGTTTGTTTCAACAACTAAATAATAATTACTGATCAGCTATGTCTGTGTTTGTGTTTTATTGATTCCTCTCTGTTTCATTCTTTCCTGTTGTGTTATGCTGGACCGCCACAACAAACTAATGGTAACATTGTCTTTTTATCATTCATCAAAGATAGCAGAAAAACATGAATTATGGAGGGTACTCTGACAGAGGTTTACTCACAAAGTACACAGTAAAAGTACTTAATTTCATTTCTGGTAGTGTAGCACCCATAAGGTTGAGGTTGTCTACCTGCACATGCATGTTTATACCACAAGGGGGCAGATCACCTGATGGTTCATCATTGTTTTATACTGGAGATGAACAGAAGAAGTGTGTCTGTGTGTTGTGCTTTGAGATCGTTTGAGATGCTGACATCTTGCACATGTGCCTTGTGGAAGTTAATAAATTAACGTTTTCTACACCTATAATCCCCTTGCGGTCTGAGTGGTGTAACAGTAGCAGTCAAATTAGTACCGAGTCCAACAGTGTCAGTTTTATTAAGAACTTGTGGACAAAAATATTTGTATCACTCATTGAATATAGCAGGGGAAAAAATGAAAAGCAGCTGATTTGAAAAAACAAACTCGAGAGACGGCTGAGGTGACCAGGGGCCCGAAAGCCACAAGTGGGACAGAGCTCTGTCCCACTTGTGGCACAAACATACTCTAGAGTTTTTTTACCACAAGTTCTTAATAAAACTGACACTGTTGGACTCAGTACTAGTTTGACTGCTACCAGAAATGAAATGTAGTACTTTTACCGTGTACTTTTTGAGTAATCCCCTCCATAGTAGCCTACATAATGCATGTTTTTTTTTTTTTTTCAAAATCTTTTTATTGTTTTTTTGACAGACATCATAATGGCAACACAGTAGGTACACATGTATAGAAGATGGTCCGTAGGAAAATTAAAGTTACCTCACCCCTCCCTCCCTCCCTCCCTCCCTCCCACCCACCCTCACCCCTATGGGCTATGATCACATTATAAACAAGACATAAATCAAAAAGTTACAAAACATAAAACGACAGCATAAACATTTTTTTAAAAAGGGGGGTAGAAATTACATGAAATACAAAGACCAATAACTGAAAATTACATAAAAATACGGATGCTTCTTCATGTTAATAGTCAGTACAAATAAATACCTGGGAAATAACGGTAATGCAAGTTACATGACGAAACAGAGAAGACAAAAAAAGTAATGGTCAATGTATTAGGGAGATAAGGAAAGGGGGAAATGAAGGTCTCTCCTCCCCCCCCCCACCGGGTTCACTCACACCTCATCAGCATCAGGGTTGATTGTAAGGTCATTGATTAGCAGTAGTAAGGGAGTCCAGGTCTTATGGAAGAGTGTCAGGGATCCTTGTAGTGAAAATCGTATCTTTTCGAGATTAATACACTGTAATAGTTCCTGTATCCACCTGTCATGTGTGGGTGGGGAGACGTGCTTCCACTTAAGAAGAATGGAACGCCTGGCCAGCAAGGTTGTGAAGGCGATGACCCGCTGGGTCGAGGTGGGCATGTTCTGTGTTGGGGGGACGCCGAACAAGGCAGTTAGAGGGTTACGGGGTATGGGTATGTTGAGGGCCTGCTCAAGGGTTTTGAAAATACTAGACCAGAAGGCATTCAGGCTGGGGCATGACCAAAACATATGTGTGTGATTGGCAGGAGATTGCTTGCATCTGTTACAGGCATCGCTTCTAAGAGGAAATATTTTGGCTAGTTTAGCATTGGTAAAGTGAGCCCTGTGGAGCACCTTGCACTGCATTAGACCATGCCTAGCACAGATAGATGAGGTTTGCACCAAACGAAGAATGTCCCTCCACTTACTGTCAGATATTTCTACACCCAACTCACCCTCCCAGGACTCTTTTATAGATGTAGTAGAGGCAAGGTCAAAGGAGGCAAGTTTTCCATAAATAGTAGATACCAGCCTTTTTTGGTCACAATCAAGGGTGAGAAACTGGTCAATTCCTAACTCAGGGGGGCGGTTGGGAAAATTGCTTTTGAGCAAAATGCCTAATTTGGAAGAAGCGGAAAAGATGACTGTTTGGCAGGTGATATTTGGCTGACAAGGATGCAAAGTCAGAAAAACCCCCATCCTTGTAAAAATTACTGATTGTGACAAGCCCGTTGGCAGCCCACATTCGGAAGGTGGGGTCCGAGCAGGATGGAGAGAACGAGTCAGGGACGTGCACAGGTACGGGCTAATGTTGCCCGGGCATCGGCCCTTTTTCCCTCTTTGGCTGACCTGCCCTTTTGGAGAGAGCAAAAGTATTTTTTTCTGTTGTGGCCGAATCAACATGATAAACCCACAATTAGTATTGTAGCGTCTCGCTGCAATAAAACACACCTTGTCAGCGCTCAGCGCTGTCATCTGCCACCAGTCACGTGACTTTGTTTACAATCTGACAGCTGGAAGCAAAGGAAAGCCCTCCGGCGGCCGGCCTCATATGGACGGTGATCATACCAAATGCCTGCCTGCCCTGGCTTTGGTGGCCAACCCCCGGCTCAATCTGTCCCCGTATGCTTGATAAACACATGGCAAGGTGAAATAAAATTGTAACAAAGTTGATGTTTCAATGGCGTGGTGCTTGTTCGCAGCAATACAATTATTGTAGCGTTAGCATTTAGCGTTAGCAGCCTCATTCTTCTTCTTCTTCTTCTTCTTCTTCTTCTTCTTCTTCTTCTTCTT
>CALSBZ010046852.1:101984-147607 GCA_943591055.1 Gobionotothen gibberifrons
ACACACACACACACACACACACACACACACACACACACACACACACATTTTGGGGGGCGGGTGCTCAAGTGAGAAAAAGGGCACTTCCCATAATCATTTATAAAAAATGTTTCAAAACAAAACGTTGAATATAGTTGCACATCTATGACTTATTGACCAATTTATTTTAATACCCTCACACTCACGCAATTGTTTAACCTGTTGAACCTCATCGACCCGCCCCTGGGCGGAAAAACGCATAATCTGCAAGAAACAGCGTCTGAGGGCTTCTTAATATTTAATAAACTATGAATGTGTTATATCCATGTAACGGGAAGAAACTCAGCTAACTGATGATATGAACCATTTTTAGCAACAAAAAAAACACAAGACTAACGCTGAGCCTCTGAATCTGCCCTGAGCGAAAAAATCTTAATGCCGTTATTACAGAACTCTAGCTATACCGATCGATATACTTATTGGATCTGCACAATCAAGTTTAGCTAACATCCTGAGATTCCACAGCTTATAGAAATATAAAGATCATCACTGAGCGATCAGAACTCGTGACAGGGGAAGCAAATACAGACAACACACGACGTAGCTTTAGGTAGCAAAACACGGAGATATGCTCACCTTAGCTGTTATTCTGATCAAAAGTCGTGTTCAATGGCATTAAAACGAGAAAAAACGCAGCTGAAGGTTAATCCAATGTGTCTGTTACTTTTATTATTGATAATCCATAATTCAATTTTTATGCAAAAATCGGAGAAAAAAAATTAGCTGCTAATGGTAGCCACCAGAGGTTAGCGCAGCTTCCGGTTTTTCTACGCGTCACTCTCACTCCTTATTTGGTAACCTGTGTGTGTATGTGGAACTTTCCCTCGATTCCATTGGCTCTGACGGTTAAAAAGAGATGTCAATCATCAAAATCGATGATTTTTGGACGGACACCATCATTTACAGTTTTTTACTATGTTCAATCTGAATTTTCTTTAACCTGTTAAACCCGAGAGACCCCGGTACCGGGGCGCTGCCGCAAAATCTTGCAGGAAACAGTGTCTGAGGGCATGTTCATTTAATAAACTATGAATGTTTTATATCCATGTAACGGGAAGAAACTCATCTAACTGATCATTATTTAATTTTTTTCAAAATAAAACCCACAATGCTAACGCTGAGCCTCTGAATTAGCAACGAGCGAAAAATGCTAACAGATGACTGCACCGAAATTCACTCCAAAACCTTATTATTTATCTTTTCTGCACATCCATGACATCGTTTCACATCGTGAGGTGACACAGAATCGAAGGGTACCCTCATTATCACTCAATTATACAAAATCGCGACTTTATAAACAAAAACAGACATCAAAACATGTGGCGCTAGGTAGCTAAAAATGCTAACATGGCTCACCTGTGTCTTTGTCTGGTCAAACGTGGTCTTCAATGGCATTAAAACGATAAAAATGCTGCTGAAGTTAATCCATAGGTTAATCCAATGTGTCTGTGTCCCTTTGAAATGATTTATGATAATCCATGAGCAATAAATACTTGTATGTGTGTAGATTAGAAAGAGGTAAGATAAAGGATCTGCAGTATTTTATGAAGTATTAATCGTACAAAGGTCAGGTTTATACAAGTAGAAGTGTGTATTCACCTGGTAGTAGGCTGTCAGTAATGGACACGCCTCTCTATTTGGACTGGTAGATCTCGGCAGACTGGCAACTTTAAAAGTAGCTCTCGGTTTAAAAAAAAGGCTGGGCACCCCTGCACTAAGCACAAGAGCAGACAACAAACTAGTACAACTAATAGTTATTAAATGAGCAGCCAACAATCAAAATTATGAAGTTACTGTTTAAGGACATATATCCTTTTTTCATGTAGGCCCTACTTGTTATTTTGGTCTATTTTGCTTCCATATTTTCTTTCATTCTAATGGAAATAAAACTTCCAAGAAACACATATAAATGGTGTTCGTTTTACTACCATGTCTGAATTCATCTATAGATTTAAAGCTAATCTGCATTTAAACATAATATTTCAGGGGAAAATACTGACTATCTGGGAAGTTGTGAGGTGATGTGTTTTTTTGTTGTATCCTTTTCACCTGCAATGCCTGCCTTGGTAACTGCATGCAAATTAGCGCATTTTAATTAGGCCTAGTTAACGCTTAATTTGCATATCAATGTGGCGACTGTGATGACGTTATTAGATACACATTTTACTGTATTCATCTTTAGTGTCTCCCCTTAAGTACAGTACATTAGCCTGTATGCCCATGATGCATTGCCTTAGCTAAACCTTGAGCTAGCTTATCCATTAGCTAGTAGCCATACCATAGTTAACTATATTTGTTATTGTCTTTTAGCTAATTAGCTGTAAATTCGAGGCACTGGCAGTTTAGTAAATTGTTCATCACCACTCACCTTCAAAATAAACCAAGAAAAGCCGGCATAACATGGGACAGTAAAGTGGGAGGTCTGTCTGAAGGGACTGCCGATGTCCGCACCGCTGTGCAGGAGACGTGGAGGGAGAGCTACGGAACTTCACAGTATAATCTCCCAACCTGATATTTTGTATATTTTTGGAAAGGGAAACTGTGCGCAAACAGCAGTAGATATATATTCATTTATAAAAATAAAAATAAAGTGGGGGGAAAGGGCACTTTCTCTGGAGGAAGAAAAAGGGCAGGGGCTCAAGCCCATGTCTATGTGTGCACGTGCCTGCACATGTGTGAACTGAGATACGGGAAACTGCTAACATCACTACTCTGCTTCAGTGTGACAGAGTACACTCTGTGTGTTTTAAGACCACTTTTGGGACGATCTACATTCAGTTTGGAACGGTTAAACTCCTTGGGTTGGAGCTCATCCAGCAGAGACTGCCCTGAGATCTGCATTTTTTTTGTTGTGGGATTTGTAGTTTAGAGTGTTTACATTGGCTTCAACTGCAAATTCATGTTTTGAACAGCCACTACAGATTGTCTGAGAATCACAGAGAAAACTACATTCTCCACAATGCAAACACTGCAAACACCACACACACACACACACACACACACACACACACACACACACATAAAAAGCAGTGGATTTAAAGAGTAACCATTTGTTTTGTAGTAGTTAGTTTGAATAGAGGGAGGAGTGATAGAAGAAAGGGATGGACGAACACATTAACTGGGGGGGGGGGCTATCATTTAAAAAAGGAAAGAAGGGGAGGGGATAGGGACATAACAGAGAGAGAGAGAGAGGAGGGGATTATTTACCATTATAAACCAATAAATCTGGACTGTGTGAAAAAAAAAACACGGGGGGAGGATAGAGAGGAATATTTATATCATCAGACCAGAAAGAAGAACGAGAGACAAGAAACAACATGGAGCTGTTTCAGTAATTTAATTTACTTTAAAAGTAAATCTATTTCTATATTTCTTTATAAATTCCTGTTGGAGGCGTTCACACAGCTCTGAGCGAGGGAGGGGCAACCTGCTGACAGATCTGGCTAGCTGTGTGAGTTTGAGAGTGTGTGTTTAGAGGATATATTGTTCATATGCAAATGAATATGGAGCAAGCTAACATTTTAAATCAGAAGCTACATTTTCAATTGAATGTAGCTTGTTTTGCAATCTTCTAGTGAATCCACTTTTAATTGGATATATATGGAAGCAAACAAGAGACAGAAGTATTTGAATTTGATCAGACACCGAATTTATAGCATTGAAAATAATTACTTTGAAAATCATGTATCTGAATTTGTTTTGCTCAGAATTTACCTATGTGAAATAAAAATGTAACAATTCAAGTTAAAAAAATTTGAATGCACAATTTCGGTGTTTAAAATTCGACGTCAAAAATGTCGATGCAGAATCATCTGGGGGGTATACTACGAAGCAGGATTTTCATTTAGCAAGATAACACCTACTGTTGATTTATTTAATGTATAAACTGCCCGTGAACAGTGTTCACGTAAGCCTGTACATTGATTTTATTTTTCATTGAATGTAACCGTTTCAATAAGGATACATCTATTACAGGTTGAGGTAGCAACCATGGTGGAACAGCTGATAACAACAGTGTGCATAGTTTAAAGCGATCAAGTCATATTACAGGATAAAGGAAATACAGTTTAAACTGCGGTTGCAGTTCAAATCACCGACTGTGTGAACGTGAAAATGAATAGAATATCACCTCCCATCTTCAGAGCAATCTGACTATTATAATTGCGTTAAGAAGCTTAATTAAATATCTGCCACAACATAAGTAACCGGATCAAAGTAACATTACGTAGCCTACAGTCCGCGGCACTGTGAGTGCAGACGTCAATGTGTCCCATTATCATTAACACATCATATCATATCATATATGTAATGTAATATCACATCATAATGTTTCATATATTTCCTTATCTGAGTCAGCTGAGCTGTATCTGGCAGTGCAACGCTGCAGTGTCACATACATACATGCAGAAGTATTATTTTAAGCAACAGATTAAGTTGACGAAACACTCGAGTCAAATGTAATTAAAGTCAGATCGTGTCTTAGACGGGGCAGTGATATCATAAACCTGTTAATGTACGCATTCAAACACTTGTTCTGTTACCAGCTGTATTCACCTTGCAGGTGCAGCTATGTGGCTTTGATCCTGGATAAAGTGTTTGAGTCATGGATGTTTAAAGTTTAACGTCTTCATATTTGTCTAATTATATAGTTGACTTTTCATTCAGGAAGTATGACGCTGCGCTGTCAGTACGCTTCTCCATGTTTGTGATTGGTCGAATGCTCCAGATACCACCCCTTTTATGTGAACGCGCACCTAACTAGATAGGACACGGCTGGCTTGAGCAAACGAGTTGATAGCCAGCGTTGTAGGACAGTTTAGCGAGAGCGGCTTCTTTTTGGATTAAGTCAACCGGATAAGATAACTCAAAACATATCCAGGATAGGTTGAACTAGATTCGTAGTATACCCCCCTGGGCTACCCAGACTGGATAAGCAATCGAGCCTGAATGCAATCGAACCGACTTCTGGCCTATCAAAGCACGGCTTTGTCAGTCATGTGATCAAAACAATCCGGGAGAAAGATGACGGAGAACAGCGGGGCTCAGTCAGTTTGTGCTCTTTATTTTACAAGCAGTGAGGGCTCGACAGCATTTGTATCTTACATTAGCTAGCTAAATTAGTGGTATCTAAAGTAGCCTTGTGCCTTGCTGTTAGGAAGCTCTGTAGTTATCATTAATTGAAGTGAATCACAACGTTACCGTGTCATTTTGTGTGTGTGGGGGGGTGACGGTTTACAAAGTAACGTTACGATCACTTCGGTTAGATAAGTCAAGTACCATGCTACACTATACAAATACTCGTACAAAAGCCCTGCATTTAAACCTTTATATATACAGTCTATGATTTAAACATGTTAATGTTACTTTAGTAAAAGTATGCTAGTATAATTAGGAAAGTAGTGTTAAAGTATTTAAAGTAGACACAAGTTATACTATTATATATCATTTGTGTTATTGTTATTACCGATGCAAGAGTTGACTTAACTGTTGTAGTTGGAGCTCATTTTGAACAATGAGCTAACTAATGATTACTTTCATAATGGTTTAATGTGCTGACTATGTTCTACATTAATAGATGAAGGTCTGGTTTGTACAGTCTATGGTTCAAACCCTCAAAATAGTAGGACATGCTGTCATAATTACCCAGAGTCCGAAGTGACACCTTTACAATGTTAAAGCTGTTAGATAAATGTAGTGATGTAAAAACTAAAATATACAAGATAGTGTAGTAGTGGAAAAGAGATAATGTTGGAGCTATGTGCAACTCAAGGCATATGCTCGAACGGGAGCTGCCTGGACGCTGCAATCATGTTGCGCACACTATCCGTGCTGAGTGTGCTGACTTTTCGTACAATGTCCCACTGTCTGGCTACCTGCATAAAGTCAAGTGCTCGGCGCAGTTGTCGCCGAAATGTCGCTCCTCTGTTTTCATTGAATCAGCTCCTTATATCTGTTAGCGCAGCTAGCTAGCACCAGATGCTAACAATAACAATACACGTAAGGTGTGCCTCGCTCGCGCCACACATACACACACCCTCCCTGTCCTCCCGATGGCCAGTCGGTGCCTGCCGGTGAGCGTGGAAGTGTGGTCTGCCACAAGCGGACGGCAGGAGTGGGGCTGTCAGCATCAGCTTGTAGATGGTATTTTAAACTCGATGCGCTCTGAAACTACGGGGCGGCCGAGGACAAAAAATACACATGCGTTAATCACGTTAAAATAATTTGTGGCGTTACATTTTTTTGCGTTATTAACGCGTTAACTTGACAGCCCTAATTTTAACATGTTTTTTACAGTCAGTATGCAGAGACAAAGGGTCGTAGTTCTGACTATGTTCAATAATATTTGCCTTAAATACATTGAAATGTGAAAGTTGAACAAAAAAGTGATGTTGCTTGGTAACATGTAAATGTAACCTTTTGCTAAGAAAGTACAGTCAACATCACTGATGTGTAGGTGATCTAGTATTTAGTCATGTTTAATGGCATGTATATCAGTGTATTAGAGTCATTACTTTATGCATTCTTTGTAAATTATGAAAAAGGTGTACCTTGGAATACGTGCTGAAGTTCTCTGCTGTTAGGAGTCCAGATCTGTCTCTCCTCCTCTGGTCCAGCCTGTCTGGATCCCCTTAAGGACACTTTGAACAAACAGATGTACAGTTACATGCGTGGGTTACATACTTCTTTACATGCAAACAACTTTTTATCTTCTTTTCAAAAACAGGTCATAATCTTATTGTTATTGTGAGCGATTTCAAACCCTGAAGGCAGGAGAGACTGAAAAGAGTCAAGGGAAGCTTATAAAAGTTAACAGCATTTAATTAAACAAAAGATGCAGTGGTGTACAAATGAAATTGCATGGAGACACTCTCCCCATCTCCCTGCTCAGTCCAGTCGCGGGTCCCAAGAGCTGCTCCCTGGCTTGGCCTCCCTATAGTCTTCTGAGGTCTTCTCCTATTGGCCGGCGTCATCGGGGGGGCGGGTCCAATGCATGTGGTGCCTTTTCTGTTGCTAAATTACTTCATTCTGGTGTCTGTGGTATTTAAACATTCCTGCTACACATTATTCAGCGTCAATAAATGAGTGCTAATCCCAGTGTGCTCAGTTTAGAACATGACATGTCATTTCACCTTCTATCATGGTTTTAAACCGTAGCATTTGTCAGATGCTAATGCTAACGGGAAGTGACGAATTTTCAGAATAAAAGTGTCAAGTTAACAGTTAGTGAACTTCCGGTTTTTCAGAATAAAACTGATTTAAATCAAATATTGTATTTAATTCAAATTACACCTTATCACCATTGATTTTAAATTTACTAACATTATACTTAAGAAATTGCTGGATATCACAGTAACTTATCAGTTTGATTGAGTATTCTTGTGTAGGTCCTTTTTATTTTACTGTTACTTTGGATGTGTTTCTCATGAGTCAGTCAAATGAATTAGTTTTCATATGCCATATTCATATGTATCACACACGTAAGGGTAAGACACAAACCTATTTAACAAATGCAATGCAATGGATAAGCTTAATTTTCACTGAAGTCACAGATAACGTCATATCTAATATTTAAACAAATAATTTCCTTGTCACTAAAGCATTGACTATGCTATTCATCGTCCTTAAATGCAGGCATTAAGTTACATATTCCGTTCTCAAGTGTGATGTTAATAAAATGAAAAGAGGCATTGGTATTAATATTAAAAACAACAATGTTTGGTTCGTTCGTCGGATAGGCGGTTAACTGCAAGAAATAACTCCAGTTCAACAAACCATATTACAATATCTAAGGGAGCGTTATTTCTGGACCATCTTGAAATGTGACGTTCATATTTTAAAGATACACACATTTTATTGTGAGGTTGATTTTACTATACACTAAGCCTCTCTTCAACAATACGTTGACGTTAGCTAGTCTATTTTATGCTATAGTAGAGCATAGCAAATTTAAATGAACCTTAACAATGCATACAGTAACCTAACTAGCAAACTAACTATCTAACGTACAAGGATGAACTTATTTTACCAACCTCACACAGAAGCCTTTTGGTATTCACAGCTTTACAACTTTACAGCTACTGATGGACTGCTTGACAGAGGTCAAATCCTGGCTGAGCCAACATTTCCTCAACCTAAATGAGAGTAATGGCGCATTCACACTGCAGCGCGGAGCTCGCTTTAAGCGTGCCGAACCGTGCGGGGCCTGTTTTTGGTTGCGCTCACACTAGGCCTAGTTCCGCCCCGGGGGTACTTTTTCGTCTTTTTTCTGGCCCGACAAATTTGTGGTTCTATCGAGGCCAACAAGCGGGGCCAACAACCGGGCGGAATATGCTAAACATATTTGACCGTGATTTAATTGTAATACACGTTTCAAAATGATGCCGAAGTAACAACATACTGATACCGGTTAGTACAAATCATGAATTAATGCTTTGACAAGTCTGCAGACAGACGGGAGGCGAAGAACCTTTTAAAATGCGTGATGCATCTTCTTATTACAGACACATGCATTTCCAAACATTCGGTCTACCTACGCTGTAAAATATATTATCTCTTCGATTTACACACGGCATCTATTGCACGTCTGTCCGTCCTGGGAGAGGGATCCCTCCTCTGTTGCTCTCCCTGAGGTGTTCTCCCATTTTCCCCTTTAAACTGTGGGTTTTTCTCCGGGAAAGGTCGGCTAAGCTAACGCAATATATGCTCCGACCACTCACAACAACGGCCTATACAGACATAAATAAGCCAGCGACTGTATTCACCATGACACAGACAGTCTGTGGTTTGTACTTGTTTATAACTTTTGTCTAGTTTCTCAACAGATATGAGGAGCTGTGAGCTTGAGTGCTAACAGCTAACAGCTAACAGCTGATGTTGTTTTTCTGGGGTGCTCGTTGACGATGACGTCACGGCTCCGCCTACACTGCGTTACTATAGTAACTGCCCCAGCTCCTAAACTGTAATGTGAGCGCAGCATTAAAGTGAGCCAGGCCTAATAAGGCCTAACCAAACCAAGCCAAACCAAACCAAACCAAGCCTGCAGTGTGAAAGCGCCATAAGACTGAGGTCATCTTTTTTGGACCCCAACCTCCAGCCTCCCCAGTTGATACTCTGGGCTCCCTCAAAAAAAACATCCTCCCCTCTGTCAAGAACCTTGGAGTGACCTTCGATAGCACTTTTAAATTTGATAAGCAGGTCAGCAGCGTAGTTCAAACCTGCTTTTTTAAAATACGACTATTGGCTAAGACCAAGTCGTTTTTATCTTTTAAAGACTTGGAAAGCGTTATCAACGCCTTTGTAACCACAAGGTTGGATTACTGTAACGGTCTGTATGTGGGTATGGACCAGGCCTCAATTAAACGCCTGCAGCTAGTGCAGAATGCAGCTGCACGTCTTCTCACGGGCCACAAAAAGCGTGACCACATCACCCCAATTCTGGCCTCACTGCACTGGCTTCCAATTCGGTTCCGAATTGATTTTAAACTCCTTTTATTCGTTTTTAAAGCACTAAATGGGCTGGCTCCGGCCTATATAGCCGAACTCCTCCAGCGCTACACCCCAACCAGAGCCTTAAGGTCTGCTGACCAGCTGCTGCTGGTAGTGCCTAAGACCAGGCTCAAAACCCGAGGGCACCGAGCCTTCGCAGAAGCTGGCCCCAGGCTCTGGAACACTCTGCCCCTCCATGTGAGGTCGGCCCAGACCCTGTTTTTTTTTTTAATCAACCCTAAAAACTCACTTCTTCTCTCTGGCCTTCTAGTCAGAGCGGAGCACGACTCCTGACATTTCCCTGTGTGTTATTTTGTATTTGTGCTGTTGTATTTGTCGTAAAGTATTTTTATTGTAAAGCATTTTTATTGTATGTACAGCACTTTGGGCTCGACCAAAAATCGTTTTAAAATGTGCTTTATAAATAAAACTTGATTTGATTTGATTTGATTCAGTAGCATCCCCAGCCCGATCTCACCAGAATGCGTACAAATGACACGACAATTGCATGACTTGAAAAGTCGTACAATAGATACGCAGAAGTCCGTTTTTGCGTGCATATGATACGCCCACCTTACGTTTGTTATGAACGTATGTTAAATACGTTTTTTTTCTACAATTTTCTCCCACGTTACGTTTGTTGTGAACGTATCTTAAATGCGTTTATTTTCTACATATCTTTGCCATTTATTTAACCCTAACCATAACCTAATAAGCTGCTGTGTCGTTTATTGCACCGCAAACATTAAAACTGTAATGGAACAATACATTTCTGTAATAAAAATATTCTTAAAAAAAAAAAAACTGTAATGGAACGGCGATCAAGCCTGAAGCCACAGAACTCTTTGTTTTAATGTTTGAGGTGCAATATCAGCGTATCATATGCATGCAAAAACGGAGTTCTGCGTATCTATTGCACGACGTGTAATGTCGTGTCATTTGTACGCATTCTGGTGAGATCGGGTTGAGCATCCCACTTAATGTTTTACACTTCTCTATTACGTTTAACTTGGATGCTACGCATAGCATCGTTAGCACAGATGGAGCTACCAATTGCTCAAATGCTAACCCAACTCTAAACATTCATTAACGTTAGCTTAATAAAAACACCAGTAACATAACATAAAGTACGCAGGGTTGACTTACCGAAGACACTGCATTCATGGACGGTCTGTTTTAACCGCAGATAAATCCTATATTTGCATGACGAATAGTCTACCAGGAGCCAACACAACAAACACGGCCGAGTTCAAGTAGTGTTCTCCGCATGAGCTGAGCCCCTGTAGCATCACGGAGCTAATGGAGCTAACGGAGCTAGCAATGAGACAGAGGAGCTAGGAGCTGAGGTATCCCCGGGAGGCAGGAGCAGTCTCCCCGGGAGAAAGGAGAACAACCCGGCCGCAGGCAGACGCGCAGTCGTCGAGGGATCCCAGGAGAGCACCACCCAGGCGTCGATGCAAACGTGAGCGGCGTCTGGAACCGTTGAGGCGAGACGGGGTCCAGGAGTGCACCACCCAGGCGTTAATGTAAACGAGAGTGGCGTCTGGAACCGCCGTCGATGTGGTGAAAAAGGTGAGAGTGTCCACACGAGGTCAACCGGCTGGTCGGACCTCCTCTCCGTCACCGGGGGAACAAAAAATCGTTAACAGTCAGATGTTAACTGGTTAGATGCTCCGTTAGCTGTTAGCTGTCGTTGCCGTTAGCCATTGTTAGCTGTTAGCTGTCGTTGCTGTTAGCCGTTGTTAGCTGTTAGCTGCCGCTGTTAGCCGTTGTTAGCTGTTAGCTGTCGCTGTTAGCCGTTGTTAGCTGTTAGCTGTTGATGCTGTTAGCCGCTTTTAGCTGTTAGCCGCCGCTGTTAGCTGTTAGCTCCACGTGGTCCAGCTAGCACAGCCATGGGTAGCTGCTAGCCGTCGTTAGCCCCACGTGGCAAGCCGCTAGCCGTCGTCGGCTAGCGCAGCCGGGACGTGCAGCCGCACGCCCCGAAGAAACAACCCACGAGGTAGCCGTCGGGTTGCTGGTCGACCCAGCGGGTCGTGCACCGTCCCCCTCTTGGATGGAAGGCTGATGCGGGGACGGCGAGCAGCGTCCCCAGCTCTTCCGCGGGGCGCGCACCGAGCCTCTGTCCGCGTGCCGGCGGCAGCCACGGACGGTTACAAAAACTCCCCGGCATTTCGAGAAAGGAACTTAATTCCTTTTGCCGTATTCGGCTCTGTCCCGGAAACTTCACGAGACTTGTCAGGGTCACCAGTGTGGTTCCGAGGAATATGGAGTCAGAGGCGGTGCATCAAAGGTGCAAGAGTGAGCTTTATTGAGGAGCTGCAAAGGACGTGTCGTCGGGTCGCAGCCCGGGAAGAGAAGAGAGAGAGGAAGGAGGTGCACACAACATATAGCAAACACAACATATATGTCCGTGTGGAAACAATACCTCTATTGTAGTTCCATGTATGAATTATGTACCAGTGTATAAATACGTGGTCACCACAATATACACTCAAAAAATGGCGTACGGCAGTTTCTACGCAATGTTTGCGATTTATAAAATACTAACTAACGGGAAAACGTGCGGTCCTCCCAAGCCCCCGGGAAGTGCGCCGGACTCTGTGTAGAATATTCGCGCTGGCCAAACGGCGGTACTACACTTCCGCTTGGTTGCCAGGCCCGGAAGCACTTTTTCCCATTGACTTACATGGGGAAAGAATGGTCTGTAAATCGTTGGATAATTTTTTTTAAACTAAATAAACCGCCCAGTATGAACACTTGTATAGCCCTTATTAAAAACATTCGGTCCTCAAGTTGTAAAAATGTGCTAATAACGTTATTCTGAGAGTTATTTCCCTCTGCATTATGAACGCGCATCTAACCCACGAGACCGCGCCCCCAGGCTCGTTCATGTTACGTGTTCAGCCGGTTCAGCCTTTACCCATGGATGCACAATAACAACGGACCCACATCGTCTAACCCCACGGAGCTGTAATAATGGATATATTGCACATGTTTGCTGTAACTCATCACTTGTAAAATATTATACAACATGGGCTGTATGATTACATCTTGTACCGTAAATGTTGTATTAAATAAAGTTAATATTACCGACGTTAGATTAACGTCCCTGTAGCTTCTTATTGCACTAAGAAGCTTATTGCACTGTATGTATATATATATATATATATATGTATATAAGTGCAATAATTATTTCATGCTAAATGAAGCTCTGTTGCTCGGATATCACTAGATCCTGTTACAGCGTAATATAAGTACATAACGACTGATGTGCACATTAGCATAATTACTAGCTAGCCGTTAGCTGCTAACTGCCGCCTCGTTAATATCAAAGCCATCATAATAACAACCCATCATGCTGGCATGAACGCGTGGTGCTGTTACATGTACGCAAATTGATGTGCTTGATGTGAACGAGCCTTTTGGTTAAAGTTGCGCATGCTCTATGAGCGCACATACGGGTACTTCTCAGGCTTGCCGGGTAATCTGTGACGTTTCACTCTCTCAAAAGTTGCCCCATTTTATCATCATGCACTAATGAGCAACTCTCATAGGAATGAATGAGGCCCCGCCTCCCACGCTGTATCCAGTTCTTATTATACATCCATGGGTCCTCCACGCAAACTCTAACCGATGCGTACGCACTAAGCACAAACGCGGGAGAGACGAGAAACTGCGACACCTTTGGCAAAAGGAAGAATGGAGAGAAATATGTCGAAATAATTCCATAAATAAAATGTTACCTCTCATTTATCATATACTGTATGAAGAATTCATTTTAAAACATTGATTAAAGCCAATCTTAAAATGATTTAACAAACGCCTGTTTGAGACTCCTCAGTGCACACAAAAACATAACTGGGAGAAATAAATAAATACAGATATGTTATTTAAAACCACCTTGAATATGTTGTGTTAATGTTATGAAATGTTTTCTCATAAATGATGCGGTAAGCAGGAGGACAGAATTACGTCTAAACTGACGCCGTTTTGCATTTCTATAGGTTGTAGATACGAGCATGGTTATATATACTATCACGTTTAATCGTGTTTTATGCCGTTTGCCAAGACTTGATAAGTCGCTCGTAAAACACAGGAGGTATGGAAACTAAGAACACCATATGTGGTAAATTGTACAGCTAATATAACACAACACATTAGTTGTATTTCCTTTAACTGGTGGATTATGGATATAGAGTTGCTGCGGAGGGGGGGGTTGAGATGCACAGGCTGCAGTGGAGACGCTGCGCACAGCTGATCGACAGCTGGGACACAAACCACCAAATACAAAAACATAATTCAGATCCAGTCGTCATGACTCCACTCCGGAGGGATTCCCCGATCATTTCTTACAGTTTCTCATCAAGGGGGGGTCTCCTGTCCCCGGTACAAACACACTGCCTGAGGAAGGCTATGTGTATTTTTTTTGTCATTAACCTTTTTCGGACCACTTATTTATTTATTTTGGTGACGATCCGACCTCCATGCTGCTACTCTGGTTCAAACTGCATCCACCAAACAATATGATTTATCTCGACCTCCCCAAAATAACCAAAATCTGACACGGTGTGAGATGTTTTTTTTTTAGCTGTTCTGTCTTAATTTCCCGCGATCTTCTTCATGCAGTCAGTCAAAATGAATGAATGAATGGGCGTTTCTTTGACTATTTATAGGCAAATATGGGCGTTACGTGAAGCCCGCAAAAGCTGCACCGCATTTCGAGTCGGTTGTGATTTACAAAGGGAAACCGGCGTAGGAAGTGCCATATGCACTTTCCTCGCCGGTACGCAATGTTAGGTGAATCGGAAAGTGGCGGAACATTTATGGACCTATTTTTCGGATTTCTACTACGTAAGCAACCTTCCCACGTCAATCCTACGCACGGCGTTATACATGAGGCCCCTGATGTTAAGTTGGACATTTTAACATAGGGTCTACGGGAATTGCTCCCATCTGCATCCATCGCCTACAGTTTGCAACATTGGGCTTCACCACACTGTCCCGGAGTTCACCGCTTGGCTATGATAGGCCAGAAGTCGGTTTGATTGCATTCGGGCTTGATTGCTTATCCTGTCTGGGTAGCCCGGATGATACTGCATCGACATTTTTGGATGTCGAATTTTAAACACCAAAATTGACCATTAACATTTTTTTCACTTTAATTTTTAGGATCTGAATTTGACCATTCAAATTGTTTTACCTTGAATTGTTACATTTGTATTTCACATAGGTAAGTAATTATTTTCAATGCTATACATTTGCAGCAACTGTTAAAACTGTTTAAAGGGGACCTATCATGCAAAATGCACTGCATGTCTTTTATACATGAATATGTATTCCCGGTGTGTCAGGGAACTCACCAGGTTTCAGAAAACACAACCCTCTCTCTTTTCCTCCATACCCAAATCTCTAAAAACGGGGCTGCAACGGAGCTGATTATTATTTGAAATGTTCTGACGTCAGAAAAGGGGTGCCCCTCCTATATGGGCAACTCTCCACCTATCAGGGGAATGAGAGACCGCTCGAAAGCACTGGAGATGCTGTAGTACATATACCAGGCCTGTAAGTGGCGCTGTAGTCTGCCACAAAAGCAGAATCAGCCCTTGCAAAAACAGGGCTGGAAAAGAGCAAATAGAGCGAAATGAGGCATGGCTAAAATGCATGATCTGTTTGGTATTTTGAAAACAAAACTTCACAGACATGTTTTATATAGGTATGGCCCTACAATATATGTTTCAAATATAGAATGATAGGTCCACTTTAATTTAGAATTAGAGATTGGTGTCATGGCGAAGTCAAAAACAAATCCTTTCCATAATGTCCTGCAATGGTACTGAATGTTGCTGCTGACAAATAATATTTAATGTAGAATAGTTTGATATTGACTTTATTTACAGCTACTTGTTGTCACATGACAGCTGTGCTCGTCCAGTCTGTGGTGATGGCAGAGGTCAGCTGGGCTGGTGTGCAGGGGGGCAAAGGAGGAGTCAGTAGTATGCTGCTCGTCTGGATTTCCATAGCAGGTGAGTCTTTGCTCCTCTGTTTGTCTCGGTTCTTTGGAGTCAGTGGACAGGAGGTTGTGTTTTTGAAGACTCCAACTTCTCATGTTTCTTGTTCTATTTCAACGAGTGATGTTGTTGTCATCTTACTCCTTTTATTATTTATATAACTTTACATTTTCAATTTTCCCTTACAAAAGCCACTCCAGATGTTATGTGCCTCTGTCCCAGAGGCACATAACCGGATCATCTCCATCTGTCCACCAGACGACTTCCTCATTTACCTCTCATCCAATGTTGCCTTGTTGAGTTGTACTAAACCATTTAAAGTTACTCTTTTTTATATAATAATTCATCATGAATATTGTGTTGTTGACTTTTCTGTGCAAAAAGTTTAATGATTATTATTGAAAGATAATTTATAAATATGTTTTTATTGTTCATTTATAAAGTATAAAGTAGTACATTCTCAATACTAGACCACGCTTGGCTCCAAGTTAGTTCTGAGCAGAGGTCGCGTTAACCGAATATTTTCCGTCTATGACGGATTTTTTTTAACAATGACGGAAAAATCAGAAAGCCGTCCGCCCATTTTTACAGAGTAGAACAAACTCAGTACAGCGCCAAAGTTTCCCCGCTGTGGGGCTCCGATATTATGCCGTGTTATGCATGCCAAAAGGAAATGATATTGTTTCCAAACCTAACTGCTGCCGTGGGCATGCATAACACGGTGCTAACAGTTCGTGAGCGAGCGTCCACCCCGTTATAATGTGTTCAATCAGGAGAGACGTGATGTATGAAATACATGTTTATTATCGGGGCACATGATATGCAGAATAGTGATTGACGTATTACAATAAATGTAATGATGTTTGGCGATTAGGCCCCGGGTTTGCAGGATGCTCATTCAGGAGGGAAATAACCGCTCTGATGAACCCCCCCGGGGTCTAGACCTGGTGGTGGTGATAGTAGTTCGGTCTGATCTGAAGGGAGAAGGTTTTAGCTTGGCCCTGTGTTAGGAGACAGGAGGCGAAGGGGTGGAGGAGGGTTGTGCGTTGACACCTGGAATGACAACTGACAGGGAGAGCGGATTTAAAGGGGTTAGCAGGTGCGATGATTGCTAGCCGGGGCGGGACGCCCCTGATCACTTATTGAGATAACGTGTGGCACCCGATAATGATGTCTTCCTGATTGAACCTGCGCTGGCTACATTATCGTACCGACCGGCCTAATAAAGGTGGTGGCGTTGCCATTTATGTTAAGAATAAGTTCAGTGTAACCACTTTAGTTTCCAAATCTATCTGTAAGCAATTTGAATTTTTAGCCTTAAATATTGAAGTGGCAAAGGGTCAACAGGTCATGGTGGTGGGCTGTTACAGACCCCCCTCAGCTTTCAAAGACTCCTTGTCTTCGCTAGCAAATCTTTTATCTCAACTAGACCACAAGGAAATAGTGCTACTTGGAGCTTTTAACTGGGACTGGTTAACTGCAGTGTCAGAGGATTTTAAAAACCTTTGTATCTCTTTAAATGTTACTCAGATTGTTGACAGTCCAACTCGCCCTAACATTAAGTCCCCAAATAAATCCTCCTTAATTGATCTCATTTGAACTAATGTTCCCTATAAATACTCTGAGTGATCACTGTGTTGTAGCCACAATTAGGGACACTAAGGTCCAAAAGGTTAAACCTCGCATTATCATTAAGAGAGACAAAAAACATTTTGTGGAGCAGGGTTTTGTTCATGATCTGTTTAATTTAATTTAATTTCAAACCTTTATTTATCCAGGTGTATCCCATTGAGATCATTGATCTCATTTTCAAGGGAGACCTGCTCAAGTAGGTTCCACATGAAACATAAAAACATAAACAGAACAACAAAAAGGACATCATACAGCATCATTTACATAACTATCCACATAAACAGGTACCAATAGCTTCCGATTGAGTAGCATCCAACCGAGCTTTAAAAACATTTAGTGGCACCAGATTGCTCAGTTTCCATTTAATTTGCAGACTATTCCAAGACAGAGGAGCTGCGCATCTAAAAGCTGTCTTCCCTAAGACAGTCCTAGCAGTTGGCACATTTAATAAAACCACAGCATTCGATCTCAGGCAGTAGCCACTTACAATTTTCCGTGAGATCAGGGAGCAGAAGATGGAAGTTTCACTAACATGGCTTTGTATATAAAAATGTGACTGAGCCTTGATTTTGATTGGGGTAAAATCGATCTGTGTACTGATGTAGAAACTGCATGGTCTTATTTTTATCTTGGTTTTATGGAGATCATTGATAGACATGCACCCCTGCGTACATTTAGAGTAAAGGGACGAGACAATCCCTGGTTCTCTGCTGAACTGTCCAGTCTCCTTCATGAGAGAAACAAGGCCTGGGCAAAGGCTGGGAAATCAGGCCCAGAGGCAGCTAAGAAATAGCTTCACTTCACATATCAAAAGTGCTAAATCAAAGTATTATCTGTCAGTTACCACAAAGAACCTGAATAATCCTGGAACATTTTGGAAAGCCATTAAATCGTTATCCACCGGTGATATCCGTAATGAGCTACTTCCGTGCCTTACCACAGCATCTGGCTCTATATCGGACAGGGCCACCATGTTAAATTGCTTTAATGAGCATTTTGTGTCCTGTGGTTCTCTGTTTGGTTCTGTGACTAACTCTGCTGCTGTGAACACTACAGTCTGTGACTCTGAACAATGTGGTATGGAAAACCCTTTCAGTTTTACTCCTTTTACTGTTGATGTTGTTCGTGAAGCTTTAATCAAGTTAGATCCTAAGAAACCGTCTGGCCCGGACAATGTAGAACCTTTCTTTTTAAAGATAGCTGCAGATTTTATTGCTCCACCTCTCACTACTCTTTTTAACCTCTCCCTCAGCACAAACACAATTCCAAAATTGTGGAAGTCAGCGTATGCCTTTGCTAAAAGGAGGGGAGGCCACCTTATTAAATAACTATAGGCCTATCTCTAAATTATCAGTTCTGGCCAAGGTTCTTGAACGCTTAGTGAGTGAACAAGTAAAGGAGTTTTTATGTACAAATGACATCCTGTCTAAACATCAGTCAGGCTTCAGAAAGCAACATAGCACCATCACTGCCACAATGAAAGTGGTGAATGATGTGGCGAGTATTTTAGATAATAAGCAGAGTTGTGCAGCTCTATTTGTTGACCTATCCAAAGCGTTTGATACCGTCGCGTCTTGAAGCAGAGGCTAGTCAGTATTGGCGTGTCCAGCCATGCAGTGGTGTGGTTTGTGAACTACCTCTCTGAAAGGTCCCAATGTGTTCACTTTGATGGGCTGTCTTCTGAGTGGTTAAACATTACTAATGGTGTTCCTCAAGGTTCTGTTTTAGGTCCACTTTTATTCTCCATCTACATCAATAGTTTAGGTGAAAATGTCGATGGAGCAACCTTACATTTTTATGCGGACGATACCGTTATGTACTGTGCAGGTCCCTCCATCACGGAGGCTGTTGTTGAATTGCAAGCTGTTTTTAACATTATTCAGACTCAGCTCTCTGAACTAAAGCTTCTTTTAAATGTTGAAAAAACCAAGGTAATGCTCTTTTCTAAAGCTAAAAAGACACCAGAGCCTGTTTTAGATATTGTAACTACGCAAGGAATACAACATGAAGTGGTTACCTGTTATAAATACCTTGGTATCTGGCTTGATGATTGTCTCACTTTTAAACATCATGTCAATAACCTGCTTAAAAAGCTGAGGGTTAGGCTAGGTTTCTTCCACAGGAACAAGTCCTGTTTCTCGCTTGAGGCCAGGAAAAGGCTAGTCACTGTGACCTTTTTACCTGTGCTGGACTATGGTGATCTGATTTATATGAATGCACCTGCCAATTGCCTGGTCAAGTTAGATGCTGCGTATCACAGTGCACTGAGATTTGTGACAAACTGTAAAGCATTAACCCATCACTGTACCCTGTATGCTAGGGCTGGTTTGCTTTCACTAACTGTACGGAGGCTCAGTCACTGGTACATTTTTATATACAAAGCCATGTTAGGGAAACTTCCATCTTATATCTGCTCCCTGATCTCACGGCGAATTGTAAGTGGCTACTGCCTGAGATCAAATGCTGTGGTTTTATTAAATGTGCCAACTGCTAGGACTGTCTTAGGGAAGACAGCTTTTAGATGCACAGCTCCTCTGTCTTGGAATAGTCTGCAAATTAAATGGAAACTGAGCAATCTGGTGCCACTAAATGTTTTTAAAGCTCGGTTGGATGCTACTCAATCGGAAGCTGTTGGTACCTGTTCATGTGGATAGTTATGTAAATGATGCTGTATGATGTCCTTTTTGTTGTTCTGTTTATGTTTTTATGTTTCATGTGGAACCTACTTGAGCAGGTCTCCCTTGAAAAAGAGATCAATGATCTCAATGGGATACACCTGGATAAATAAAGGTTTGAAATCTTAAAATTAACTCTAAAATGGACAGGAAGCCAGTGGAGGGAAGCCATAATAGGTGTGATGTGCTCATGCTTGCGTGTTCCTGTAAGCAGCCAATCCGCAGCGTTTTGTACAAGCTGCAGGCGTGCCAGCAAAGTCTTGTTTAGGCCGGAATAAAGTGCATTACAGTAATCTAGACGCGTAGAAACAAAGGCATGAATTACACGCTCAAAGTCTAAAAAGGATAAAACCGGTTTAATTTTGGACAGGAGCCTCAGGTGATAAAAACTGGACTCAACCACAGAGTTTATCTGTTTATCCAATTTAAAAGCACTGTCGATGTTGACGCCCAGATTTGTGACCATGGATTTTGCATACGGTTGCAGGGAACCCAGGTCAATGGAAGGGACATCACCATTTGGTCCAAATACAATGACCTCCGTTTTGCTCTCATTTATATTAAAAAATGTTTAGAGCCATCAAGGCCTTTATGCGATTAAGACAGTCAACCAGGGGCATCAGAGAGCTGGTGTTTTTTTTTAGGGGTAGGTATATTTGGGAGTCGTCCGCATAAAGGTGGTAGGAAACGCCATGTTTTCTAAAAATGTGTCCAAGGGGGAGAAGGTATAAAGAGAATAAAATGGGCCCCAAAATAGAACCTTGGGGAACTCCACAGGATAGGGGGGGCAGAAGAAGATGCAAATTCACCAATCTTAACAGAGAAAGATCTCTGGGACAGATAGGGCCTGAACCACTCTGGATGGAGTGGTCAATCATATCAAAGGCAGCTGTGAGGTCTTGGCATAAGGATGGCAGAGTCACCAGAGTCTGTAGTGACCAGTAGGTCATTGAATACTCTTAGAAGGGCAGACTCAGTACTGTGAAGCGGGAACCGGATTGAAAAATATCGAAAATATTGTGTGCATGTATAAAAGACTGCAGTTGTAAGAGTACGGTTTTCTCCAATATGTTTGAAATAAAAGGAAGCTTCGAGATGGGTCTATAATTTGAGAAGACAGAAGTGTCCAGATTAGTTTTTTTTATATGGGGTGCCACAACCGCTTGTTTGAAATAAACTGGCACAGAACCGGACTCTAGGCTGCTATTTCTAATTGTATGGACATTAGATCCAATAGTGTCCCATATCTCTTTAAAAAGTCGAGGAGGGACTGGGTCTGTGGGACAAGATGAGGGTTTTAATTTAGCAGCAATGTCACTAAGAGATGACAACGACACAGGTCCAAACTGCTGGAAGACAGCAGTGCATGTGATGTCAATGGAGGGGTCAAAAGAGGGTGGTGAGATACTTGCTCTAATAGTGGAGATCTTGTCTATAAAATAGCAGAGAAATGTTTCACACACCTCAGTTGAAGCTTCAATACAAGTGGATAAAGGAGAGTTTAACATAGCATCAATGGTTTTAAAAAGAACACAAGGTTTGTTTAAATTACTAGAAATAATATTAGAAAAGTAACTCATCTTTTCAGCTTTTACAATGCTCTGGTACTTTCTCCAACTCTCTTTTAAAATGTCATGAGTTACATCAAATCAAATCAAATCAAGTTTTATTTATATAGCACATTTATAAACGATTTTTGGTCAAGCCAAAGTGCTGTACATATAATAAAAATAGCCTCCAGTAGGGACACTTTACAGCAAATACAACAGCACAGATTGTTCAGAATATCAATATGAGAAAAACGACACCCTCTGTCCTTAGACCCTCACATCGTACAAGGAAAAACTTCCGGAGAAAACCCACAGTTTTAAAGGGGAAAAAATGGGAGAAACCTCAGGGAGAGCAACAGAGGAGGGATCCCTCTCCCAGGACGGACAGACGTGCAATAAATGTGGTGTGTAAATCGAAGAGATAATACATTTTACAGCATATAGACCGAATGTTAGGAAATGCGTGTGTCTGTAATAAGAAGATGAATCCACGAAGATGTCAGCTACAATCCTGTGGAAGCCATCAGGGAAGCAGCATGACAAGAGCCAGGCAGGACCGCAGAGACAGGTTCAGCCACAACCCGAAGTCCACGACTTAATCCAGAGCTCAGGATAGAGGATCAAGGACACAGGACTACAGCAAGAGGATCAGCCTCGACTCCGGATCCCGGCGTAGATATAGATACAAAACAAGAAAAAATATTTGGCTGGGTTAATCGGAACAAGAGAATACACAGACACAGACATAGAGGGAAAAGGTCATTGGATAAAAGTTATTCTTGATAACCCTCAAGAAAGATCTCCTGAACCTCCTCACTCAATCTATCAAGACCCGAGCAGTTCTATTAGAAGTCCAAGGTAAGGGCACGGGCCGGCGCATACCGCTCGTGGAATCCCTCACCATATTAATTCTGACCCCTCAAGTGTACAAGTGAAGAAACACATATGTCAACTCCTTTTTAGAATAGTTTTTCTTCTCTTATATGAGAAACAAGGGTATGAAAAGAAAAGCCAGAAACAGAGGAAGAGAGGCACAACGTGACTACGTACATGCACTCTCCTAAATATTAAATGAGTAAGAGGTGAAGAAATACAAAGCCAGAAACTGAAATGAAAAGGCACCACAATGCTTCCCCTTAGAATAGGGTGGAAACAATTTGGAAAAGGGGACAGGGGATACTAGTGAAGAGGGACAACAGTGAAAAGGCAGTAGGAGAGGCCTAAATGCACTCTCCTGGATTAAGATAAAGGAAAGAACAGGAGGAAAGGCCCAACGAGTCAACGTAAACACACTCTCCTAGAATAGTTCAAAGTAAACGGGGTAGGAAGAATATAGTAGGAAACAGAGCTGAAAAGGCGTCCAAGAACGCTTTCCCTCTATTCCAGGGTAAACATTTAGGATAAACAACAGAGATAGGGATCACAACAACCTATCTCTTCGTCAGATGCACTCCCCCGCCTGTCTAAGTGACTCAGTACCCCATCCCCCTCTCCCAGACCTTAGATCGGCAGAGGGAGACGGGGAGGGACAAGCCCCAAGGGGGGGTTTAGGGTTTAAAATAAACCCTGCAGAGATCCAAAAATGGATAAAGAAGTAATTACAAGATGAAATATAAGGTACTATATTTTAAGTAATCCTATCTACTATTCCTATATTCGAATAATATTTAACAAAAACCAGAGAGAAAAAATGAGTTTTAAGTGTTGATTTAAAAACCCCCAGGGTCTGGGCCGACCTCACATGGAGGGGCAAAGTATTCCAGAGCCTAGGGCCAGCCGCTGCAAAAGCTTGATGCCCTCGGGTTTTAACTCTCAACAACAGCTGATCAGCCGACCTAAAGGCTCTGCCTGGGGTGTAGCGATGGAGAAGTTCGGCTATATAGGCAGGAGCCAGCCCATTTAGGGCTTTGAAAACGAATAAAAGGAGTTTAAAATCTATTCTGAACCGTACTGGAAGCCAGTGCAATGAAGCCAGAATTGGGGTGATATGGTCACGCTTTTTATGGCCAGTGAGAAGACGTGCAGTTGCATTCTGAACTAGCTGGAGGCATTAATCCAGTCTCGAGGTAACAAAGGCGTTAATAACCCTTTTTGGTCTTTAAAAGATAAAAACAACTTGGTCTTAGCCAATAGTCGTATTTTGAAAAAGCAGGTCTTGACTACAGTGCTAACCTGCTTATCAAATTTAAAGGCGCGATTGAAGGTCACTCCAAGGTTCATGACAGAGGGGAGGATATTTTTATTGAGGGAGCCCAGAATATCAACCGGGGAGACTGTTGGTTGGGCTCCAAAAAAGATGACCTCGGTCTTGCTCTCATTAAGGGTGAGGAAGTTTTGACTGAAACTTTTCGTGGATTAAAAACGACTGCAGCTGGGCGTAGACTACTCGTTCCAGGGCTTTAGATAAAAAGGGTAGCTGGGAGATGGGCCTGAAATTTGCGAGAATGGAGGGATCGAGATTTTTCTTTTTAAGTGGTGGCTTAGCCACGGCATGTTTGAAGGCAGCTGGGACACATCCTGAGCTACATGAAGCTTGTCCTTCTTCCACCTGCGCTCAGCCTGCCGGCACTCACGCGCGAGTGACATCATTGAGCTAGGGTTCAGATTTAGCTCTGGGGCGCATGAGTTTCAGGGGAGCAACAATGCAAGAGCTCCAGTGCAGGAAGAGAGAAAGGCTGAGGTTAATTGCTCAGTGTCCAGGGATTCAGAGGACATAGTATCAGACTGGGCTAAGTTTACAAATGCAGGGGAGAAACTAGCAGCAGTGGAAGGTTTCATCATACGACCGTGACGGACAGGAGCGCATGATTTAAGAATGACAGGGCAGAATAAAATCAAATAACACGGGCAGGTGATCTGATAAAGCTGACACACATTGACATTTTGAAATGGGCAGACCATGGGATAAGACTAGGAATAATGTGTGCCCATGCTCTTGCGTGGGGTCAGAGACATGTTGTATGCAGTTAAAAGCATCTAGAACATCAAGAAAGTCTTTAGCTAGTGGTTTAGAGATACAACAGACATGCACATTAAAATCCCCGACAATTAAAACGCTGTCATAGTTTATCACAATACCGGCCAATAGTTCAGAGAATTACTTTTTCAAATCTTTGTTGTACTTGGGCAGTCGGTAGACCACCTCACACAGTACAAGATTAATCCGTCCCAGCTCAAACAGGCTCAGTTCAAAGGAGGAGAATGAGATAGACGGCGTGGGTTTGCAGTATAAACTGCTCCTAAAGACAGTCGCTATACCTCCTCCACGACCCGTGGTCCGGGGAGAATGAATGAAACTGCAGTCCGGAGGCAATAGCTCTATAAAAGCAGCAGACTCACCCGCAGACATCCAGGTTTCCGTTATAAAAAGCACATCCACAGCATGTGACGTGAAGAAGTCCTGGATGATGAAAGTTTTGTTTGTGATTGATCTTGCTTTTATCAGCGAGCCTTTGGTTGGAACCGGGGAAACAGTCGCGTGAGTTTCACGGCCCAGCGACCGAAGGTTGCAGTGGTTCACTCCATCAGGGGGAGAGAGGCGAGACCACTGGGGGCGCAGGACATGCAGCTCTTGAGTCGGGTCAGCGACAGGTACCAGCCAGGTGCCGACCATGGCGAGCGGGCGTTGGGAGGCCAGGCGGCGAAAACAAGGTCCATATTCTGGGCGGGGTTGCTGAGCCAGCTCAGGAGACCATGCTAGCCACTCTTTCACCCTGACTAGTCGGCCACTGCATGTGCCTCGGCGTCTGCGTCTCCGGGGTAACGAGGGCCCGCCCCGCAGTAGGTGTGCAGGTACAACCGATAGAAGGGGGGAGGGGAGTTTGTGTGTCCACCCTGGCCAAACTTCGCAAAAAAGCCCACATTTCCCTTGATCTTAAGCAGCTCGTGTCGGTTGTAGACTGAGAGTCTATGGTCCTTGTTACTGAGCAAAACAGACAGAACAAACACTAGTACTAAAGCAGGCTTGGACGGTTTTAAGCACCAAAGTTGATAAAAACTCAGAGAATTCTGATAAGAATTCTGAATAAGGACCTGGGGCACGATACACTATAACAAATAAGATTGGCTGCAATGTTTTCCAGGTCGGATGCAGAAGACTAAAAACAAGGCTTTCAAAGGACGTATAATTTAATTTTGGTTTAGTCAAAGATGGCTGCAACTCCACCTCCTCGGCCTGTGCCTCGAGGAATATGAGTATTAATATGGCTGGGTGGAGTGGCCTCATTTATGCTGACATATTCTTCATGTCTCAACCAAGTTTCAGTGAGACAGCATATATCAATATATATTATAATCTGATATTGAATCATTTACCAATATTGCTTTAGATGCTAGAGATCTTATGTTTAAGAGTCCACATTAAATCTTCCAGTTTTTTTGCACTGTATTAGTGGTTATATTTACTTTTATTAGATTATTATGTATGACACCTCTATTAGGTTTTACCTGAAATTGTCCTTGGGCAGACGCGCACACCGTTAATATTGGGTATTTTATTGGGTTCGGGATTCCTATGGGTGACTGCCTAGGAGAGGGCGCAGAGAAGCGTGTAAAACTGTGACTCCGCCTCCTGGTCTCAACTCCAGTTTGTCATGGATTAAGTCCACAAAGCCCTGAAATGTTTGCCAAAATGAGATCTGCACATTCCAAAGTAGGATGAATGCCGTCCCTCTTAATCAGACCAGGTTTTCCCCAGAAGGCTGTCCAATTATTTACGAAGCCTATATCGTTTGCTGGACACCACCAAGACAATCAGCGCTAAAATGATGACATGCATGTCGTCATTGATCAGATTGGGGAGGGTACCAGAGAAAATGACGGTGTCCGACATCAGCGTATTTATTCAGGAGTGCCCCCAGTACTGCCGGCTGTTCTTGTGTTCCACCAAGGTGCAGTCGACCCAGCAGAGCTTGTACGTTACTATCAGCTCACTGGTCTTCTTTTCGGTCAATTGACACTTCTTCATGGTTGGCAGCAGTTCGCTGAAACTTCACTTCATGGGGGTCACCCTCAACACACTGATTGAGAACAACTCGCCTTGTTCTGGAAGGTAACCAAGCATCCTCTTGTGAAAAGTGAATTATCTGGACTGGAAACACATTGCTGGCGGATGACACCAAAGTGGGGACAACGATCAAACCTCTGGACTGCGACGAGCTGTAGCATCACAGTCAGACGTTCTCTTTTGCCCTCTAGCGTAGACTGTGGCGATTGATAAAGCAGGTATGTGAACCTTGTTTCTACCTGCAACCCTGGCGGTGGACCCTTTCTCGGCCAGTTCTGCCTCCTGTACCTGGTGGTAAGCTCCTTTAAGACATGGTGTCGAACTCTGCCAAAACTAGCTACCTGCACTTTTTGACAATGTGCATACCAATGATCAAGCCCGCCTTAACCTGCCATCAGGCCCTGGGGCTGGTGGCAGGTTAAATAACAAATCAAAGTCATTTATAGCCTCGGCAGGCTCTGTGATCACACTTCTCCACTCTGCTCTACGCACGCCTGGTCCTCTCCTCCAGATGAGTGACGTATCATGCCTCCCTCATGTATTTGTCCGGTTGCCGTTGGCTCCCCTCCACGTAGCAAGTCCTCGTCGTCCTCGCCATCTCCTCCAACAGATAATGTCCCTCCTGTCTGTTTTTCCTCTCCCGCTACTCCATCGCTATCAGAACCAGACGGCCTATACAGATAAAGCTGTATTTATCATCTTAATTTGCCGAAACAAGTTTAATATTCTGAAAGCCAAGACCGTGTTATCTATGATTACTATACGCTTACATTCATAATTTCTGTTGTGACTCGACAGTTATGTTAGGTCAAGTTATGTTTTTTACTCTAGTCTTGTGTTTTGATCTTGTCACTTCCTGTTTTTATTTTGAAAGTAATCCTTCCCTCTCATTCCAGATCCCACATTTCCTGCCTTTGTGTGTTTCCCGCCCTTGGGGGAAAAAAAGCCCAGGTCAGCCCGTGCATTAAGCACCTGCCAATGATGCCTGGGAGGTTTAATTATGGTTCTTCTTCATCCTCATCTCGAACAATTAGGAAACCCCACTCTGGAATAGTTAACCCAATGGTTTGTATGTCTAGCTCAACATAGTCAAGGTAAAGTTGAGGTAACCTGTTAGCTGGAACGTCACATATGTGACCTGCTTTATCGAAATCAGTCGGAAGTCGCAACGGCTCATTTAAAAATAAACGTGGATTTGTGTAAAATAGTTTTTCCGGGTTTGGGTGTTTTGTTTGATTTTAAATAAACAAAGTCTTGGCTTTCAGAATAACGAAACTTTTATTTCCAAAATCACACGATAAATACAATTTTGAAGCTTGTAAAGGGAAGATGACAGCTCTCACTTGCCACTCTGCTGTTCCGCAGCGCCGCCCCCCCTCCCTCCCGCTGAAATTATGAATGTAAGGCGTATAGTAATCATAGATAACATGGCAGGGTCCGTTACAGTTTGTTTTCATCTGATTTCAAATAAACAAAGTCTTGGCTTTCAGAATACTAAACTTGTTTCGGCATATTCAGATGATAAATACAACTTTGAAGCTTGTAACGGCATAATTACAAGCGGAGAACGGAGTAACTTGACGTCACAGCAGGCATAACAACAGCCGGTGTTTCTCGTGAGTGTTTTCCCCGGGAAACAAACACAATACACACAAACGCAAAATTACACAAACACACACACGTACAGTATACACACACACTCGCGAGCCTCCCCCAGACCAGTAATCCAAACGAAAATATCTTCCCTTCGTACTACTTTGATCATTTGCTCCGCTAATAATCAGTCAGATCGATGGATTCCAGAGAAGAGGAAACTTTGAAGGCCTTTTTCTCAAAATGATGGATCTGTGACAGTCATTATATAATGTGACATATTTCGCTTAATATTTGGAGTACAAAAACAATCCTGATATTATTAGAAAGCTAGGAATCTCCTCTTTCCAACAGTGTATACACATCAAAATGTGTCTTCGGGTCAATGCGACTGATTTCGATGGAGCAGGTGCAGGTCACATATTTTGCGATCTAGATTTCTTTAATTTTTTTCTTTTTTGCGTGTGTTTATAAATTACCTCGAGGGCTGTACCAAATGGTCTCGGCCCGGAGGCCGGAGGTTAGGCCTGTCACGATAATTAATTTTGTTGGACGATACATTTTCCCGGAAATTATTGCGATAAACGATAATATTGTCGGCACCGTTGTAAGAGCATTTTAGACCACTGACATAATGATAATATATAATAATAATTCAAGTACATCCTTTCAAACAGAACTTTTTTATTGAACATTCAACATTGCAAATTAAATGTAAAATAGCAGTCAAGTGTACATTCCACTGTCCATACCCAGATGCCTCAACAGGCCATATCCAAATCTGTATTTCAAATATTTCGAGCAAGGAACACCAACATTTTTGCATTGTCGGGCAAATACATTGTTACGACTGGAGCACACAAAAACTGATAGGACCCAAATGCACGACTCCAGACAATAGATGATTCAAAAAAGGTTTTTACTGCGGTGATAAGCAAGGTAATCCTTTCACAAGGTTCAAAAACGATCTGGCACTTGGCACAGGGAACACACAGAATATATACAAAACAAGGGACTCCACAGGTGCAAACAATAAGGGCAGGGCAGGTAATCAGGTCAGTGGACATACTGACAAGGTAGGAGTCGAACTACCTGAAATGACAAAGGAAATGACAAAGTAAAACAGGAAATGGCAGACACGGACTTGACAATATAAACTAACAGAGAAATAATATTAACAGATCTGACGAGACACAACATGCATCTTTGATGCTTATGTAAACAAACACGCATGTAAACGGCAATTTATCGAGCTCAGAAAAGTTATCGAGTCCATTTCTATTTATCGTACGATAAGTACATTTATTGATTATCGCACCTACCGGAGGTTCCCCACCCCTGTCTTAGAGTGACCTGTGTATCTAATAATACATTAGGGGACTGCTGAAGAGCGGCATTAAAAAGCTGGGGAAAGGACGCATAAAAAGCAGGCAACAGTTGTGGAGTAGTACGTTTCTCCCTAAAGGCTGCTCTTAGACATGCAAACATATTGTTGTGGCGATCCAGCACTCACACAACAGGAAAGAATGAAACAGAGAGGAATCAATAAAACACAAACACAGATATAGCTGATCAGTAATTATGATTTAGTTGTTGCAACAAACAAAAAATAATGGGAAGTACATCACCTGCTGCCACAGCAGCCAATCGCGGAAATGCCCCCGGACAGTAGCAGTAATCATACAGCATATATAGCCACTGTAATGAACACACACACATTTTCCCTAAGCATGTTTAACGCACACACATTTGATCATGCAGCCTACCACACAAAGGTCACATGTTTATCTCTCTGAAAGCTATACTTGTGTTTCAACGTCATCGTCTCATGACATCTTTAGGATTAGTTAACTAACAAAGGTTAACTGTTTTTATAACCTGAGGCCTTCTCTGAACTTCCTCTACCTTCAGCTCATTTAAATGAATACATAATTCAGAATGACCATTTTCTCTCTAACTCTGTGTGACCCAACTCAGTAACACACATCATATAGCTTAGCATGTGATCTCTAATAAATATCAGAAATACGCTGTATTAAACATTCTGCTATAACAATATCGTTGGTTGTTTAACCTCGTCTAAGGCTGAACCCTTTGAGTGTGAGAGGATGAAGTCTACGTGGCCATCAGGACTAAAACCCCTTGTTCTTAGTGCACGCTCCATCTCTTCTATGAACTCATCAACATTATGGCTATCACCACTGAGATGGGATCTGACGCTAACGTGGAAAGTATACAGTACATAGGACTAGTTGTAGCATTACCAAGATTAGCAATAGTTGCCACACTTACCCTCACACGTGTTATCAAATTTGTAGAACAAACTTTTATGAGACTCAAGCTACTAGCTTAAATATAACCTTTTGCAATTACAATTGAAACTATTTTTGTATTTTATGAATTTGTAAGGATATATTTACCTGAGTCTCTGGTCCTCTTTAAGGGGCAGCGTGTAATTTATAACTGTATGTCAGTAACTGTCCCTGTTAATAGTTTTAACCTTGTTGCATATATCTGTAACTTATTTGCTTGATGGAACAGAAAGAAATTCACCTTCTTATCTTTTCTTTGTTATAACCTCAGTCCCTCAAGCCCTCCTGCAGCCCCCCCTCTCCTTGCCTGTCCACATGTCCGTCGTCCCTCCACCCTGGCACTTCCTTCCTCTGTCTCAGGCGGAGCTGGGCCCCCTTTTCTCCAACTCCAGCCCCTTCTCTTTCTCCCAAAGCTTTTTAATGGTGGCATCGCCTGGCCAGGCCCCCAGACCAGGCCTCCAAGCTTCATTTGGCCCTTACTCAGTAACACAGGTAAGAGGGAAAAGAACAGGACAGACACATTTCGGTTGGGTTGACAGAAGATGAAAAGGAAGGGATAATGTGCAGCAAGCCGGTTATTAATGAGAAGAAGAGTAGCGTCCCGACACGTCTCACCCTGCTCAGCTTTCTGTCCATATTTGCATAAAAGTTGAGCTTGACAGCTGATCTGCTGAAGAAGACTGTGAAGGATGTGAGTATAATTACCAGCTCGCTGTACATTGTCCCGCTGAAACAGCTACTTAATATATAAATCAGCAATTTTTATCACAATGTTGTTTTACTAATTATTTGTATTCATTTATAAATGATCATATTGCCTCCACCAAGAAATAAAAAGTCCACTCTGATTAGCAACAGCAGGCACAGCAGAGACAGCAACAACACTTAAAATGACAGCAGCACTGATCGAGGTTTTCTTTAACTGTCTGTTCACATTTATTTTTTATTACCAGTCTTTAAACACTTTCAGAGCCCACACCGTGTTCCTGTTGTTATTTACTTCCTGTATGTCTTCTTCTGCTGATCCCTTTAGTATTTACTTCCTGTCTGTCTTATTCTGCTGATCCTTTTGGTATTTACTTCCTGTCTGTCTTCTTCTGTAGATGGACCAATTCCAAACTGCCCCCCTACTCCCACTTAGTCTGTAGTGACACTCACAGCTGAATGCTATGCTCCGATCGATCGGTCACCGATCGAGATCGGCCGATACTCACTCTCTACCGATCGATCGGTGCTCTCTAAACATGGGAGAGCCGATCGCATGACGTAAAATCATAGACTGTATGGCGTAAGATACATGACACTTTTCTCTGTGAGCGGCAAAACAAGCTCGCCAAAATGGCTTCACCGGTCTGGCATTATTTTAAGGTGTCCGAAAAAGACAGTAAAATAGCGGTATGCAACGTGTGTGAAACAGAAATCCTGCAGCTCCGCCCGCTGTGACGGACCGGTGAGCGGAGCGAAACACACAAGAGTTAGACCTTACACACTTAGCTATTTTATCTGGAACAAGCTAAACTAGTTATAAATATATTTATTCTTCACTGTCGGGTCACTCATTACTGGATCAGTGAGCTGCATGAGATGCTGTCAGGAGAGGGAGAGAGGGGGAGAGAGAGATTATAATTATTATAACTTGAATAATGTACTTAATTTTAATGTAATAATTAAGTTGTTGTTTGTGTAAGCTCTAGTGAATGAGCCCAATTAACTGAGTTTTAAACATCACTTTAAATGGAAGATTTAAAGTGATGTTTAAATCTTCCATTTAGGCCCCGCCCACTCGATCGGATCGGTGATCGTTATCGGCCGATACTGATTCCGGCGATCGGCCCCAAAATTGGCGATTGGAGCATCCCTACTGAATGCTGCCACAGCTTTCAGGTCGGGGGTGTAAATACAGCAGTTTTGGGACAAACTCCCCTCTCTCCGGTAGAAACGCCGGGTTACGTATTGTAACCCTTGTTATATTAGCACAGGCTCCGCCCTCTACTGGACTCTATGGGTACTACCTTATCATGCAAGCATTCACCTACTGAGATTTCTATTGACGTAGCCGGCCCCGGGGCGGGCCTACCTGAATGCGTGCGCATCTCACTTCCGTATAAAAGGAGGCCTCGCCTCCTGACCACTATCCTACACCACTCTTCAGCGAGCGGTATAGGACAGACAGTGCCCCAAGGTAGAGGGCTCCGCCTGTGCTAATATAACAAGGGTTACAATACGTAACCCGGCGTTATATCTGTCACAGGCTCCGCCCTCTACTGGACTCTATGGGTACAGTGGGCGGAGCCCCGATGTATGCACGCACTGTCGTCCAGCACACCGTTCCACCTCACTGTCCCTGACCGGCTTTAGCAGCCACTGCGCCTCACTCACCTCTCCCTCGGTTGTAACCGTGGAGAAGTCTGGGCTGCGGCTGATAGAGCACACCCTGGCGCGCTTGCCTCGCGAAAAAAGTGTGCTCGAAAAACAGTGCTGAGGGCTCCCCTGCGTCCGCCTATAGGCAGACAGGAAAAAGCCTGCAGCCCTGTATGGGTTCACTATGCACTCTCCCTCCTGAGTCCCTAAAGAGCACGGGGAGAACGCAAGTGCCCCCTATGTCCCCACACTCAAACACTGACCCCGTGCAGAGTGTGTAGGGACTATAGTATGGAGGGCTCTCCCCCTCCTGCCCCCAGGCAGGCGAGGGGAGCCCTCCAGCCCTGAAAAGGGCCCAGAGCACCCCACGTCACCCCACGACCCTCCAGGGGTCCGGAGAAATGTAAGGGCATTTACGCCCGGGGAGAGGGTCAGATGCCCACTGACCAACAGCCCCCCCCCTCCTCACCAGTCCTGTGTTGCCCCAGCAAGCACAGACATTGAGAAAGAGCCAGACATATCCAAGAGATAAAACGTTATGAAGGGGCCTGGCGTTGACCAAGACGCCGCCGTGCATATATCCTCCACACTCACACCATTGAATAAGGCTGTTGATGCAGCAATAGCTCGTGTGGAGTGCACACGGACCCCCATGGGACAGGCTCTCCCTGCCTGCTCGTAGGCGTGTGCAATGCCTTCGCAAAGCCAGCCTGCCAGGCGTTTCTTGGACAGAGCTTTTCCAGTCACCCCGCCCCCGAAGCACACAAACAGCTGTTCAGTGCGTCTCAGGGTAGCTGTGCACTCTACATAACATGCTAACGCGCGCACCGGGCAGAGGAGGTGTAATTTAGCTTCCCTGGCCCCACCATGGGGTGGAAGACTAAATCCCCCCAACTGAATAACCCTCGACCTGAACGCACTCCTTAGGCTCTTGGGCACAAAGGAGGGGTTCGGTCTGAGTGTCGCGCCGCTCCGGTCAGCCCGAATCAGTAAACAGCTGGGGTGCACCGACAGAGCGGTTAACTCGGACACTCTTTTGGCTGACGTTTAAGGCAAGTAGCAATGCTGTCTTCCACGACAGTGCTTTCAGGGAGGAGAGCTCCAGAGGCTCAAATGGTTCTGTGACCAGAGCCTCGAGCACCAGCGGCAGGTCCCACTGTGGGGTGGAGGCACGCACTACTGACCCCCTGTAAAAACCGCAACATCAGTGGATGAGAAAAGGCTGACCTGCAGTTGAATCCCTCATGACAGGACGAGATGGCTGCTGCATACACTTTTATAGTAGAATGAGCTAGTCCTCTGTCCACCAATAACTGTAAGAAGGACAAAATAGAGCCTAACTCACAAGATAGGGGCTCTATTTTCTGCTCCTCACACCATCGCTGGAATCCCAGCCACTTTGGCCTGTAACAGGCTGTGGTGGATCCTGCTCTAGCTGCCTGGATAGACTGAATAACGCTGTCAGACAATCCACCCTGTCTCAGCCTGTCCCTCTCAGGAGCCAAGCCTGAAGAGGACGGCCCAGAGTGGGTAACGCCCCGATTGCACCTGCCTCTTGAGACATTGCCCCCCCAGAACTGGGGAATCGCCCAGGGCTGGCCCACCTTCATCTGCGTCATTTCTGAGTACCACGGAGCCCCGACGCGGTCCGGAGCCACTAGGATGACTGTCAGACGTTCTCGCCTCACTCTCCCCAGGAGAGGGAGAATGAGACGCAACGGTGGAAAGGCGTAGAGCAGCTTCCTTGGCCATGGCTCGTGTGCAAACGCGTCCACCCCCAAAGGCGGGTCGTCGCTCAGGGCCATGGAAAACCACAGGGCACAGTGGCTGTTGCGCCGGCTGGCGAACAGAACCACCTCCGCTCTCCCGAACTGGGCCCAGATCTGCTTCACCCACTCGCCTGGCAGGGGGCCGCCCCTCGACATGAGATCGGCCCCCCTGTTCTCCAGTCCCGGGACATGGAGGGCTCTCAGAGATAACACCACCTCTGATGCCCATAACCACAGCCTCTCCGCTGTGGCCAACAAGGCGGCGGAGCGGACTCCGCCCTGCCTGTTGATATAAGCCACTGTGGTGCTGTTGTCGCTCCTGACCAATACATGTCTCCCTTGAATTAGGGGCATGAAATGCTGGAGGACTAACACTACCGCCCGTAGCTCTAGGAGGTTGCTGTGTCGTGTTTCTGTTAGAGACCAGTGCCCAACCAGCTGATCGCGGCAACAGATGGGCCGCCAGGCTCTCATCGAGGGGGGGCACGCCAGAACACACCGTGTCTAATCGGCCCTGCACCCTGATAATGCCCGACAAAGATGCTATGGAGGCCTTCGTTTTTAATGGACGCCGCCATCTCGCCTCCACACACTGCCAGATGTCTGGCAACGGGGGCGAAACGAAGGCCGGCTGCGCCGGAAGCACCGGGCCTTAAAAACCCTGCCTAAAGCGGTTTATAGGCCTCGGTGGCAGCGGTGGGGGGAGCGGAAATCCTACACGCTCCGCTGCCTGGGTCATCACCGCTGGAAAGTCCAGACGCGCAGACCTGAGTGCTGGGCCCTCCTGGACGTCGGAACCGGGGGTGTCGGACAAGGAGATGTCATCCTCCTCCACGAAGTCGACCACTCGGTCCCTCGGAAGGACGAATTCGAATGGCTCTTCCTCCAGGTCATCCATGTCCACCACCTCGAGGTCCTCCTCTTCCTCTGTGTGCACCTGCAGGCTGAGCTCCCCCACGAAGTGCTCCGCACGATGCCGGCGGTTCAGCATCGGAATCGAGCGACAGGCAACGCAGGCCGGTGTCTGACCCACTCCCTGCTCGGCATGACCCTTTCCCAGGCACTGGAAACACTGCCGATGCAGATCTGCTCCCGCAATCAGGCCAGGGCACGACGGGCAATTGCGATGCTCCAGGAGAGGCTCCATTTTCAAAAATACTCTCGCTTTCTTCCTTTCTCTCAAATAGTACGTCTCGGACTCAGTGCTAGGCTTATCACCTCCGCTCGCTGAAGAGTAAAGGATAGTGGTCAGGAGGCGAGGCCTCCTTTTATACGGAAGTGAGATGCGCACGCATTCAGGTAGGCCCGCCCCGGGGCTGGCTACGTCCATAGAAATCTCAGTAGGTGAATGCTTGCATGATAAGGTAGTACCCATAGAGTCCAGTAGAGGGCGGAGCCTGTGAGAGATATAACAGGAAATGCGGTTTCAAGTCAGCATCACAAATTATAAACAATAACTAAAATAAAACTCCAAACATCTTTAATAGAGATTATTTATATATTTTAAATATTCTGTTTACAAGCTGCTTTTGCAACAGTTTGTACACAACTTAACAATCAAATGCACGTTTTACATTTTCTAGACTATACACGGGTATATGATCTTAAGTAAAAAATACGAAGTAACCATGAAGTTGTTAACTTATCTGTATGGCAGTTTTTCAGTAAATGTTTGCAAATAACTGTTTGTAACAGCCTGGGACCGGCTCAAACTGCGTTGGGTCGATCACGTAGTGCATCCGGTGAAGTCAGGGCCGATGCAGACTCACTGGCACTTAATGTGGAAGTGTGTAGTGGTTGGGTGTGGGGGGGGGCGGTTTGGAAATGGGCCGATATCTCTGTCCTCCAGTCTTTAAGTCTCTTTCCTCCTATTGATTTCTTGATCTTCTTTTTTTCTTTTCTTTGCTGGGTACAGTTCAACCATCATGAATGAAAAGTTTACAAAAAACAATATTTAAAAAGCATTTCTCGTTGTTTTCTGCCAGAGGAAAAGTAATGTGTGTTTTTAACCACAGCTGAATTAAATTGACAGGACTTCCTCCTGCAGAAAGATATGATCACATGGTCTCTTGGACAGAGTGTTCTTCGTCAGCTACCCAACGGTCGGCTAAAACGAGCATGCTAATTTCCAAATGTACCAATCAGAACCGGGTTAATGTTAATTCTACATCAATTCTACATAAATTGTTATGGTTAACTGTCTTGATTCCCCATTATTTTTCCACAGCACATATCAGAGCCCGTCCTCCCTCTTTCCGCCTTCCTCCTTTCAGAGCATGTGGAGAGGGTTAGGGATGAGGGCAGGCAGGAGGGGTTTAGGGTGCGGACACTGTTCCACAGGCAGAGCAACACCAGAGCCCGCGGGACCTGCATCACCCTTCATGCTTTCAAGGACACAGAGGAGCACAAGGCCACCTGTCTCCCACAGGTGAGGACCAGAGTTCTCTCAGTCCTTCTTACTCTTTCATTGCACAATTTTCATTGTCCTTCATGTAATCCCTCCCAGGGACGTGCACAGATATTTTGGGGGGCAGGTGCTCAAGTGAGAAAAAGGGTACTTCCCATAATCATTTATAAAAAAATGTTTTAAAACAAAAAGTTAAATATAGTTGCACATCTCTGACTTACTGACCAATTTATTTGAATACCCTCACAGTCACGCAATGGTTTAATACTCAACAGAACTCTACAAAATAATCAGCTAACACAGAGACAATAGTCTTCTTTAGTATTCACTACGCACAAGCGCAGACAACAAACTAGTACAATTAATAGTTATTAAATTAGCAGCCAACAATCAAAATGATGAAGTTACTGTTTAAGGACATTACATGCAACAAGATCGTTTTTTCATGTAGCCTACTTGTTCTTTTTGTACTATGGCCTACTAGTTAACTATACTATACTGTACTAGTTAACTCTATTTGTTATTGTCTTTTAGCTAATTAGCTGTAAACTCGAGGCACTGGCAGTTTAGTTATTTGTTCATCACCACTCACCTTCAAAATAAACCAAGAAAAGCCGGCATAACATGGGACAGTAAAGTGGGAGGTGCTGCAACCTGTCTGTCTGAAGGGACTGCCGATGCCTGCACCACTGTGCAGGAGACGTGGGGGGAGGGAGGGAGGGTAGAGAGAGCATCGGAATTTCACAGTCTAATCTCCCGACCTGATCTTTTTATTTTGTATTCAATCAATATATTTTTGGAAAGGGAAACTGTGCGCAAACAGCAGTAGATATATATTCATTTATAAAAAATAAAAAAGTGGGAAAAAAGGGCACTTTCTCTGGAGGAAGAAAAAGGGCAGGGGCTCAAGCCCACTTTGATGTCTATGTGTGCACGTGCCTGATCCCTCCAACTATCCATACTGTTTCCAAGCCTCCTCTAGGGCTGTGCATGGTGACTCTGACTCTACCCAGTGACTGGTTTGAGGATCAACACACAAACCAATCACATAAGGATCAGAGAAGATGGCCCAGTTACATGCACCCTCGCCGCCGGGGGCAGCACAGGGAACGGCAGCGGAGGGGAAATCATCACCGCCAGCGTACAACTTCTCATTCACTGAGGTAAAGTGCCAACATATTATGCAACGTTTCGACTTTGCCTGAATATACCTGTATTGACTGTTTCAACACGTCTCTTATGGCTCCCTCCCTAAAAAGCCCAGTGTGTTCTGATTGGCTAGTGTTTATGTTCTTCTGTCAACATCATTGCAGTGTCACTGCACCTGGGGAATCTCTCTGTAACCAAGTTTAGTTCCATTTCTACAGTAATTACCACCACAATTAACAATGCTACTCCACTGCGGCCGATGTTCCTATTTAGTCTGGTGTTAATTTTTTCGTTTATTTGGCAGGACAATGCACAGTAATGCACTTAAAACATTAAAATGTGTCAAGCGTAACAGTGTCAGATTTAGTTTTGAGCTAATTTCCATCTGCTGTCCCTCACATAAAACGAACTAACTAAACTATATATCTAATGTTATATTACAAATATATTTTAAAAAAAAGTGTCTTTCCAGAAACCAGAACCGTGGTGCAATAAATACATTTACTAAACTGAGCTTGAACGAAACACACCTCTGATACTGGCGGCTAACAGCCAACAGCTAATGTTGACTAGCTGTACTCCTGCTAGTTCCCGATTGCTTTAAAAGATGTCTTTAGTTTAATTAATTCCCTTTTCACAAGTTATAATGACCATAACAGATATATGGTCAATTTCATTTGTAAATTGTAAGAATTTTATTTTCCATTCCAGATGTATAATTGTACTTCTGATATGTCTGAAATATCAACAAACCATTTTGTATAAAGTATTTGTCAGCGGGCTGAGGGTAAAGCCATCGTTTCAAATGGGTGAAGTTTTCCTCATGTGTTGCCAACAAATGCATGTTTTAGGGTCTATAATTTCTTCAATTACATTTTAGTTTCCTAAATTCAGTTCTGAGAAGTTATAAAATGAATGTATTGATCCGTTGATATGCAAATTAAAATAACTTAAAAGGACATTCTTACTAGTGGAGTCAATCGGTTAAAAAATGTATCACATCAATCACAATAATAATCAATGAATTATCATGATTAATCACAAGTTTCAAATACCAGTACTTACTTGTATTTTAGGAGGAGATACAACCCAAACATGTGTTGTGTTGTAATAAAGAAACCCATGACAAACATTTTACTGAGCTAAAGCACGGAAAGGGCTGCTGTCACAGAGAGCCGCAGAGACTCCCCTCTGTATGATGTGCACTAACATATGTTCATATGCAGGATTCAGACTGCAGCACTATCTGTTCCTACAGTGGTGACCCTCTCCGCTACCTTGTAACGATCAACTATCTCAAATAGTTGTGTTAATTAAACGCACAAGGGGTTCTTGAATGAAATAATATTATTAAAGGTAAACAGAAATAAACGGACAATCTGCTCTTTCCACAAAATAGTCCCCCTGTAGTTAATACACTACAGTCTATATGCACACATTCAGAAAATAAATAAAGACAGGGTTTCTGCGTTATTCAAGTGTATTCACAGTTTTTTGAGCCAAACAAAACCCAACAAAAGTCCACTCGGCGATACACTGAAATTGTCTTTACTGCCTAATCCAGGCCATAGTTCATTGATAAAAAGAAAAGCTGCTGCTCCTGCGCCCGTCGGCGGGCAAAAACAGAAATGTTTGTAGGCCTTTTCAGGCTATAATCCACAAAAAGAAAAATAGAAGATCAGCGTGGCACAAAGGAGTGATCTCACCCTGTGTTGGAGAGAATCTCTCTGTGCGCGTCCTCTCCAAGGAGACGTGCTTCCAGGTCGGTCGATGCAATATCCACAAAAAGTTACTTTCAATTACTTCCCCGTTGCATTTTAACATATACATGCGGAGAAAACGTAACTATCCCGCTGAATACCCGCATTCACCACACACACGCTTGCTCTTCCCGTGAGAACCACCCCTGGCATCCCGGTGACGCGCCCACTAAAAAGCCTCTGGGCGCGCCGCGACAGGTGAATCTGCAAATGAGGCTTGCAGAACCACAACCTCAAACCTTACATAAAAGTGGACATTTAAGAACTGTAGTTGCGAGGATAATACACATATATCATAGATGTAATTTCATTTAAATCTAAACCACATGCCTTAACCTTTTCCCCTGCCACTACAGTTTATAAGAAACACTTTGATCAATCTGCGACTGTCACAACCTCACATCACATTGGGAGGAGTTTCTCTGTGGCAGTGGGCCCGTTCTCATCACATAGCACTCCCCTATCCTGCGGCCTGCCCCAGGGTTCTGTTTTAGCCCCCCTTCTCTTTGCCCTGTACATGCTCCCATTGGGCCGCTTAATTAGCCAATTTGAGGGTGTCTCGTATCACTGCTACGCAGATGATATCCAGATATACTTCTCCTTCAAACCTGTCAAAATGGAAAAAGTAAATACCCTCATCACTTGTCTGTCTGCAATTGAGGAGTGGATGTCAAGCAACTTCCTACAGCTTAATGCATCAAAAACGGAAGTCTTGATCTTAGCGGCTGATAACATCGCCTCTAAGGTAGCAAGCCTCCTGGGTTCATTCAGTGGTAACATAAGGGCAAACATAAAAAACCTCCGGTGTAATTTTCGATCAGTCTATGCTACTAGACAAACACATCAAACTTCTGACCCGTACCTGTTTTTTCCATCTCAGGAACATTGCCAAGCTCAGGGGGGTTCTATCCAACGCAGAACTGGAGATGGCTATCCATGCCTTTATTTCATCCAGGCTTGATTATTGTAATGCTCTGTTCTCCTGCCTCAACAAAACATCACTAAACCGGTTACAACAGGTCCAAAATGCTGCAGCCAGATTACTCACTCAGTCCAAAAAAACATGCCACATCACTCCGATCCTTTCTGCCCTGCACTGGCTCCCTGTCCATCTCACAACCCAATTTAAAGTACTGGTCTTCACTTATAGAGCTGTCCATGGCCAAGCCCCAGCCTACATCAACGACCTGATCCACCCTCACAGCACAACCCGGGCCCTGAGGTCCTCTGAGCAAGGCCTCTTAAGGGTGCCCCGAACCAGGCTAAAGACAAAGGGGGACCATGCCTTTGAGGTGGTGGCCCCAAGGCTTTGGAACAAACTCCCCCAGACAATAAAAACCTCGGCCTCAATAGAGAGTTTTAAGGGGCAGTTAAAGACCCACCTCTTCCGACAGGCCTTTGGGTCGTCGGAGGAGGTGAGTTAGTAGCTATCTTTTTATTGGTGTTTTATCGTATGTTTTATCCTATGTATTACCGCTGCTGTTTTATGCCTTTTATTCTACATGTTATAGTTGTACTTTGAACTGTGTCATGCATACTTTACTGTAAAGCACTTTGTACATACGTGTTGAGAAGGGTGCTATATAAATAAAGTTTTACTTACTTACTTACATCCTGTGTAACGTCAAGAAACTGGAGCATGATTTAAAGAAATGCCTTTCCTTCATTCTCACCACACTTAAAGAGCGAGTGCAGAACATTGGTCATGGATCAGGTGTTCTGTTACAGCGAGGTAACGCATTACCGTTGACAGCCCTCATTTTTACTTGGTCTTACTGTTCCAAGCTGTGATATCAATAATTCAATTATAAATAGTCACAATTGAATTAAAAATACCTGAATAATTATATTTATGATATATGTAATGTGACTTTAATTGTAAAAATCTAAATAGCAACTAGTATGTCAGGGGTGTGCGAAACAGGCAGGACCCAAATGCAGGAACGGATACGAGGTTAACAGAAAATACCTTTATTTCAAGGCTAAAAGTAAACATACAGAGCAGAACTCTCTCTCCCCCGTGAACACAGTCAACAACAAAAAAGCAGAACCTAAATGCACACAGGACTAATCAAACAAACAAGACACAGGGGCACAAGGTGAACACAACCGGGTAATCAGGCAGGAGGGAACACAGAGACAGGAATCAACAGAAAAGACAGGGGGTGAACACTTTTCAAACTAAAACAGGAAACCAAAAAGACAGACAAAAATAAAACACAGACAGATCGTGAAATAGTAAGAATTGAAATGCTCATATGAATAATTATTAATCATATGATATTGTTTGTTATGTTAAAATGTAGTTATTGATAGAAATGTAAAACAGTTCAACTAATGTTAACAAATGGTTGATAACTTATTAAATAACTTAAATAACTGTTCGCAATTAAATTACGAAATAAAAACTGTCCAAAATGCATTGTGTATATGTTGCCTTGGACTATCTTCAGTTGCTAATACTGATACTGATACTGATTCAATCTTAAAATGACATGCCATGAACTATCAGAAAAAGAACAACATTTTCTGTGGGCAGCTGGAGTTGCTTCAACTTAAGAGAGATGTATACAGTATACAGCAATGGTTCCCAAACTTTTTCTGTCAGGCCCCCCCTTTGGAGAAAGAAAACCCCCAACACAAGTCGGGCTCAGTGGCGGCGCCAGAGATTTATTTTGGAGGTGCTGTGGGGTAGCTTGACGTTTCAGAGGGTGCTCAAACATTTAGAGTTTCCCATTAATGTCCCGGGCGCTACAGTGGAAATTTCTACTGCAACAATCCCCACGCATATACACAGTGTACCCGCGACTGTTACAATGAAGGCTCGATCATCAGCTCACGGCATATAGCTGTAAGCAGGGGTAAAGTAATATTTGTATAGGTGGTGTGTGGACCTTACATAGGGGGGTCCGGTGGCATGCTCCCCCGGGAAGATTTATTTTAAGTTAAAAGCATCAATCTGGTGCACTTTGAGAGCAAAATGAAGAGATCTATGGATACATCTCTCACACGATATGAAACAGAACTGTTAACAGATTTACTTTTTCCTTTATGGATATTTTACAAATCACCCTTTTAAACTTTATTCTTTTTTTACTGTCATATGGTATTTCATACCCGTTTTTCATTTATTCTCTTATTTTTTTATAACTATAATGATCATATAAACGTGTGCCTCGGAAATAATTGTTTACATTAATGGTGACCAAAACGTTTGAGACCCACTGAGATAACACTGAGCGAGTCCTTTAGTTCACTGAGTCTCTCAGTCTGACAGGAGAGGACTGAAAAAACTCCTTATATCCGTTAGCGTAGCTCGCTAGCACCAGAAGCTAACAACAACGATCTCCGGTACCGGTGCGCTCTCTCTCGCTCGCGCACACAAAATGGCTCGTTCCACACACACACACAGAGCCGAGCTTTAATGAAACACAGAGACCCAGATGTAATAGTACTGTACTGTATCATATTATTTTCGAATCAATAATTTTTCAAATTATGATTTTTTTTTAATAACCATTTTTCCTCCTGGTCTCTCATGCCTCTGTACCCCACACTTTGGGAACCACTGGTATACAGCATACAGACGATAGGGCAAGAGAGAGGAGAAGAAACCCCAGGTCCACCACACACAGCCAAACTCATGCTTTAGGGTCCATTGAGCAGAATTTAAATTTACATTTTTTTCTCTTTTTAGGATTGGCATCAACAGGATGCCGTCAGTCTCGAGTCCCCGGTATCCTGTGAAAATACCATCACCTTTCGAGAACGTTAAAGAAGTAATAAGTTAATGGTTTTAAATGAGGCTTAATGTTCACCCAGCTTTTCAGAGAAAAAGTAGAGCGCTCTTAGGATGATGAATTCAAGACGATCCTTTAATCAGTGACGGGTTCCTTTATGCCTTCATTCAGATATCATCCAGGTGATGATGGGGACACTAAGGGTGATGTCCACTGGCGCTTCAGATACCAGCGGGTTGCCATGACAACCCACATACATCTTTACTACTCCTCATCTGACACAGTGGCTGACCTCAGACTGACACCAGGTCCGGTACCAGGGTATGTGAATCAATGTGCAAAAAGTAAAGAGAATCCTTAGCTTTTATGTTGCTGTCCAATTGCTGTTTTTTCCAACATATGTTGATTTCTATGTTCCATGCGACTGTCATCCAGATGTGTGGAGGACAGAGCGGAGTCCCAGAGGCAGCTCTTCCATATCAAAACAGTGACACTAAAGGAGGAAGAGGAAGAGAGAGAGCAGACCAGTACCAAAGAAGAAGAAACCTGTTTGAACGGGAAGGAAGAGGAGGAGCTAAGCTTGGATCCCCATGTCATGATACGCTATCACAGGGGGCCGGTCCTGATAGGACAGCCAATCAGAGTGTCTGTGAATCTGAGAACCAATTTCAGTGCTGAGTTTGCAGTCATAAGGTAAACACTAAATGATATCAGTTCACACACATCCTTCAAATGATGTATTATATAGATAGTTTCCCTATTTGCCAACGCTGTCTATAGTCTTACACAGATAATGTGTGTGTGTTCAGGCTAAAGATAAAGAAGGGCTTGGTGTCAATGGTGGCCCAGAGAACTCTGACCTCTGACCTGTTGGCAGTGACCCTGGAGAGGAGCAGAGACTCCAAACATGACATTGTGTCCATCTTCTGCCACAAACGCAGCACAGTCAAGCACACACACGAGTAAGTGAACAACTTGATTCCACTCAGTTCAGTGTTTCCATAAACTATTACACTAACAGGCTAATGGATTGAGTTCCTTGAGCTAATCATGTTATAAATCAGAACCAAACCTCCAATTGTATTGACAGCTTTTGCATACTAAAAGATTCAAGGAAACAGTAGCCAGCTAAATAAATTTTAACACTTAAAAACTCCAACAGACAATCTCAGCTTTAAACAAAGACACATTTCCTCCCCTAAATTATGCATTTTTTTTTTTTATCCAAAGCGACTTGCAATAAGTGCATTCGACCAAGAAGATACCAACTTGAAGGAAACAGAGTCATATAAGTACATCAGGTTTCATAGAGCTAAAACATTTCAAGTGCTACTCAACTGGCTTTAGATATGCCAGTCCTTTATTAGTATATAAGTGCTTTGTTAGTAATTCTATCGCTCGAAGTGGAGTCGAAAGAGATGAGTTTTTAGTCTGCGCCGGAAGATGTGTCTTTCTGCTGTCCTGATGTCAATGGGGAGCTCATTCCACCATATAGGAGCCAGGATAGTAAACCCACGTGTTTTTGCTGATGAGAACTTGGGTCCCCCTCGCAGTGCGGGTGCAGCGAGCTGTTTGGCCGATGCAGAGCGGAGTGCACGTGCTGGGGTGTACAGTTTAACCATGTCCTGGATGTAGGAAGGGCCAGATCCATTCGCAGCATGGTACGCAAGTACCAGTGTCTTGAAGTGGATTCTAGCAGTTACCGGAAGCCAGTGAAGGGAGCGGAGGAGCGGCGTGGTGTGGGAACATTTTGGAAGGTTGAAACCAGACAAGCCGCTGCATTCTGGATGAGCTGCAGAGGTCGGATGGCACATGCAGGTAGACCAGCCAGGAGGGAGTTGCAGTAGTCTAGGCGTGAGATGACGAGAGCCTGGACCAGAACCTGTGTTGCTTTCTGGGTCAGCTGGGGACTTATCCTCCTGATGTTGTAAAGAGTGTATCTGCAGCAGCGGGTTGTAGCGGCGATGTTTGCAGTGAAGGACAGTTTGTTATCTAGGGTCACACCCAGATTCCTTGCAGTCTGAGTCGGGGAAACAACAGAGGGGCCGATGTTGATTGTGGCATTCCTCACACAACATCATCACTGGTGCGAGAGAGAGAGAGAGAGAGAGAGAGAGAGAGAGAGAGAGAGAGAGAG
>CALSBZ010046852.1:147617-197349 GCA_943591055.1 Gobionotothen gibberifrons
AGAGAGAGAGAGAGAGAGAGAGAGAGAGAGAGAGAGAGAGAGAGAGAAATAAATTAAGAACTGGTAAGATAGCAGGGTTTCCCACACATAGACTCTACCTGGTTATTGTGCCAATCGTATATATAGAAACATTAGTAAAATAGTTCTGTTTATCAGTATAATGTTTACTTGCATATGAAATGTGGTATGATTCCTTTATTGGATTCCCTGGGTCATAGCTTTAACTTTATAGGCTATTAGCTTAAAACTCATCAGACACTGTGGAGGAAACTTCTGTGTAGCAATGCAGTGGGAGTCACCGACTCATGAAGGAGACACGAGGAGAGCTGGAGCTTTGATGGCAAACACTGACGGTTTATTTGGAGTTTCGGCCGGAGAGTTGACAAGACAGGTGGTGTGTAACGGGTTGACACAGCGGTTGCCAAACCAATTCTGAAGAACTCTTTCTGCAGCTCGATGTTTTATCTAGTTCGAAGTGTAATAGTCAACATTCTTTATCAGCGAGACTAAGCAATATGGACCCTGAATCTAACTAGAGCTCTCGTCCATAGACTGGCAACAACAATGCGCCCAAGCTGCCCCTCCTAAAGAGAGATAGCAGCTATACCCAAGGCCGTAGACCAATGCCATGGGAAAGGAGACAGTGAGAGGAGAACATTATGAACTGTGTCAAAGGATGAATACCTAAGCAAATTATTTCCCTAACAGGCACTAGGAAGGATCACTTCTTCTTCAGGGCAGAGAAGGCTACGCAGTACGCAGGCTAATGTCCCGCAGCGGCTGCCTCTCTGGCGGACTCTGGTACTGCACATTACTCCCGAGACATTTAAAAAAACATCCGGGGCTTTTCAGAAAACATCCGGGGCTTGAGCCCAAGTAGCCACCCCCTAGCGCCGCCACTAGGCTCAATGCTCTGATTTGATTAACGCTTATTATTTGACAGCAATAGGCCGACAGTTTGTCTGTACGGACGTCAAATGATTTTCAAATATATGACTAAAACAGTGCTTTAGAAAATATGTACATTTCAAAATGATGCTTTCAGATCAATACTTGAACACACATGGTGTTTACACATGGCCATTCATTGTGATCTGCCGCCCTGCAGTCCCACCTTACTCCAACAGGTGGTGTGTCTGTCAGTTGAGGGCTTGAGACAGAGTTTCGGTGTTGCCATGACGGTGTCTGCTCACTGGTGGGTGGAGTACTCCAGACACATACATTCCCTATCGCCACATGGGACAGCAGTGAGCATCTTCTCATTTGCTGATCGACACATCTTTAGCATCGCTCCCATCACAGAGGTACTTCATACATTCTTTCATTTATTAATCCCAATCCAGTGTTCACATTCTACATTTTTCTAATCTTGAAAGATGCATCCAATCCAATCTGATTAAACATAATTATTTCTGATCCTCAGAGTAACACAATCATCAACACAGCCATACTGACCAACCAGCCGGTGTCACTTCCTGTCATTGTGCTGGCCATAAACCTTGATGGGAAGGTGTCAGATGTCACCTCTGCAGTCACATGCCACTCTACCAACGAGAACACTGTCAAGGTGAAGCGCATGGTCAAACACAAACAGTCTTTCAAAAGATTAGTTTGATATTACATTACATACATGTATGTTTGTTCATTATCTTACCCAAAGGCAGATTAATAACAAAATGTTTGTCCGTGAAACGTTAGCCAAAACAAATCTTTCTTCATTGTCCACTGACTAGTTTCCTTCACATGTTTCAATCACAACCACATAATAGACACCAGGAATCAGCTAGCACTAGATTTGTCAAGTTTAGCACACAATCTGGAAGTAGAGGTAGACCTCTGATTTAATAAATCTAAACTGTAGACCATGTGAAGGGACTTTCAAAGTTGACTGTCACTGCAGTATTTGGCATTCAGAATATTAAAATATTACCACCAACATCTGGTAAGGTATTTCAATATAGATAGAGACATATCTTTGGATTAAAGAATATTTAGTGAAACAAGATGTTAGAAATGTGAATGATCTTTGGTGGCTAGACCATGTCATATATCTTACATCTAAAACAGGAAACATGAAAAGATTCAGGTAGGATTGAGTTCATATGGCCTGAATTGACATTTTAGTGAAAGCGGCAAATAGATATAAATTGTTGTATGAAAAGCAAGACAACAATATTAAATCAGAACACCTTAGTAGAAATGAAGTGCCAAAAGCTAAACAGAAATTATCCAAGCCGTCGCAAACAGAATGAAAGGGCCAACAACCAAGTGAAAATACCATGAGTGATGAAGACAGGCTCGACTAACAGCACAACCTGGAAACAGGTGATCTGCAGCATTAACACTTGAAATGTGAGATGACAGCTGGAGAGAGAAGATCAGATTTCACGTTAGACAGCAGCGAAATGATTGGCTGTTAGACATCCTGACATGGAATGTTGACTAAAAGAGTGGAGGCCCAAGATCAGCTGATTGATAATTGAGATTGAATAGACTTAGACATCAGCATAAGACAAACAGGAAGTAACCTGGGGCGACAGAGCCTTGTCCGTTGCTGCACCCACCCTCTGGAACTCCACTGGAAAAGTACCAGAGCTAGCATTCCTTCCTGGGTGCGTTGTGCGAGGTGCATCCACCTCTCCACAGCACATACTCTCCACAGCTGAAGCCTCTCAAACAAAACGTTTATCAGGAAACCGTATTACATCTCTCTCCCCCCCTTCGCTGCTCTCTCTCTCTCTCCCCTCTGGTACAGCTCCGTAAGACGTAGTGTGGAGCTGCATTAGGCAACGCGAGATACGGCTGATACTTGCGCATTCGTTTCTGTTATGGATCAGTATCAACAGTCCTGCCAGTAACGTTACTATATTATCAATACTACTTTAGTTATAGTCTGATATATGATAGCTAACTTTACAATGTTGTGATGTGACTGACGTTAGCTAACATTAACTGTAGCTAACGCCGGTCACTCACCAAGACAGCTGCCCTGTTCTCCACTGGTTCTCCTCACACAAAGCTCCATTTCTCTCCGATGGCCGTTATTTCTTCTAATCCTTGGCTGCTGGTCTCTTGGATGCCTAGCAGGCTCATAATTATAATCATATGCATTCGAATATATATTTTCAACCTCTTCTGTGTGTGGCAGTAGCCGCAGAGGGGAGGATAGGTGAATGTATTTGTCAAAGTTGGTTTGATTACACCATTCACAATTCCGACAACGCCACCTTGGGAGTTTCACCCAAGGAAATATTAACACTTTCAGTTATAGAGAGGACACATAGGTTCGAATACTAATGGCACCACCACCTTCAGCTCTCAGTAACTAAGTAGGGAAACAAAAAGGGAAACGCAGTTAATGGGGGCTAAATATGTAAATCAAAATAATAAAACAAATCACAAGGGAAAAGGTTCAGTTAAACAAAATAAACAATTAACTAGAACAAAATAAACAAACTAATTTAAATCCAGTTGGCCAGTTGACTTCCACACTTCGAGTGTCGGCCCAAGCAAGGCAGCAGGAAGGCGTGCAGTTAAAGCAGCACTTAAACTGGAGAGCGAGCCTCCGCAGTAGGCGACGCAAAGCTGGCCAGAAGCAGCAATCAGAAGCAATAATGTGTTTGTAGCCCAAACATCCAGGCAGGATCAACAGCAGTGGTGTCGTCACTGCCGATAAACAGACTTTCTCCGGTGAAGCAAAACAGCAGATGTCCCTCAACCATTGGATTGGCCCTAGGTTCATGAATAAATACACATACAACATTAATAACAATAAAAGTAATGAGGTGGATTGACTAAATAGATCGCCGTACAGCGCACATACCGATCAGGCTTTCCTATTGATAACACAGAGAGGGGAGAGCTTCATGCTTGTTATGGCTGCGTTGACAGGCTGCACCCGGAGGATCCTCCACTAGGTGAGGCAAAGCAGGGCTAAGTGTCAATACGCTGGTAAATTGCAGAACCTTTCCTGAAGCAAGCAATGCTACTGCAACATACCTGCACCGGTGGCGGAAGCAAACACGGCAAACACGCAAGTGGGGCGGGTCTGTGTACCGACAAACAAGAGACAGCCAGCTAGAAATCTCTGCCCTTTTATAGGGTGCCCCCTGGTGGTGATACGCTCACAAGAGCCAAACGAGGAGAATATGCTTTACAAGGGATTAGGACTCTCATCCTGCTACATGTGTCAAAACTAGCATTGTGATCCATGTTTATTACTACGTTAGACCGGCCGCTCTCCCCCATGTTACGTCACACGCGGGGAGGCTTTTTTTATGCGGAAGTAAAAATGTCTTACAAAAACGACGCCAGATGTCACTGTAGTGTATATTTATGTATATATTTTTGAAAATCTAGTGTATTCATCAGTCTATACAGTTTGTTTTTCAAATAATTTATCATCTAGTTGAAAATAAGTAAGAATACATCTGAACAACAAAACAGACCACATATAACTTTTCTTATCTATATATTTATTTTAAATATCGTCATTTTCATTGAGGCTGACAATTTTTTGCGTAATTCTTCCTGAAAAGAATAAGCATTGTCAGTGTTCAAAAAGCACCCCGATCATATCCTGGATTCCTAGATTATGAATTCAAAATTCAGGATATCAATAAATGCAGACGTTAATAAATAAATGAATAATATAAAGGCATCCTGCGGGTAGAACAGGTCCGCTCAGCAGGATAATTACAGAGAGCATGGTTATTAATGTGCAGGTGTCTGTGGAACAGGAACACACTGCTGCTGCTCTGGCAGAGATAACGGTCTCTTTTGTTAGAAGTAGATCAGTGAACATGTCTGCAAACCCAAACTCCATTAAAACTCTCTGCAGCAACTGACAGTCGATCCAGATGCATCAGCTGTCGCCACAAACGGAAGTCGTTTAACGTGACGTCTCATTGCTCTTAAAACACATCCATCTTCTCTAATGTTTTAGTCAAATTATTAACCTACTATTATAATGTCCTTTGATTGCCAGTATAATTGGATTCTTCTCCTCTTGTTTTTTTTGTTTGTCTCACTTGGAATCACAGGTTTCCAGCGATTGCTCCACCCTCTTTGTGGATGGCAGCGAATCAGGGTTGGGTGACACCTGTACAGAGGTGGAGTTTCTACTGGGTGCACTCCGTGGCTCTTTGTGTTTGGAGGTGTGGGCCCCTTCAGTGCCCCTTCAGGTGTCTTTGGCCGATTCCATTCTCAATGTCATTGATGGCTGGAACCACTTCACAGAAGAAGGGTAGGAGACATTCCCAACTGGTCTTCATTGATTGTACTGGATTGGATAACTCATAAGACTGTAGCACATCAGAATCAGAATCAGAATACCTTTATTAGTCCCACAGAGGGGACATTTACATTGCTACAGCAGAAAAGAGCTTAATGTTACCTAAAGCATGAGTACAAAAGTATTAAAGATTAAAAAAAGAAGGAAATTATAATGCAATTTTTTTACATATTATACAAAATACACATCCTGTAACAGTTCTGAGGATAAATCAGAGTGCTTAACATGTATTGAATTCATTAAAAGAGTCCGGCAAAATCAGCAGAGGTAACTGTGTGGCGCACACACCTCGGCTCCTTACAAACGACAGCGCTGTCAATGGTTCAGAAACCTCAACGTGTCATTGTCCAAATGAGTCAAATTAATAGTTGGTGACTACAGCTGGCAGGCCACCAAGCTTTCAGGGGTTTTGTTTTCCTGTTACCACTGTTTTATTCCTGTTACCACAGTAACGTAAGATGGCTCTGCATTACCACCACTTTTGCTCACAGCTACAGTACATGTGAGTTGGATTTGGTTGTTTGTTAGTGCTTGTTGCCATTAGGTTTAGGCTAGCACATATTCTACAGACTAAAGCTAGCAACATAATGTGTTCAACGTATTTGTTTAAAGGTCTCCTATCATGCAAAATGCACTTTTTGATGTCTTTTATATAAACTGCAGCTGTGTGTCTGTGTATTCAGTAGGATGTCTACGAGAGGGACTTAGAGTAAAGTTGTTATATAATACATATAATGACACTGTTCTAGAGGTAAACACTCGGTGGGTTACGTATTGTAACCCTAGTTCTATAAGCACAGGCGGAGCCCTCTACTGGACTCTATGGGTACTACTCTCATCAATGATACGCGAGCGTTCACACACTGAAGTTGTATAAACGTAGCCAGACAATCAGGGCCAGCCTACCTGAATGCGCGCGCAGGCCCACAGTATATAAGGCGGCTACGCCTCCTGACTCTCATCCTACACCCTCTTCAGCGAGCGGCATAGGAAAGACAGGGCCCCTAGGTAGAGGGCTCCGCCCTTATAGAACTAGGGTTACAATACGTAACCCACCGTTCTATCTCACACAGGAGCCCCGATGGATAAACGCCCTGTCGTCCTACAACAGTGACCCACCACACTGCCCTTGACCGGCCTTTGGTTAACAGCCACCGCACCCCAACTTCCTATCATCCGGTTGTGACCGTGGAGAAGTCGGTGCCGCAGCTTACTTGGCTGGGTAGAGCCTAATTGGTCTAAATAAGCCCTTAGCTCCACCCTGCAGGTGCCAGCGCAAGTGACTATACACTGCGCACTACGTTTCCCAGGTCCCTAAGGAGCATTGGGAGAACGTAAGTGTACCATGTCCCCCACACTCACACACACTTACCTTGTGTAGAGTGTGCATGGACCCTAGTGGGGAAGGCTCTCCCAGCCCTGTATGGGGCTTACTGCGCACCACGTTTCCCAGGTCCCTAAGGAGCATGGGAAAACACAAGTGCATTATGTCCAGGGGGGTCAGATACAGCTTACTGACCCACAGCCTCCCTCCTTTCACCAGTCCTGTGTTGCCCCGGCAAGCACAGATGATGAAAAGGAGCCAGACATGTCCAAGAGATAAAACCTTATGAAGGGGCCTGGCGTAGACCAAGAAGCTGCCGTGCATATGTCCTCCATACTCACGCCGTTGAACAAGGCTGTTGACACAGCCATACCACGTGTAGAGTGTGCACGGACCCCAGTAGGGAAGGCTCTCCCTGCCTGCCCATGGGCATGTGAAATGCACTCGCAAAGCCATCCAAAGAGCCCCTCCGTAGACACGGGGGCTTCCAGGAGATCATCACGGTCACTTTTTGGAGAATGCCGGGAGTCCCAGTCAGCAGCTGCCACACCATGGATCAGGTTATTAATTTGCTGCGGTCCAAATAATCGCTCTGATCCGGTGAGGTGGGGGCATCTTGCGGAGGAATAATCAGCGAGACGCCCAACACCCCCGTGTCATTTGCAGCTTGCGGCCATCCGCTCCAAGCCGGAATATTCTATCAAATTATTCCAGCGTTTTCCCTGTCATGCGGCAGCGGGGGCAGAGGTTCTCCGCCCAGCCTGATATCTGCCAGATATCTAGCAACGGGGGCAAGACGAAAGCCGGTTCTGCCGGGTGGAACCCCTGTAAAACCCCTGGCTTCGGCTGCAGGATGAAGTCATCTTCTTCCTCCTCAGCAAACGGAGCCATAACCCGATGGCAAACGTTGGTGGCATTGCCTCGGCCATATCCTGGTCTTCCACGTCCACCACCTTGAGCCCGTCTTCGGCGTGATCTGGTCCCAGGCACTCGAAACAGAGCTGGTGGGGGTCGGTGCCCGCTATTAAGCTGGGCATGAGGGACATGCACATGTCTCCATTTGCTTCCCTGGAGGTAAGATACTTTCTACTTGTTTTTTTCGAAGGCTTTTCTGGTCAGGTGTTGTCTAGCTCGCTGAAGAGAAAAGGATGACAGTCAGGAGGCGTAGCCGCCTTATATACTGTGAGCCTGCGCGCGCATTCAGGTAGACTCGCCCTGATTGGCCGGCTACGTTTATACAATTTGAGTGTGTGAACGCTCGCGTATCATTGATGAGAGTAGTACCCATAGAGTCAAGTAGAGGGCAGAGCCTGTGTGAGATAGAACAATGTGCAAAGAAAAGTGCTATATAAATACCATTTATTATCATTATTATTATTTAAAAATGGCCTCAACTCTGGCCATCCTGCTTTGTTGATTTAAGAGGGAATGCTCATTCTATCTCGAATATGGCTTGTACAGTATGTGAAACTTTTTATGTCCGGCTGGTCCTGTGGTGAGTTTTCAAATATTTTCCTGTTGTGTAATGATTTCTAATTTCTTAGAGACCAAAGCAAATATAGTCTAGCTGTGGTTATGTTAATAGACCATGTTAATACGGTAATGTATAGATATACTGTTATTTTACAAAGATAAACATTTTTTGTGATATTACTCTGAAAGGGCACTAAGGTAGTGCCCTCTGGAGTTTCTCTTAAACAAACCAATGTTTAGTATTTCAATGTTTGTTTTACCATGTTGCATCTCCTCCTGCACGTTTACCAGCCTTTTTTGGTGCACTGCTTCCTAACTATCGCCTTTCAGTGGAATAGTGTGGCACCATTGGCAGGACAATGTTTTGCTCACTGTTTATTTGCTTGCACAAGAGACATGGTGGGGAAAAACTGTTCAGGCTAAGAGCTATAACTATAGTCAGAGATTCAAAGTGCATAATAAAACTTCTCAATTGTGTTGGGGAATAATTTGCTTAGGTATTTAACCTTTGACACAGTTCATCATTTTCTCCTTTACCTGTCTCTTTTCCAATGGCATAGGTCTACGGCCTTGGGTGTTGCTGCTATCTCTCTTAAGGAGGGGCAGCTTGGGATCATTGTTGAGGCTATGACAGAGCACAAGCTGCCATGAGGTAGTTTATTGTTCAGGGACATCTAGAGGCCTGTATTTTCTGGAACATAACATAACATAACGTATTTATTTCCCTTGCGCACATTATTTTCTATGGACGACAGCTCTCGTTAGATTCAGGGTCCATATTTGTTTAGTCTCGCTGATGAGGAATGTTGATTATTACATTCTGAACTAGGGATGCACGATATTGGTTTTTTGAAACCAATACCAATACCGATAACTTCCTGCTTCTCAAGACCGATACCGATACTGATAACCGATAATAATATAATATATATATATATATAAAATGTACCTGTAGTTTTTGCACACCTGGTGGTAAAAAAAAGACTAGTAGTGAGCAAATGATATGAGCATTACTACTATGAACTACTTCAAAAGCCTCACGGATCATATCGGCTGTGTGTGAACCTGGTAGCTCCTGAGAATGCAACACCGCTCTGTACAGTTTGTAGTCTTTGTCCAGCCACTGCGCCGTCAGACCTAGCATGCTAACAGGGCTAACATCACTGGTCCATATGTCCGTGGTGAAACGTATCTCGTTATCGATCAGAGTATGAAGGAGTGTGGCGATCTCATTATACTTGTATTATAGCTTGTTGCCTTTTTCCCTCCTTGTGGAACTTCTGCATTGCATTTGTTAATACAAATAGCAAGCGAACTATCTAACTCTGAAACTTTGAAATAGTCCCATACTACCAACAACATGTTTGTTTACTGTCCTGGCTTCACGGCTGCACACCATTTACGTCACAGCCAGGCATGAGTTAGGGAGCGCTGGATTTGTGAAAAACTCCCCTCTTCCTAAACCACTAATACCACAGTACTGGCAAACGGGAGGAGCTGAGTGAAAAACAAGCGCCCCTCATCCCAATCCACCCACACCGCAGTATTTTTTTCTTTTTTTTTACCCCAAAAATATATTGTATATTATCGGGGCTATTAATACTTTTATCGGGTTTATCGGGATGACATCATAATTCCTAATATCGGACCGATAATTATCGTGCACCACTATTCTGAACTAGTTAAAACCTCAAACTACAGAAGAGATCTTCAGAATTGGTTTGGCAACCGCTGTGTCAACTCATGGCACAGCACATGTCTTTGTCAATCCTCCTGACGTAACTCCATAATAAACCACCAGTGTTTGGCATCAAGCTCCAGCTCTCCCTGTGTCTCTCTGAGTTTCGTCTCCATTGCTTCAGAAATTTCCATCACAATACAGGGGTAGACATTAAGGGTAAAAGGCCACTGGCCCTCCGGGCCGGTGGAATTGTATTATCACTGGCCCCACCATTGTAACCACTGGCCCGGAGCATTCGTCCAAAAAAAACTTGACTAATAATGAAGAAAATTAACACATTTGTTGCAATAGTAATTTATACACGAACTACATTACTACTTGTACTACAACATTTGAATCATCAGTTATTCCTCATTTCCCTCAATTGTTCATATTTGGTTTATTAAAATAATGATATTGTGGTCATTGTTAAAAAATGTCTGCTATTATTATGAGTATTATTATTAGTATAATGCGCTTTCTGCCTTCCTGTCATCAGGAGTTAGAAATGTAATGGCTATGTAATATATTAGATTAGAACCTTCATTATCCTAAACTGCTGGGACATTTCCCTATAGCCAATACCTTTATATTTTCTACTCTTCACTTACTTGTCAGCATAGGTCGGCATTGATGTACAGAGCCGACAGAAGACCTTGTTTATATTGGCATCATATTGAGAGGTGCAGTGACGCGTCCTAAAACCAGGAAGTAAGCTGCTGGTTCCCTCGACAAAATAGCAATGGGATTTCTCCACAGGGTTTTGGAAAAAAGCTGGAAATAAGGTCTGTGGAAAACTAACCTGTTCAGCCGGATAATATCCACATGTCTACCCTACTTTTATAATTTTCGAATCATAAATCTAATCGATAGAAAAGGGTTTTAGGACGCGTCACTGCTGCACCACTAGAAAACAACTCCATCGATCAAGCTGGCTGAAACTTTCTCTCCCTCTTCTTCTCATGCTCCCTGTCACTCTCCTTTAAGTTTTTTGCCCGGCGCTTGGCCGGTTAGCGCTGGTATTAAAAACATTTTGGCGATATGGTGGCGCGATAGTCTGGTACGAGCGCGCTCCCGCTCACGGGAGCCTGCTCGCGCTGCGCTCCAGCAAACAGCTGTTTGCTTTTCACCCAACAACGACAACCGCCTCACGAAACGCTCTGTTGTAGCGTTAATAAACGAAACAATTTAACAACATTGTTTGTCAAAATACCAATACCACAGGACCATTTCTTTTTTTTTAAAGCAATATTTTTAGTGGCCCCAGCGGGCAAGTGGAAAGTACGTTATGCTGGCCCGGGGTGTCTAAATAGTGCTTCCGGGAAAGCGGGCCATTTATAATGTCGAGCCCTGCAATATGTATTGGTGGCATGGTCCTATGCATCATTATCTCACAGATACACAGAGGTGTGTTAGGACTGTAGTTCCTCATGTGTGTCCTGTCTCCTCAGGTGTGTGCCAGTGTATCAACGCTCTTCAATCCGTGTTCTGACTCGGTTCACAGCTCAGGATTCTCATGGCAGAACCACATACCTCCTTGGCTCATCTGATTGGTTCGTGGATGTTACAGAGCTGGTCCGGAATTGGCTAAGAGTAGAGGACCCTCGAGTGGCTTCCCTTGACAGCAACAACAACTTGATTGGTTTACGACCAGGAAAGACATCACTCCATGTATGATAGATAGATGATGTTGTAAATGTTACTAGCTAAACTGTAGTCGCTGTAAATATGCTGTATGATGTCCTTTTAGTTTTTCTGTTATGTTTATATGTATTCATGTGGAACCTACTTGCAGCAGGTCACCCTTGAAAAAGAGATCAATGATCTCAATGGGATTCACCTGCATAAATAAAGATTTGAAATGAAATGAGATGTATAGCAATTCAGTTGGACATCCTCACTAATTGAGCACCATCATTACTACCATCTGTCTTCTCTCAGGTCATCTCTGAGCAGTGGGATGGCATGCTGGGAGGATGTGACATCACTGTGACCTCTGAGCCGGTTACCCCCGGGGACCTGTCTGTGCAGGTGGTCAGTGGCATTGGCATGTCAGTCGCAGATAGCCCCACCCACCCTTCCATTGTCACAACAACAGTAACAGCCTTCAACATCCTATACAACCATCACCAGGTGAGAGAAAGGACATCTTAACAGTGTTGGGTAAAGTTCATTTTAAATTTGAGTTAGTGCGTTATAACACTCATGAGTTATGCCAAAAAAGGAAATGTCATTGCACACATGTTGTTTACATTGTCCTCAATTCAACCGAAGAACTTTAGTAGGTATGAGCAGATTACTTGGATTATTATTGCACAAGTTTCATACAAGTAAAATGTCTCAATATGCACTCATGATGAAATCATTATGGGGCTATAGCTGTCTCTATAGCAGCCACATACAGAACAAGTCAAACACAAACGCCATGGTTGCAGGCAGCCTCTCTTCCACACCGGTTATTGTTCTATTCCATCCTCCCCCTCTACCTTTGTTCCTCGCCCAGTGCTCTCAGTTGCAGTCCAGGGGCCTCATTTATAAACGTGGCGTACGCTCAAAGGATGGCGGACGCCAATTTCTAAGCAATCTTTGCGATTTATAAAAAGCAAACTTGACAGGAGAATGTGCGGTCATCCACGGACACTCTGACACACAACAACTGGAAAGATGAGAAACTGAGACTCCGTTGGCAGAAGGAAGAATGGAGAGAAACATGTGAAAATCACACCATAAATCAAAACATTACCTCTAATGTATCATATTTGAAGAAAACATTTGCAAAAATGGATTAAAGCCAATCTTAAAATGATTAAACAAACGCCTGTTTGCACACAAAAACGTAACTTGGAGAAATAAATAAATACGGATATGTTATTGATCACCCCTCAAATATGTTGTCTTAATGTTATAAAATGTTTTCTCATAAATGATGCGGTAAAGAGAAGGACAGAATTACGTCTAAACTGACGCCGTTTTGCCTTTCTATAGGTTGTAGATACGAGCATGGTTTTATATACTATAATGTTTATTCATGTTTTTTGCCATTTGCCAAGATTTGGTAAGTCGCTCGTAAAACACAGGAGGAATGGAAACTAAGAACACCATATATTTGGTAAATGTTACAGCTGATGTCGCACAACACATTGGTTTTATTTCCTTTCACTGGTGGAGAGAGTTGCTGCGGGGGGTTGAGACGCAAAGGGTGCATGGAGACGCTGCGCACAGCTGATTGACAGCCGGAACACAAACCACCAAATAAATAAAAGCAATTGTAAACAAAGTCCCAACTGTTTGTACATGTGCAAACCCAGCTTGATTGCACTTGTTACTGTGGGCCCCCCGTGTGCACTGTTTTATTAATCAGAATATTTGTGTGCGTATTCACTTCCTTTGTTCCTACGTACACCATCTTTTTAGGTGAATCCTATGCAAAGTTTTAAAAATGAGGCCCCTGGTCTGTACATATTACTCTCTTGAATTGTTGTGCTCTTTATAATAAATAGTTTCTTTTCCAATTGTTAACATCTCCAACAACTTCTAATCAGCTCATATGTATTTCAGACCATTTCAGCACTAAAATAAACACTTTCCAAGTCAAAACCTTAATCCAAGGCTTAACACTCATCAAGTCAGTGTATATAGTCAAACATTCAAATTGTATCTTTTTTTACTTTGTCATAGTCGCTTATCGTGGTCACGATGTCACCTATTTGCTTTGATAAAAAAAAAAGTCACTTTAAGTAGTTCTGAGGTGCTCCAACCGTTGGTTTATATATTCTCTATCAGAGGCACTTGTTAATGGAGTAAACAGTTTCCGTAAAGCCCAAGGGTAATTTGCCTTTGATACATATTCCTTGTACTGCATTGCTTAAATCGATCATATGATGCCTTAACATGAACTTTTCCTTTTTTTTATTCCACTTATTTGCTAATTATATTCATGGCTTCTTGCAATTACCCAAAACCATTAGGGCTGCACAATATATCTAAAATCTATTGTTATCCTGATATATGACATTTGCCGTATGTATTGCAAAGAAAGCACAAACTGCGATAAATTATATTTCAATCAGGAGAGACGTGATGTTTATTACCGGGACACGTAATATGAAGGAATAGTGATTGACGGATTACAACTGCCGGGCTTACATGGACGCCAACCATGGGTTAACGCCTGGCGTAGCGGGGTTAAACATAACGCTGACCCACTGGCCGCAACCTGCACACGCAGGGTTAAACATAATGCAGACCCACTGGCCGCAACCTGCATGCACAGGGTTAAACATGACGCTGACCCGCTGGCCGCAACCTGCACGCGCAGGGTTAAACATACCACGACCCACTGGCCGCAACCTGCACACGCAGGGTTAAACATGACGCTGACCGACTGGCCGCAACCTGCACACGCAGGGTTAAACAATCCCGCGACCCACTGGCCGCAACCTGCACTCGCAGGGTTAAACGTAACGCAGACCCGGAGGTCACGACCTGCCGTGCAGGGTTAAACATGAACACGGACCTGACGTGCAGGGTTTAACCTGTTAAGCCCCACGGACCCGAGTCCGGGCCCGAAATCGCATCATTCGCAGGAAACAACGTCTAAGGCAGTGCTTCTCAAACTTTTTTCAGTAATGTACCCCCTTTGAAAATTTTTCTCAGCCAAGTACCCCCTGACCGACCCCGAACATTTTTGATCGAAAAAGCCTATATACATAATTACAATATAGTGATGTTCCCTCAGTGTGTGATTTATTAACTCATTCGTGAATTACAACAAACTAAGGATATTTTCATCTTCATGCATGAAAAAAAATAGCATAACATAACATTTTTATAGAACAGATTTTTCCAAGGAGTTCTTAAATTTAAGTAATATGTTTAACAAACCAATGAACAAAATGATATATTGTGAAAAACTATAAAATACAATACACACATTTGACATGTTTATATGAGGACCCCCTTGGTGGTTCTAGGAATATTTTTATATAAAATTGTGTTTTCTATTTAACTTATTGTACTAAGATTCTTTTTTTAATCATGCATGGCATTTTTTTAATTAACCTTTTTTTTTTGGAAATCTCATGTACCCCCTGCAGTACCCCAACGTACCCCCAGGGGTCCACGTACCCCCATTTGAGAATCACTGGTCTAAGGAACCTTAATATTTAATAAACTATGAATATTTTATATCCATATAACGGGGGGAAAACTCATTTAACTGATTTTTTTTTTTTTTTTTTTAAAGAAACACACAATGCTAACACTGACCCTCTGAATTAGCCCAGAGCGAAAAATGCTAACCTATTTACCGCACCGAAAATCACTCCTAGCTCCCTTATTACTTATCCTAGCTCTGCACATCCAACACATCGTTTTTGATCGTAAAGACACAGAATCTAACGGTGCCCACCTCAACACTGAAAGATACAAACTCGCGACGCTATCAACAAAAACGTACATCAAAACATGTGGCGCTAGGTAGCCAAAAACGCTAACATAGCTTACCTTGGTCTTTGTCTGGTCAAAACTGGTCTTCAATGGCATTAAAACGATAAAAACGATGCTGTAGTTAATCCATAGGTTAATCCAATGTGTCTGTGTCCCCTTTGAAATGTTCCGATAATCCAAAAGCAATAAAACTGCTTTTCAGTTTTCAAATATTAGAGCAGTAAATATCATGCTCTGCTGATAGCTAGCATCCGCGAAAACGCCACATTTTTTTTTTAACATGAGTGTGTGCGGGATGATTTCCCTTCGATTCTATTGGCTCTAACGGCCAGAAAGAGATGTCACATGTCAAAATCGAGCAAGGGGGGCCAGAGATATGGAAAATCTACCCAAAGGGTGTTTGGGTAAATGAGTTTTTTTTTTGGTGCTAAATCTCTCTAAAAAGGTCAAATATCACTTGTTTTGCATCAATCTTGATACAGGGTACTTATTATATGTTGTACTTTGGATTCCTAAAGCTTTTAGTCTACTAACCCATCATCCAAGGTTAGTTTTCACTATAAGTACAAAATATATTTTGGACGGACACTATAATTTACAGTTTTTTACTATGTTCAATCTGAATTTTCTTTAAAATAAAAAAACATCTATATTGATTCTGACTTTTCTACATCCAACTCACAGGTTTATCATTACTTTGAGAAAAAAGATTATTCATTTAACCCTTTTAGAAGGGAAGATATGGTCATTTGTTCTGGGAATGTCATTTTCGAGCCTGAAACCTGAAAAACAGGCTTGGGGCTTAAGAGGTTAAACATGAACGCGCTGACACGTATAAGCTGACGTGCTATGAAACCACCAGTTATATGCATGATTACCAAGTTTAGTATTTGAGACCTTGATAGCCAACATGCACTAGGGTTGCCAACCGTCCCGTATTAGCCGGGATGCCCCGTATTTTAGCCAAAAGGGGCGTGTCCCGTAAGGGAAAAATTAAAAATATTTTTCTGTTTGTGTCTGGCTGCGTGCCTATGTGTTTGTGTGCTGTATGCGAAGGGCGCTAGGACCGCTCAGTTGACAGGGCAGGCACAATGCTCGCACGTGTGTGTGTGTGTGTGTGTGTGAGATTTTCTCCGGCGGCATCATTGTTTGTGTGGCATGTCAGTATGGTTGTGTGTGTGTGTGTGTGTGTGTGTGTGTGTGAGAGAGAGAGAGAGTCAGTCAGTCAGCTGATTGATGGGAAAATGCTGGGAAAATGGTTGGTTGAAGGATAACATTAAGTCTAATAATGATGTACCGTGCATGTTCACATCATGTATACTTTGCATTACTTAATACCATTTTTCAAATATTTAATTTTTTAACATTCTGGACAAAATAGCCAATTGTACATCGAGGTGCCCAGATGTCCCTAGTGCCCACCTATCCGATTTGAACATGCTGATGTACAATGTGATGTAGTAGCCTAATGCAGGTGTAAGACCATTGTGTTTGTATTGTGTTATAGGTATGCATAGTTTTCTATGCATTTTTAGGGTTTTGGGGGGTTTGACCCCCAAAAACATTTTCGAACCCTAGGGGCTGGCTCCCCCAAAAGAATTAAATAACATAACCCTAACCCCGAAAAAACTAAATCCGCCAGAAACCTGAAAATCTTCATGCATGTGTCCCATTTCTGGAAGTTGGCAACCCTAGCATGCACTGATGTCCGGACGAAGAGGGAGATGTAGACAATGTAATGCACGAGAGCTGTTAGCTTGAGTACAGTGATACATGAATATCGTAACCTGGCTTAACACGAGCCAAGTGAGCATGAACCCGAGAATAAGAATGAAGTGCAGGATGCACGTAGAAAAAGGCATACACTTAGTTACTGGGACATGCACATGATATAGTCTAGCTTAATTAGCGGTTAAGTGCGCCAGGATGAGTCATAGATGCTGATAAGCTGATTGAGTGATTAAGACTGTCGTCTATCATCTGAAATGAGAATGATGGAGGGACGCTAGTGTTAGATCCAGCGAGTATGATAATAAATGTGTAGCAATAGTGGAAATCTGAGCATGCCGCTATGTGGATGATCTCATGCAGATATTCCACCCAAAACGGAGGATGTGTAGTTCACGTCGTTAAGAGTCGGGGAAAAACGCGAAACGTCCAGGAAACGGGAGATGGCATGCCGAAGATTATCTGCATGCGAAGTACGGTTGCCCGGTGAGGAAGAGCAACTGTCGTTGGAGATGTTTGCTGTATACGCCTTGACGTTTATGTGGATGCACAGAGTTTGGTCAGAGTTAGGAACGTTAATACCATGAGCTTGATGTGATGCCTAGGAACTCCGGGTGTGTGACTGGGCCTATAGTTCCTCGTGACAGTCGGACCGTGAGTGCTTAACGGCTACCGCTGGCGTGTGAGTTAACAATGGAATAAGCTCCGGCGTTAATGCCGCTGAACCACATGATGACCGATACATCACGGCATTCTAGAAAATAATAGTTTGAAGAAGTAGTTCTGATTGAATCTGGCTTTGTATGATTAAAAAAAAAATCAGCGCAAAAAGGACGCAATCCTCACTGATGTTTGTTTGACGCGGTATTGGGAGAAAAACGGCGACGTAAACAGTTACGTCATGGCGCGATATTTCACCTTTGAACCTAATTCACCTCTGTAATGTGTAAGGATTTAGTGGATCGAGACTGTGAACGAATTTGGACAGTGCTGCCGAGGAGATGTTGTTGTCGCAGATCCAGCCGTTAGTGCACCGAGAAACGGAATATTTCTTAGTGGAGAAGAAAAAGGAAAAAAGAAAATACGATAATTTCAGTCAATAAATCATTCAATTAGTATTGGGAGTCAATTCCTAATTATTTAGTATCTGGTTGTGTCATAAACGGGATAATGTGCAGCGGCTTGGTCATTGAGGAAAGAAACCCTACGAAACGCCGTTCATTTCAGGTAACGCTGTGTTGAAGCTTGAAACTGCGTTACTTACTGAGCATTGTAACGGGTAGTAATTACCCGAACTGCATTAGTAATGCGTTACATTGCTTCGTACGCAATGTAAACGTTACTGAAACTCCATACTGTAACACGTTACACCCAACACTGCCTGGAACTCACCTTAACCCTGAACTAAAGGTAGCAATGCATATGTTGAACTTTCCTGTCGGCTCCCAGACCGTAGTCGAGGAAACAGGGGGGGGGGGATGACTCTCTGTCGTCTCCCAGGGCAGAAGCAACACGCTTCGGGTTCCATAACCCACTTATCGGAATGACTGAAGAGAGGCGAGCTCTTCTTGTAGTAAAGTGGAACTTCTGTGTGAACTATTCATATCTTAAACTGCAATGTACTTTTTTATTCATGTACTTTTTATTCATGTATTTTTTCTAGGGCCGGGACTCGATTAAAAAAATTAGTCTAATTAATTAGAGGCTTTGTAATTAATTAATCGAAATTAATCGCATTTTTAATCGCATATAAATATTTGACCTGAGAACAGTGAGAAGCAATTTTTTTCACATGAATTTTAGTATACCATTGAATAATGACTGAATACATAAGCTTAAGCAACAAAACATTGTTTATTTTTTTTCAAGGTGGTACTTAACCAAGACCAACAGAAAAGTGCAATTTTTGCCATAAAGTGTAGCAATAGCATATTTAGGAATATAGTACATTTCTGAGATTCAGGTAGCCTATAGGTAGGTAGACCTTCTGTAAACTATAACACAATACTTTCAAGTACATTCAGAACATTGGAAACCCTATTAGAAAACATCTCTCTGTTGCTTCAGAGGCCATAACAGACTTTGTTGATTTACCAACAGTTTTTTGCAGCCCCTTATCTTCTACCACTCCAAGTGGTCTACAGTCGAGTGCAATCCAGTGAGCCAGGGAGTTGGTTATTTGTTCAGACGTGGACTTAGTTAATCCTGGCCCTGAAACCAGTCATCTGGTTGAGTGTGGGTTGGGTCCTTGTACTCGGAGTCGGGCTAACGTCCACGCTAGCTTCCACGCTAGCTGCTATATGTTTTGCATTGAGGTGATACTTGAGGCTTGATGTTGTTGGAGCACCACCTAGTGGATGGTTGAAGGTTTTGAATCTGCTCTGCGCCGATCGTTTGATGGGTAGCCTTTTGAAGGAAATAACTCGAACACCGGGGTCTGGGATAAGCAACAAGCTGAGTTTACTGGTAAAAACAACAATACAGAAATACATACAAAATACAGAGCACAAAGTACTCCGGACTCCTGCTCTACCGCCATACGTATCACTACAGCATGTCAGAACAAGAGTCACTTAACATTGAAATGTCCCCAGTATTTATACCTATGCAGGGAGGATGCTCCTCCCTTCTTTCTTTACAGTGTGTGTGTGTCAGCGTGACGTCTCTCCCAAAGGTCACGTCCTGTTCCTGAGTAAAACAGTCTCTCTCATCAAAACTTAATTACATTAAAACAGTTGATTAGATTAGCTGAGACCCCCTTTGCCCTGTAATATTCCTACCCCAAAACAACAGGTTAATACCTTATCTAACACTTCCTTCCTGTAGTGTCATAAGACCCTCTTGCAAAACATCTACGGCCACTTCCAGGGGATTTAACCCAATCAATCAAACCACATGACATGACATGGCATTTTCAGAATACAGTTTACAGCCAACAATGTTAAATACATTTGATCTCACAATTTCTATAACAGATGTTTTCACTATATCTTGCACCTCACAGATATACTTGATCAGTTATTATTTCGTTGTACAACTATCAAACAATGAGAAATTACATCACTGGCGTTCCCCAACAGTAAAACAGTAGCAATCAATCATCCAACATATAGCTGCTCCAATGAGCACACACACCTTTGACCCTGTAGCACCCAACACATCATGTCACATGTTCATCCCTTTGAATGGATCCCTCAGTTTACATTTCATTAGGTTTACACTGTTTTAAGCTTTATAACACCATAGCTAAAAACTGAACATAGGTGTTATAATGTGCTGCGGTGATATGCGAATTCCTTTTTGCATAATTTGCACACCACCGTGCTCTTATCGACGCTTCCATCCGTCCGTTTTTTAAAACAACATTTCCCATCCACGGGGCCAACCAACGCGGTCTCATCAGCTTCTTCGTTCATGTTTGAATTATTCACTGTGGTTTGTTGTTGTCTGAAGTCATGAACGTTAGTTGGTGCTCCAGTATAATCGGTACGCCTGAAACTCATCCAGTGAGAAACGTTCCGCGGTGCAAAAATAAGTGTGATTAAAATGCATTAATTTTTTGAACGCGTACATTTTTGTGTAATTAATTAATCTTAATTAACGCGTTAAAGTCCCGGCCCTAATTTTTTCTTTTAATGTTTCTTTTATTATCTTTTTTAAATGCCTTTGTCTGAATGTCTTTCATTTTTGTAAAGCACCTTGAATTGCCTTGTGTTGAAAGGTGCTATATAAATAAACTTGCCTTGCCTTTACATTAGCAAGCATCGCTAACAATCAGAGCTAACGCTGTACTGGAGAGAATATGTGTAAAGAAGCCAGATATAAAAGGTACTGTCCTTGTAGTAAACCCGAGAGAGAGAATGCGTTTTTCACCTCCCGTTTGGACTACAGCAACGGTGTCCTGTTTGGGGTACCCAACAAAACCCTAGACAGGCTCCAGTACGTCCAAAACTGTGCTGCACATCACTCCCACCCTCATTCACCTCCACTGGCTGCCGGTCAAATCCCGCATATCTTATAAAATCCTCCTCCTGACTTACAAGTCCCTCCATGCCCATGCCCCCCAGTACTTATCGGACCTCCTTCGCCCACATGCCCCGACCCAGAACCTGCGGTCTTCAGACTCCGGCCTGCTTCCCACCCCCCGCACCAACCTGCAAACCTTCGGGGACAGAGCTGCGGTGGTCCGCAGTCCCATCTGTTTGCCAAGGCCTTCGCTCCCTAATTTATTTTGTTGTTTGGTCTGTCCGACTGTTTGTCTGACTGTTTTTGCTTTTTTGTTTGTTTGTTTTACTCCTATTTTTGCTGAAAGGCGCTATATAAATCTAATAATATGGCGTTTAATCACGGCAGCGATTAGCTGAGTTTCTGCTGGTAGACAGCCTTCTCTTCTCACTGCTTGCATGCGGACAAAGGGGACGTGACTATAGACTGTATATATAGAGAGGCGAAGTCCCTCCCCTTCCGGTGGACCTCCATGGGACCTTATTTCGGAAAAAATATGTATTGAAGTCAATGGAGACAGAAAGATTATCTTTCGATTCCATTTGAATTGTGCCACAAATTACACATATGATGTTTGTCAATTTAAAAGATAATTTTGCAAGTCAAAAAAAATAAAATGTGTCTTAAAACTGTGAAGTAACACATTTTTTTGTGTGAAACGTTCAATGATCTACATCTCCCGTCTCGCACCACACACCAAGACGGCGGTCACGTTGGCACATTTCACTTCTTTCTTTCAGAATGAGGTGAAAAGTATTAAAAGAGGTGAAAATCACTCCAAGTCTGGGCATGTTGAGAGCTGTACATACACAAAAGGGGAGTTAGTCGGTTCCTTAAGAGCCAGCATGCGGGACCGGGATTCTGGGATTTGTAGTCTTTCTATAGCGTATTTTTCATAGTCTTATGTCCTTTTGACATGGAAATAATTGTTTAAGATTGACAAACATCATATGTGTAATTCGTGGCACAATTCAAACGGGATCGAAAGATAATCTTTCTCTCACCATTGACTTCAATGCATAATTTTTCAGAAATAAGGTCCCATGGGGCGGAAGTAGATGGGCGTGACTTCGCCACTCTATAAATGGACGTAGGGTCCGTGACGTCACCCATAGGATTCTGCAGAGTTGCCGAGAAGCCCTTAGGCAGAGTCGGCCACTAATGGCTCGACAGTGACGTCAGAGTTCAACTCCCGCCTGCTCCAAATAAGGGCAAAGAGGCGGGACCTCCTGTCACCGAGCTGGAAGCTCCAGAGCTAGCTGAAGCTACCAAGCTAAGCTAACATGCTCCCCATCTGCACACTGCCGTCGCATTTTACGTTTCTAAGGTAAGCGGACATGAAACTATTCAGCAAAACTATAAATAATAATCTAAGTTATTGAGTTTTTAGCATAATACTTCAGAATCTTAAAATCCCTTAACGTTTGTTTGCAATTGTGCTAAATTCAACACTGGAATCAAGCACATATTAATATGTTTGCATGACATTAGTTATTTATATTTTGCCATCACTTAATTATACGTTTAATACATTTAAGTCAAGCAAAGGTACATGTGATGGTAGCTAGTTAGTGCTCTTACCTGTGAGGCCTCCTCCAAACAGCATTATAACCAGACTGTATCATTAAAACTAAGTACCAGTTCTAGATCCTTGACTTTAGACAATTCAAAAGACAAAATGTATTTAAAGACCAATCTTTATTTGAATGTGCCTCTTAACCTGAGATATTAGTTATACAGTAATAGTATTGACAATCTAAAAAAACTGAGCAACTCAACAGTCAACTTTATATTTCTTATTGTCTAAAGCATTTATTATTTTCATTTTTCCCCTCTCATATTCAGTGTGGACGGATTGAGACAGCGTGGTGTCCAGAGAGCTGCAGAGACTTCAGGGAGAAACCTCCGTGTGATGGACGTCCTGTCTGTTGGTTTGGAGAGGACTGGGGGTCTTTCCTCAGCGAGGAGGACCAGGCCTGATGGATGAGCCCATGCTGGGCATAGCTGATACCAACTGCACAGGCCTAGTCTGTCACTTTATTTGACTAAATGTGTTTACTTATACATTTAATAGGTTTACACCTTCTGTCCATATGTGCTTTTTATTTAAAACATGTTTGATTAAAGGGGACCTATCATGCAAAATGCACTTTGTGATGTATTTTATACATACATATGTGTCCCCGGTGTTCCATGGAACTCACAACCCTCTCTCTTTTCCTCCATACCCAAATCTCTAAAAACGGGGCTGCAACGGATTTGATACATGTGGATTTTTGATTTGCTCCTCTATGACGTATTATAGGTGCACTCCGCCTGATTGGTCAACTCTCCACCTATCAGGGGAATGAGAGGTTGGGCCACGGCCGGCCATTGCCGCTCGAAAGCGCTGGAGACGTTGTAGTACATATGCCAGGCCTGTAAGTGGCGCTGTAGTCTGCCACAAAAGCAGCGAAGAAGACTTCCCGCCCATAGTTACCATGGTTACCCTTCTGTTTATTCTCCCCTCTGGCTCTTTTTCTTCCTCCCCGAGGCAGCTCCTGCTGCTGTTATTCAATGCAATCCCTCCCTCGCTGTAATTCTCTCCGGTAGTCCACCAGCAGATGACAAACACCCACCTCTCCGCCTCTTCCAAGGAACGTGAGGACCGTGCGGCAGAGTTTCAGTTTCAGTTTCTTTCGCCGGTCAAGATGTCGTTAAAGTTTAAATCTTCCGGACAAAATTATAAAAGTGCCGGTCAAAGGTCTTCTTTGTTATTTATTGAGCTTTAAAACAAATGAATAACGACTCTATATAATGAAACACGGAGGACGGAGATCTTTTTTTCTCCCCCTCTTGACTTCATCAGAGCACGGCTCCCCTCTCTCCTGCAGGGGGGCGTGGTCAGCTGCAGCTCACAGAGATCAGCCCCGTAGACAGCAAACAGCACATAGAGCGAAATGAGGCATGGCTAAAATGCATGATCTGTTTCGTATTTTGAAAACAGAAACGTATACATATACCTTATATAGGTATGGCCCTACAATATATCATTTAAATATAGCATGATAGGTTACCTTTAACTTTTGGTTCACATTTCAATAAATTGTATTTGTATTTGCACTCCTTTCGTCTATTATTCGTACTGAACATGTTAGATTACACATTCACATCTGACTGAAGATTGGCCCCATTTATTTGTGACGTTGCAAACTCTGCGGTACAAAGCACAAGTGATGTGAAGCTCATAAAGTGAGGCAAATAAAAAGAATCAGCTGATGGAGTGTATATGTGGAAATAGGTGCATTCGATCAGCTGACTGTGTTTTCACAATAAAAGCAGTTTCTTAGTGAATGTCCTGTACTGGTCTTAAAATCTCATAACATCAGCTTGTAATGTTCCTCTTGGATGTTCTTCTTGACCCTCAGAGAAGGAGAAAATGCTGAGTCGTGTCTTTCAGGCATGTCCTTTCCTAATAAAAATTTCAGGAAACATATAACATATTATTGCATAAGAAGTGTGTTATTTATGAAAGCGGTGTGTTTGTGTGTTTAGGGGCTGTAGATATAATTATTTTGTAATTGTAATGTTTTTTTTTTTATTTCAACAGTGAGCTACAAAGACAATCAGATTATGAATGAACAGTATGAAATTCATCAACATTGAAATATATATTATTATCAAAATAATATTTAACTGTTATCAAAACTTAGTGCAACTGTAGAAGCTTGCTCTGTTGTCTCACTGAAAGAATAACTTTTACCACGTTTTTTACAGACAATATTGAGAGATAAATAGTAGCAGTTCTCACTATGTGTTAAAGGTCACATGTCATGGCCATTTCCACTGATCATAATTCCATTGTTGAGGTATACTAAAATAGAAAAATACTGTGCAATTTTCCAAATTCACATTGGTTTCGCATACAGCACCTCTGTAAAGTACGTGTATTCAGCAGTATTCACTTTCGCCACTAATCGGCTCGCTGCAGCTCTCCCCCCCCCTGTTAGTAGTAGTTGTGGTAAGAGTGTGTATCTATCTCTATCTAATCAACACAGTTAGCTTGCCAGCTAATATGCTAACCTATGTTTGCTAGTTGTTCAGTGTAATATGTACTATGAACAACAGCTAGTCTAGGCTAGCAAGAACATGTTTACAATTGCAATCTTATACGGGTAGTCTGCTACGTTCGGTCATTCATTGTAGCTGGCATAAAAACAATGTTTTCCCTAGCATGTCTAGCTCTAGGTAGCCTTCTTGTTTAGCTATGTAGCATACACGCTATGAACGGTAGCTCGGTAGCATACACGCCAGGAACGCCAACTATAATGTACTGACCGTACGGTAAATCACCCGGAGTATACTGTCTGAGTATGTTGTGTGTGAATGCAGACATTCTCCTGCTATGAGATACATGTAAGGCATCTGCTGACATTGGAGTTGATATATGGAAACGCTAGCAACTTAGTTAGCCCTGTTAGCAATGTGTCAATGGCTTAGCAGCCAGAAAAACGTTTACCCATTTACACAGTCGTGGTAGATATACCTTGTTTGTTTTAAACATCATAAATACACAAACAACAATGAATACTTACAGGTTGTGTACCCGAATCTCCCGCTGGTCCAAACAAAGTAGGAACAGCATCGTCCTTCAGTGTCCTACGCTGTGCATATCCGGTATGAATCGCTCCATGGTTTGTGAAGCTATGCTCCGTGAAATGCCGCGCACACAATACACAGTGGTTCTTCCATCGGAAGGACAAATATCTCTGATTTCCCCTCACATTACAGGAAACAGGTCCTTGGCTTTGGCATGACTGGATCGATTGTGAACTGAACCAGAGCTCCCAACAGTACATGTTAGGCTGGCAGAGGGTGTGGCCAGCGCCGCTGGGTGTGGCCATAGCTATTCTGGATTGGTCCATTTAGTTCCGGGTATTTGCTTACGTAAGCACGTACCCGGAAGAATCAAATGGATGATGACGTTTCACCAACGAGGCGTTTTGGGGAGGTATTTTCTGTTTTAGAGTTTTACTCACTACAGGGTGTACTTTGAGGGTTTTGACTCTGCACACCGTTTACATGCATAAAAACCTTCATAACACACAAGGGGACGGGTAATAACCGGAAAAGCATGACATGTGTCCTTTAAATATCTTTGCCTTCAATACATTCAATTAGAAAGCTGACAAAATCATATTGCTTGTTAATATCTAAATGCAACTTTTTGCATGGTAAAACCCTCAACTTCACTGATGTGTAGGTGATCTAGTATTTAGTATTGTTTAATGGAATGTATATCAGTGTATTAAAGTTAATACTTCATTCATTTAAACCAATATCTTTCTTGATTCTATGTACAGTATGAAAAAAAGAGTCTTTGTACCTGTGCTGAAGTTCACTGCTGTGAGGAGTCCAGTTCTGTCTCTCACTCTCTGGTCCAGCCTGTCTGCATCACCTGGACACCTTAAACAAACAGATATATATGTAAAGTACCATGTGTACAAACAATATAACTGATTCTCTTCTGTTGAACATGTTGGATTGTGTATTGTCCGAGTCAGGGTCCTTTTTATTTTACTGTAACTTTGGAAGTTGTGTTACCAATGCTTACTGTTTATTTGATACCAATTTGGTAATGCAATTAATAAAAACAACAAGGTTTGGGTTCGTTCTTCAGATGACTGTGACGTTAACGTGTAAGCTCAATAATGAACTCCAGCTCAATCAACCATATTGTAATATCTAAGTAATCATCTTGAAATATGACATTAATAATTGTAATATACACATCTTATTGTGAGGTTGATTTCACATACACTACTTCAACATTAGCTTGTCTACATACTTGAGCATAGCCAATTTAAATTAACCTTAGCGATGCATACAGTTCCTACCTACATAATAAAATATCTCTCTAAGTTACAAGGATGACCTTATTTTATCAACCTCAAACAGAAGCCGTTTGTTCTACAGTATTATCCGACTTAACGCTTAACACTTGTCTATTTCGTTTGAACCTTTATATATACAGTCTATGATTTTAACTTGGAGGCTACGATTAGCATCGTTAGCACCGACGTAGCTACCACTCGACACGCTAACCCAAGCCTTAACATTCATTACGTAGCTGATTAAAATCAATAACACATAAATAAAGTACTCAAATTTCACTCACCGCAAAACCGCATTCATGCACCGTCTGTTTCAACCGCAGAGCGAGTCACAATAGTCCGATATATAAGCATGAAGAACAAACAAACACGGCCGGGGTCAAGTTGTGTTCCCTGGATGAACTGAGCAGGCTGAGTGCCTGTAGCTTCACGGAGCAGCTAGCAGAGAGACAAGAAGCTAACAGCAGCAGTCACTTGACAGAGCCGTCACTCAATGTGACCACGCCCTAATTTATGCAAAAACTCTAAGACCTAATATAAATAAAAGGGTCATGTTAGAAAATAATTCACTCACAGATTTATAATCATGAAGGTGGAATCTAACTATATCCATAATAATATTTATCGCATCCATGGGTAGAAACATGTTTATTTCTGCTGTAAAGTTGGGCATTTTAACATGGGGGTGTATGGAAATTGCTCCTTTCTGCAGTCAGTCCCTATCGGACAATATATGAACTGCAGTGTGTGGCACTTCCGTATTGGCGTCCCGGCTCTTCCCCAGAGTTTGCTGCTTGGGTGTGACCAGCAGCAGCAGCTCCAAAGGGGCGCGGTCAGCAGCAGCTCGGTAACATTAAAAAGGCCAGACCCAGAATCAGCACTTTAGTAACAGGGCTGAAATAGAAGAGTATGAGGCATGCTACAATGGGTGATCTGATTGGTATTTTGAGCAAAACACTTCAGAGACATTTTTTTATAGATATGGCCCTATATATATATAGCACAATATTCAATTTAGATAGCTGCTGATTGAAAACAATTGGCCAACTGTTAATCACGTATTAAATCAGACCTAATAATAATCTGAACACCCTTATCCTGTTGTCACTTTGCAGGAGGCTTCCATCAGCGTCTGGCTCCAGTTCAGTGACGACACTGCCTCCCTCCTCTCTTCCTTCTGGGACCTTCCCTTTTTCCTGCATCTTTCCTCATTGGCTGAGACTGTGGTTGTGGTGACACCCATTCCCAGCCAACGCATCTTTGCCAAGGGTGATGGAGGCGGGCCTTTACTGCGTGCAGAACTTTTGGTCTCTACCTGCACTGACCAACCAATCACCTCCAACTCTATCAGTGAAGGGGAAAGGGATTGGATGGACAGCGGAAGAGGGGGAACCAGGAGGCTGGCTGGAGGATCGGGTTGGATAAGAGTCAACCTAGACCACGGCTTCTTACTGCCAGATGGGGAAAGGGATGAGGAAGGCGATAAGTTCGGACTTCACATTACAGACACGCTGGTAGAGTCGGACAGCGACATCTATGCAGCAAACTTTGACGGGGACGAAAGTGAAAATATTAGCAGTGACTACTATAACAAGATCAATGTTAAGAGACCTGATAAAAACTGGAATGATGTGGGGAACAGAGGAATGGTCAGCCAGAATAACCTGGAAAGAGCTGTGCTCATGCCAAGCCTGGAGGAGGGTGTTGTGTACTTCTCCCCTAGCCAGGAGAAAGAAGAAGAGGGAGAGGAAGGGCAGGGAGAGGGAGGGCAGGGAGGGGGAGAGCTGGAGCTGGGTGTGGGGGCTGTCCTCTCTCTGCTCTGTCTCTCTGCTGTCCTGTTCCTGGCTAACTGTCTGCCCTGCGCCCTGCAGGACAGAAAGAGCCCACTGATTGGGGAGAACAGGGAAGCAGGACTAGAGCGAGCCGCAGAGAAAGAAGAGGAACAGGAGACAGAAGGTGAATATAGGATAACGCAACATGATATGAACAATAAAGAGGATATTAAAGAAGTAGAGATCATTTGCTGATATACAGTATGTGCAGGTATTCACAAGGAACATGAAGCAAGCTTTTTTGTAACAGCGTGCTTTCACCTTGATAGTACAATCACTAAGAATGCATCAAATGCAAAATGGGCCGGGTATCTGGCCCGATACTCATGTTGTTGTCATTGTTGTTTATTTAGTTATATTACTGTTAATTATCCCCTTTCTGTGTCAGGAATACAAAAATACACCTGCAGAACAACCACTGCATCACTCTCATACTCTCTAGACAGTTTGTGATCTCTCTGCTCTGCATTTATTTGTTACCGACAGTGGAAAGCTGACATAATCCATTTGAGCATTTGTTCAGGCTGTTGGCAAGTCATGGAAACCAGAATCTAGATCACACACATCTAAAACAAAACTACTGGATCATTTAGCATCCTACAAATCTGGGCCGGGTGGTATGTCCTTAATGTATATGGCAGTGTAAATAAAGCTGATTAAAGAGTCTGTGACGTCACCCATAGCTTCCTTCAGAGCAGATAAGCAGACGAGGGCAAAGAGGAGCCAAGGTAGGCCTGGCTGCCATCGAGTTTGAAGCTACCAAACTAGCTGAGGCTGCATCGTTGCCCTGCATTGCTAGCTTAACCTGCGTATGTTGCTCCCAAAGCATGTTGATTTAGGTAAGTAAATATTAAACTATACAGCAAAACTTCATATAATTGCTGATAAGAAAAGACTTCACGATCATAATGCCGTCATCGTTTTTTTGATTTTCAACTGCCGTAGGTTTCAACAATTGAATCAAGCAAGGGTGCATTTATATTTTTACATGACTTTGATTTATGTTTATTTGGTATTACTTCAATTTTTTTTTAATATGATTGCATCAAAGACGCACTAAACCTTGATTATGTTTCTGGAATCAAGTATTTAGTAATGTTTTTTGTAATGATCTACGATTCAAAAATACTTTGTGTCACTGATACAGATGATAACAGTCTGTTGGTTTATTGAGTGTGAAAATATTAAAAGCATATTTAACCTGTTAAGCCCGGAGCCTGTTTTTCTCGAAAATTACATGCCCAGAACAAACAACTAAATCTTCACTTCTAAAAGGGGTAAATTAATAATCTTTTTTCTCAAAGCAATGATACACCTGTGAGTTGGCTGCAGAAATGTCAGAATCAATATAGATGTTTTTACTTTGTTTTACTACATGAATTTGTGTATGTATATATATAAATATATAGAGACCATTCTCCTAACTTGCCTGGATATATTATAATAATGATTATATAAATTAATCAAGATTATAAGTATACATTTATATTATATTGTATGTTAACTTATATTACAGATGAAGCACTTACTTTCGGACAGTTTGAAACACGAGGGCAGTGATTGGTAAGTGGTCTGCCCTCGCTCAAGGGAAAGCCTCCAGCTTGACTTGAGACCGCCCCCGTTTTAAATAAATGTAATTATAATGAAGCCAGCTGCAATGGATCATTGATCCACCAGGGGGTGCAGTGGGGTTCCACACTGGTGCTCATGTAAAATAAAGTCTGATACTGTACAGTACGCTGGATGTACAGCGGTCAGCGGAACTTAATGTACTGTAGTCGAAAAAAACGAACGGGAGGAAATGCAGCCCGGCTCTCGATTTTTAATCCTAAATTAAGCATCATCTTAAACTCAATATGAACGTCAGTAACTCACTACAAATATGTATATTTTTAATGGAGCCTCGACGGTGTAGCGGAGGGATCTTGCTAAGCATGAAGGGTGTTCCCCATAAGGAACAAGTCGCTGCAAATTATCCCGTTTATTACATGGCCAAATTCTCAACAAAGTAACGACATGACTCCCAATATTAATTGAAATGCTTTTATGGATTTAGAAAATGTTTTTATTGATTTAAAAAATAGTTGTATGTATTGATATAAATTGACATGCATCCGCTAAGAAAAATAGTCCGTTGTGACATCGCGTAAAACAGATTTCGACATGTTACATTAATTGCTTATATCCACACGCCTCTTCTCCTCATATTCACTACCTAAACTAGTTATAAATATGTTTATTTGTACTGTCGGCCGGGTCACTCATTACTGGATAAGCTGCTGCATGAGACAGCTGCCCGAAGAGAGGGAGGACAAAGAGAGGCTCCGTGTATTTTATATATTATAGGCCTATAGAGTCGTTATTCATTTGTTTTAAAGCTCAATAAATAACAAAGAAGACCTTTGACCGGCACTTTTATAATTTTGTCCGGAAGATTTCAACTTTAATACACGTTGACTGGCGAAAAACTCTGCCCGGTTCCCTCTGCCCCCAACGTGGAGAATAAACAGAATGGCAACCATGACAACTATGCTTCTTCGCTGCTTTTGTGGAGGGAGTTACAGCGCCACTTACAGGCCCGGCATATGTACTACAGCGTGTGTGTCCCAAGGCCTGGCTGGACGGCCTGGAATGTCGGAAGAGAAAGACGTGAATCCAGTAATGTGGACAGCTGGAATGCGGAAATGGAGTCGTTCTAACCATGGATGTATAATAAAACAGATTTATGCATATTCGACTTTTTTTTACTGACCTATTGAAATGATTTCTTAATTTAGGCTATTTTTTACAACGTGTGTTGGAAGGATTTATTAAATTACTATGAATATTTGGGCTTAAATGAATTGCCATTTTTTAAACTCAGACATTTATCCCTAACATTATCCCTGACTTTGTCATACCATTTTAACAGAGCCCCCCAATTATCCCCAATTACGCCCCACATACCCCCAATTATTTAATATAATTTACCCTTCACCTTAAATATCTAAAATAATGCATTAGAAGACTAAAGCCCTGTAAATAACCATTGCTCTTGCACAATCCATGCCCCTTTTTAGGACTGTCCCACATTAGGCAAATCATACTGTTGACAGTGTTTTCTGATTTATGGAGTGATAAAAAGAGATTTTTTGACTTTACTTTAAGTATTTCAATGTTTTGCTATTTTGTTATTGTACTCCTCTACAGTTCAGAGGTAAATGGTATTTAATACCTTTAGTTACTTCACAGATGTGGATGAATGATGTGAAATATAACCAAGTCTTAAATCAGACTTTAGTTCCACCTGGAGTAAATTCACAAGCTTCCCTGCAGTATACAAAGTCATTCAAACTAGCTGCACCTTTACCAGCTTTGAGAACACTTTCTCCCCCCTCCCCCCCTGAATTGCGTCTGAGGGAATAAACTAATCGCTCACTCTACACAGTATGCAAATCGGTGTGAAAGCAGTGAGACCATGAGTGAGACCTGTGAACAAGGGTTCGACAACATTTCTGTTGTCGAACGTGATTCGTTCAGATGCGTCACGTGGTGTGCTAAAACACTTCCTGGTTAGCTGAAAGGAGACAATCTCCTCCAAATCCGTTTGGTTCTTTCTTTGAAATAAAATAGACATAGTTTCTTGCACAACCTATTCAAAGTTCTAATACTTATGATAATCTGATGCTGATGTGCCAAAAGATCAACTATTTAGTTATTTGAGAAGCCTAAACTAAAGTACTGCTTCACAAGATGCTCCACATTCCTCATTGTATTGCTGGACGCTGCTGTTATCTCCTTCTCAAGTCACTTATGAAACTACGACTTTAATCTCGTAACTATGACTTTATTCTCGTAACATTACGACTTTATTTATTATTAATAATGTTCGGAATGTGACCTGTGAGCCTTCTGAATTACCGTGGGACAGCGCATTTTACATTTTCTCATTTACTCACCCAAATGTATATAAAAGTTACTTCAGATGCTGAAATATTTTTATTTTTTCAAGTATAAACATACAGTATACAACAGATATGCATGCATACAAATTATAACATCAAATGAAATGCAAGTTTCTTCGTGACACTTCCTTTTCCTCTTTGAAATCTGTCTGTAAGAGAGAACACACATTTAGATACAGTACATTATGAAGCAGGCCTTAATAAAGTAATAAGAACTGAGAACATGACAAAGAATAAGAAAATGTCCCCATGCAAAGGTCCGGAACATCAAAATGTCTAAGTTGCTTCATGAATTAGTGTGATATTGAAGTAGCCTGTAGCTTTATCAACGTCTGCATGTAATCAACAACTGACTGCCAATCAAAGAAAGAAAGTACAATTCAATATGTATTGTCAATGAACATTGAACTATACAGATATCCTCTCCGCTTCTCTCTGCTGCGCTCTCATCTCTTCTTCTGTGTTTCTCTCCCTGTATCGCTCACTCGTCTCTTTCGCCCCCTGTCGGCCGGCGGTTAAAATATGGCTGAGATTAAGACAGTGCGCAAGCAGCGCAAGTCACAGAACGAAATGCATTGTGGGACATGTAGTTGTTGTGTAATTTAGCTTCAATATTTACCCGTACAGCGAGCCGAGACACGGCTAATTACTGGCAGGAACACACACACAAACTCTCCGAAACGCACGCGCACATGTAGCTTTAATATTTGACCGAACAGAGAGCCAAGATACGACTAACACACACCACGTTGTTTACTCACAGTTCGAAAGCAGCGTGGAGAAGTCTTCAGCTGCTCCGCCCAGGAGCAGCGTGGAGAGCTGTGATAAACAGTGATCCGCTCAGATTAAACTGTGATACGACTTCTGTGGCTATCTACCAGCGATCATGTTTAATATTAAAGACTACACACATTGATCCCTTATCAAGATCAAATGTGACTGTTTACTCGTTTTGCAAAGATAGAAGCAGAAATGTCATTGCTATATTTGCAGGGATATTTAGAATTTAAAATGCTGCTTGATCGTTAATTTTGTTCTCGGCAAACAATATTATGAATCCTCTATTCAAAAATATTATTCAGTGTCCATCAACATGAAAATAACTAACTAACTACTTTTCTTCTAAATGAAATGCTGACATTACAAAATGCATGGTTTAATGTAATGTAAACATTTACATTATTATTATGATTATTTAATATATAAAGACTATATGTTCAAATGCTCTTCATTCAAGCAGCTTTATCCGCACTGTGTACGACATCATTTCTGTATTTGTGAATGAAGCGCCATCTCCTGGTTAAAACCTGAAATTGAAAATCTGGCAAAGCCCTCTTGGAAAATAGTGGGAGGGCTTGACCTTCCTCCAAACTGGGAGTTGGCTTGCCGTAGGCAGGAACACCTAAGCTGGAGTCAGAAAGTAAGTGCTCCATCTGTATAACACTTTGTTTTTAAGTAAAACAATACTTTCAAGTACATTCAGAACATTGGAAACCCTGACTATTATTAAGCCACGCTAACATTTTCGAAATGTTAGCGTTATGTGATGTCTTTTCTGATCTAGTCTATCGCTGCGGTGCGTCATGGGTATGCTGGCAGGGGTGGACTGGGACTAAAAATCAGCCCGGGCATCTCGACCGGCCCACCTCGGTCCGCTAGTAAATCGTCAGTGGGGGGGGGGGGGGTTCTAGTGAGTAATCCGACCGGCCCGTTTAGTCAACGGCCCACCGGGACGATGCCCGGTATGCCAGATGGCCAGTCCACCCCTGTATGCTGGGCATATTTGTTGTCATGCGTCAATCAGGGCCGGACTGGGACAATAAGTCAGGCCGGGAATTATACACCCAGCCAGGCCACTACCAGTTTTTTGTGCCATTTTGCTGGATTTATTTGTCAATATTATTTGCAGCGTTGCTGCCCTAAACTTTAAATCTACTACCCCAGAATAAACATATGGACATGGGTTACTATTTAAAAAAAATTGCAAATCTATTTAGGAACCTATTCATGTGAACATATTTTAACTGGGGGTGAACCTCAAATCCTCTAGGGGGTCCGGGGGCATGCTCCCCGGTAAGATTTTTTTTTTTAAATGTTGGACTTAAATGCATCAATCTGGTGCACTTTGAGGGGGAAATAAAGAGACTACACCCATATGAAACAGAACTGTATACATTTAAATAATCCCAAAAAATCATAAGAACATGGCCATAACCAATAACATACCATATCCAATATGAAAAAACATTGAAACTTGTTTATTCATTTGTTTTTGGTTAATTTATAGTTGTGAGTGTGTCTGTGCTCCTGAATCAGCCTCTCCTGTCTCCTCCCTCTCCTCCCTGCTCCTCTTTGAGGCAGCAGCAAAGACTAGTTTTAGCTCTCAACAAGTTTATCTTACCTTTTTTCACCTAGTTAACATTTTATTTGTATTATTCATGCATATTTTACTAATCACTACCCCCTCAAATGGAAATATGTGTTTACATAAATGGTGACCGAACCGTTTGAGACCCACTGAGATAATTTAGACTAAGTTAACTATCTAAACACTCAGTGCTTTACCTCACCTGAGCTGTAGTTATCAGCCTCTCAGTCTGACAGCAGAGGACTCTCCCTCCACCTTGTTGTTGAAACAGCTCCTTATATCCGTTAGCGCAGCTAGCTAGCACCAGATGCTAACAACAATACACGTAACCGGTGCGCGCGCTTTCTCGCTCGCTCGCGCCACACATACACTAACACACACCCTCCCGAGCTTGAATGACACGCAAAGACCAATCGAGGGCATTAGTGTATGATCTGTATGAAAGTGGCCATGTCAGCAGGCCACATCATGTTGACAGCCAGTCACCCTCTGTGAGGCAGAGTCAGACCCACATTTGCGCAGCGTTGCGTTCACAATACATACATATAAAAAAAATCCTCAGGCCAGCAGGCCACTTAATGGCGGCTGGGTACCGGCATTTTACTGAGTACCTTGCCGGTACTCAGTATGAAGTGCCGGTACCACATGGGTAAAAATCAGAAGTGCCGGTACTGCGTACCGGTGAGTACCGGCCCAATTCAAGCACTGCAAATAACCCTCTCTGGAAAATCCTAAATTGTAGAATAGTTTGGCCATTAAAATGCTTTTTGATTAGATTTCTAGCGAGAAGTGTATATTGTACTTTTATAATCCACGTCCAGTGGATGTGTAGGATCTATAGTTTGATAGATATTACGAAGATTATTTGAGGTCTCGCCAGGAGAACGTGTATGTCTTTCCCCCTATGTAAAGTTAGCGTCAAACCTCACGGGGTGAAAACAGTATTTCCGGTCTCGAAGTTTTCATAATAAAACCGTATTCCCCTCACTGTCAAATGATTTTACAGTGATATCTGCCATACTCATCCACTAAAACACATCAGTTTATGTGATTACATGACATTAATCGGTTTAAGTTGTGTACACTGCTTAGGTTTTTCCCTTTCGATTCTGTGAGACACATTTCTTTTTTCAGAGGTTTTTAAAACATACCCATAATCCTCAGCTATCGTTGAAGCTTGGTGATTGGATATTTTAGCCGCAATGCACGTTGGGATATGATGTTTATGCGATGTGAAATCCGAAAACATTTAAAAAATGTTTTAGAATAATGTTTTAGAATAATTTATTCCGAGTCTGCTTGCTTTTCTCTTTGAAAGTCATCACATAACGGCATTGTAATACACGGTTCGGCTGCATTACATATTACAGATCTGCCGTAGTTCTCTATTTATAGAGCCCTGATGAGAAGACCTTTGGACAAACTGGAAGAACTGCCGGCCGAAACTGAATACGTGACGTGGATCATAAATATATCAGCAATTAAACAACATCTTCAATTTCTCTTCACACAATACGTCTCCTTCCAGTATCAATAATAATTCGGCTGACTTTTATATTTGATCCAATTGGTAGATATATTTACACCATAACGGTGCACAGCTGATAGAAAAGGACTTGTAGTTTTTAAAGATAATACTGATTTTCTTTGAATTATAGAATGTAAATACTGAGTTGAGAGAATAGTCAGGGGATTTGGGTGATGGGAGACACATCTATGGAATCACAATTTCAATAGCTTACCATTAAATGACAGATATACCTCAGATATTAATGTGTATAACTACATTATGTGAAATAATATAGCAATATCCTGTAAAATTATGTGAAAACATGAATAAAACTACACATCTTCGGATGTTATACAAGTATACTTGTATAACATAGTGTGTTACACTAATAATATAAAGTTATTATGGTGTGTTTACATTGTATGCTGTGTGTTATTTGTAACATCTTCATAAAGTATAATTTATTGTGTTAACACTGTAAACTTGACAGTTTTTTAACCCGCACCGCCTGGTGGTTAAAGCACGTTATTGCATTTTTTTATTGAATATGTTATATTTGATGAAAACATTTCAATATTAAGAGTAGCCTACATACAAAATAGGGGGAAAGTAGAAGGTCAATGATAGAAATATAGAATAGAAAATATCAAGAAGATACTGTAGTGATCTCTACAATAAAACAGCTAGTGCAGGACGTCCAAAGATATTAATTCAGGACAGGCTGAAATATAAAATGGAAAGTAATATCTCCTATCAGTCACACACCTTCTCCCTACACGCATTTTATTAACACTTTCATATCACACTCTTTGTTCCTTAAAGACAGTCATAATTCATATGACCACTAAAGATCATTGTCAACATAAACAAAAGTCATTTTAAACAAAAGACAAATGCAATGGGTTCAAATCTCAGGACTCATGTCTTATGTTGTATGAGTCTGTGTGTTTCTCGAGAAAAACATTTTGAGGGCAGGCAAGTTTAATATATACTGAAACAGTCAGATCACAAAGAAACCAAATACTATGTGGTTATACTCATATGTCAAAAAATACCCACAACTTTATGTTGGATTTTCGGGGTATCCATCCCAAATCTTAATTTACTTTGGTGAAAAGCAACTACCAAGAAAGTGATGAGGGATCATTTCCACATCTCTATCAGTGTTTGATAACACCACCATGGAAATCTCATGATATTGACCACATGTGGTCATTGCAAAAATGATATGCGTCTAAGATACAAAATGTCAGAAGAACCTTGACATTTTCAGCTTCTCTCAAACCAGACGTTCTCAACATTTTGAATGTTGTGGGAGAAGTTAACCAGCTCGCCTCTAACTAATAGCATTAATAACAGCCTCCTGGTGAAAGAAAAATAGCATAGAGTTCTTAAAAACATACACTATACATAACAAGAACCACATTATTACTGCAATTAAGTCGTTGATATTATTCTTATTACTATTATTATTAAACATTAAAATGCAGCCAGGCTCGAAGCTTCCGGCTGTCAATTTATCGCAAAGAAAAAACTCAAAGGGACATGCAAACGTTTTTCTTCATCCTTTCTTCGGCTTCCTCGTCTTCGATGCCATCATCAATGCAGTATGTTTATTAAAAGGAAGGACTTTTTCACAGTTTCTTGTCCATCTCAGCAGTGAGAGCTCCCATTGGCTCAGGTTTCAGTATCAGCAGCTGCCATTGGCTGAGCATGGAGAGCTCTGATTGGTTCTCAGTCTGTTTGGCACATTATCCAGTTGGCTTTAGAACTCATTTGACAATAATATGTGCATGTGCACGTGCAAATGTTAGGGTAGAAGTGTGTATGTGCTGAGGTATGTCAGTGTGTAGTGGGGTTGTGTATAGGTGATTAGGATCTGTATTGTGAGCTGACCTATAGACAGGAGTGGGCAGGATCTTTTTTAAATTGTATTTGAAGCACCATATTTATATGAATATATATATATATATATAATATATCTTTTGATAACACTGCACAGATAATTTGTCCTGTTTGTCCTGTCCTGTTTTGACATTATTCCAAACATTATGAAATACTTTTTTTATTTCCGCAAGCTGTTCCACCATTATCCATCCTCTAAGCTTGTGTAACCAGGGACCAGCTGTAACTGAGTCTCGGCCTTTTCAAGCCCCTCGCTATGTTGGGGCTTATTGCCCCAAGTAAAATATACTTGAAATGGTCTGCAAATGTAACTTACAGCATCATAACTGATATTTGAATTATGCACATATCTGTAGTCACTGTGCCTAGCTGGGCTGTGAGCCAAACCCTTCCTGAGGACTGAGCAGCTACTTTATTGGCTGGAGGATACAACATGTGGCCCTTTGAAAGCTTGCAAAGTCAACTGTACCACAGAGACAACAGCCACAGTGACACTAGACTAAAGCCCTGTCCTGGGGTCAAGCTGTCCTCCCTGCTGGACAACGTGTCAGTGGTCCAAACTATTTCAATGGTTTACGTTTTTTTATCAAAATTCCCACTGAAAACTGATGTTCTACTTTTTGCTTATAAGTTTTAGGATTTGTTTCTGCCCATCCCTGTGTATAGTCTATGTACAATACCAGTGTGTGTGTGTGTGTTTATCAGTCCATGCATCCGTTGGGTTTGGTAAAATACTCTACTAATTAGGAATTTTCAGGCAGAATTAAGAAAAACAATTAAGAACAATAACACCATTATCATAATCTGTTATTACATTTACTATTACATGGATGTGATTTTTTCAGGACATCCGTCTTTGTTCAAAGCACTTTAACCAAGACTCTTTTTTTATACACACAATTCCTGATCACATCCCTGATTAATCTTGTTATTGCATTAACGTCAGCATCACTGTTGTCCTTAGTCTCTAAAGCCTCCATGGCAAAAATCTACGAAACAATGATGTGTTTGTTTAAAAAACTGTCCACTGTGCTTAATTGTTTTTTTATGAATTATAAATGACCAGCCATCTTTTTGCTGATGGTTCAGTGATTCACTTTGTAGGTTGGCAGGTCTTTGCTAAAACCTGACAGCCAGTGGTGGGGGGACAACTTGTGTCCAGTCTTTGTAGGCGAAATGATAAATAGTAAGATCAGGAGTCCTCAGCGTGATATGATTGGGAAACTCCAGATTGAAAATCAGGGTAGATCACCCATGGTGAGTGGTAATTGGTCACCAACGGAGATGACAAGCATTTCCACTCACTGTCAGAGGGCAGGAGGATGTGTGGCGCGGCTGTAAGGCACTGGCATGGGTCAGGTCAGGACAGGTCAGTCATGCTGAGGCTCATGGGTAATCCTGGACGGAGGTAAGCCACCGGGACACGACCATTCTCACCAGTCGATCCTGTGATGGATAGACGAGCTTTGGAGCGCATCGCATCCGTGAATTTCATCTGTACAACAAAAAAAAGTTTTAATCATGAAACCCAAACAACAACTACCTAGAAAAGATGTTCTAACACAGCACTTACCCTAAAGGAATGGTTCATTGTTTTGGGAAATGTGCTTATTTACTTTTTTTACAAGAGAAGATTTATATCAATCTCATGTCTGGAAGAAATTTTAAAACTGGTTTCAGTGATAGCGTTTTTCCTAAAATCCTGAACAATTCCTTAAAATGATTATCAACCTCATGTGATTTAAATGCATTGTGGTGTGGACTGTAATGTAGAAAATAATTGTAACTTATCTTGAGTGTGGAATTAAATGTATTATTAGAAAAGCAATCATCTTGCAAGACCAAAACGTATTTGTCTTAATAGACTTGAATATTTGTACAGTGTCCCCCTTCAGAAGTCTCTGCAGTATACTCCTGACACTGGTTTTATTATTACTATATTATCGCATTTATTCTGCATTTAATATTAGTAAACTTTGAATAGGGAATAGAGAATGTAACATAACCTCTGTTTGCAGCCGAGGGGAACAGGCTGTTCTTATGTAAACTAAAAAGAATCCCCCTTGGCCTACTGGTTCTAAAATGACCCAGAAAAATGCTTGGGTTGATTAAAAATAATGTTTTTTTACACAGTTTCTTCTTGTCCAAGTTTTTCATACTCACTGTGCACATGACAAACAGGCAAACTGAGTTAGGTTCACTACATTGAAGAGCATGTGTGTGTAAAAACATGAGATTATACATGCATTGGCAAGTTCTGTTCATTATTTCATTTCTGGATTAATGCCACCAGATTTTCACTTTTGGCAGGTACCATTGACTTATTAATGTTGAACAAATCCTTTATTATGGCCTTTTTTATAGCTAGCTATGATTTTTTAAGAATATTTAATGTATGACTAACAACAAACTTTATACAGTACTATGTGGTATGAATGTGAATAATGAATACAAATACATACAATGTTCTAGCAATGCACAAAAGAGACGGCCGTTTTATATAAAAAACAGGAATATGAGTGTTTTAAAAAGCTTCCACAAACAGGCCTTTCACAAATAAAGGTACGGTTATTATTACAATTACAGTATCATCACAATTAATGTAAAGACATAATTCCAGAACTTTTTATATCAAATAAATCTCATCAACATTAAAAAATGTTGCAACTTAATATTTTCCTAACATATTTTCCCTTTTGTTACCGCAATGTTTAACAGTGTCATTTTAGTGCTCCTTTCAAGACCTGGTCAGGGAAAGCTTTGGTAACAAAGTATGTTCTCTCTGTGGCCACATATTGCTGCCTGCATTTTTTTTAATTTAAGCATTTAAAAATTGAGGACAGCTCTAACAAAGAAAGATTAAATAATCTTTCTTTGTTAGAGAAAGATTAAATAATCTTTCTTTGTTAGAGCTGTCCTCAATTTTTTGTTTTTTCACTAAAACACAACTTAAATGTGATTCTTTATTCACATTTTATCAACCTGGACAACATAAAGTACTCATTCTAAAGACAGGAGCTCTGAAAGCAAAACTCAGTGTACTAAAACCTTTTGATAATAGATAAATAATTACTAAGTAGCAGATGAATGTTGTGAAACTTAGTAATTATTTATCTATTATCTAATATATCATTCCAATAACTTGTATATAGACTCGTATTGCACTATTCCACTTTTTTTAGAACTATTTTTCTTTTGTATTACTTTTAATATAATATACTTTAATATTGCTTTAATAGTGTCTGCTTATCTGTATTATTGTGTTGCATTGTTGGAGAAGCCTGTGACCTAAGATTTTCAACGACATAATTACTCTGTAGCTATGTTAGTTTGACAATAAAGAACCTTGAACCTATCTTCATCTTATTAAATAACTAACGACTGTTTAATTATCTTTCCTGTTCATTGTGCTCTGTGTAAATGTGTTTTTAGTAAAAATTGGGTTGAATTTGAAAAACTGGGTTCTTTGACTGATTGCATTTCTCAGTTGAAAGAGTTTTGATGGATTGATGGCCTCAACAGCAGTTTTTCGTGTGCACTAGTTAGAGCGGTGTGGCCCAGCAGCTGTAGTCAACTGAGCAATCAAGAAAAGTTTCCTTTTAAACCAGCATTTTCTTGAAGCGTCAGCTTTAATGTCAGACGATGACAGACAAGGGAGTCTTGTGGGAGGGGAGGTGGTGGGAATCCAACTTGGCAACATATCTTTTGAGCTGTCTTTTCACTCTCCTCATCCAGACGTGAACTCTTTGTTCCTGTTCAGGTTTCTTCTTGAAGATATTATAGATATATACCTTTCTGCTCCGATCTATCCACCTAGCTCCACTCACACTTAATACTTTGTCACAGGAGGCCTGTGGAACTGCCACTCTGCTACTTCCCACAATCCCTGGATTTCAATGCTCTCACTGAAGCTTGATCACAGCAGATGGTACCTCCACTCCTGCTGCTCTCTCACCAGCTTAATCCATTACACACCCTGACCTACCGGCAGAGAAGGCGGCACTGGATTACTGATCTCAAATGATCTCAAGATATCAAATTATAAATATAATAGGATGCCATATTATCTGCCCTGAGATTCAAAATTGCATTTAGTTGTGCACCTATGTTGCAACATTACAATTAGTTATCATTCAAGCATTTAGGCAGTGGTCCCAAACCATTGGTCTGGGGACTGGTACTGCTCTGTGGGTTATTTGTTATCAGGCCGCACAGAAAGATTGAATACAAAAATATTTGATTGATTATCAGTTTGAAATATGCTTTATTTTGTTTTGATCCAATGCTGCACAACTGAACTGATCCAATGCTGCTGTGAAAAAAAGAAGCTATATCCATGTTGGATAGAATGGGTAGTTGGGTACTGTCATTTAAATAAAAAAATAACCTTAAGGGACAACTTGAATGCTTTTTTCCTTTTTTTTCTCTTAATGCATTGCATAAAGATCGGATCGGGAAAAATCGGTATCGGCAAATTGTCAAAATCAAATGATCGGAATCGGATCGGGAGCAAAAAAAGGTGATCGGGACATCCCTACCTGTTGTATCATTTTATTTCGTCATATCTATCCCCCACAACTTGAAGGCCCGTCCGTGAACTATTGTCTTACCGGTCCATGGCACAAAAAAGGTTGGGGACTGCTGAGGACCTTATTACCTATTAACTATTGCTTACTTCAACATTATAAAGCGTTACCACATTTTTATTTTACATATTCTTTTAAATTGAGACCCATTCCTATGGCACGTATACCCAACATGAGCTGCTAATGATCCCCGTTTAAAAAACATTTCACCAAGCAAAGAAGAGGGAGATGAGGAGAGTGAGATAGATATGAATATAGAAAGCTAGCTTTAATGAGTGGGTGATCAGCAAATAGCAAACGTGCATAAGGGCAATTGTGGGGGGATGTTACAAATCAATGAACAGAATTGCTTGATTGTTTGGAGTTTTGCATCATAGTAATACAATCTTCGATTATTATTTCATATGAATATAGCTGAAATTAACCCACTCACTGTGCAGCTCTTAGCAGTGTGTTAAATGGTAAATGGACTGTACTTACAGTCTTCTCGACCCCTCAAAGCGCTCTACATACTACCAGTCATTCACCCATTCACACCCAGCACCACTTGCTCTAGGAACTAACATTTATACACACTCACACACCGTTGGCCATCGGGAGCATCCCAGGGGTTCAGTATCTTACCCAAGGACACATTGACATGTTGACTGCAGGCTGGGATCGAACCCACAACCTTCTGGTTGAGAGAAGACCACACTTCCTCCCAGCCACAGTCCCCAGTGTTAATTGAAGATATTAGTTTTATTCTTCACCATTTTATAAAAAAAAAAATATATATGTCTCAGTAGAATATGGTATAAACCTATACATTAAACGGAGGTAAAGAGAGAGACATACAATACAACAACTTTTGACTGAGGCCACTCAATGCAGTGAGATGCACTGTAGCATTACAGGACCAAAGCATCATGAAGTATGTTGCAGTATGGGCAAAAGTGAAGACACATTTGAGGCAGATGAAACCATTGAGGACCATTGATATGTTGTGAATGAGTATGAATTCTGGTTTGGAGGAACTTCTAACATTATCTTTTTGTTAAGGATACCTGGCCATGGTGCCTGATACTGCTACATCATATAACTCAATAAGCTTTGGGCTACTTTCCTTTTGAAATCATTTGTTATGAGTTTAGCTTTTGTTTGCTGAAGGAGAAAAACAATGTTCAATACATGTAATATAGGATATCACTTTGTTGTGAGGCTTAACTAAAATATGGTGGTGTACCTCATTCCTATCCTTAAGGGAACAGAAATGATATTGATGTATACAAGTAGATTCAGTTCATTCACTCGGTAGAGAATAAGAGAAATCTATACAAGCAAATCTCCAACACTAATGCATTGTAGTCCAAGCAGAAACATCTAGAAGGTTAAACAGAAACAACAGTTGAGAAGCGGAAGTAGGGGAGTAGGAAGTGGAGTGGCTGTGCTCCATCCGTCAACGGTCTCTATTCTATTGATGTGTTGTTATGGTGAACCTATCGTCAGAGGATAAGGATATGGGGTGTAATGAGTGTGCGAGGGCTCATCCTTCCCTAAAGGCAGACTTGCTAGTCCTTTCTGTTGTAGAAATCAAAATAACTCAGGTGAAGTATAAATGTGCACCTGGGCCTCACATTTGTCCCCACAGTGTCTTCCATCAGGCCATGCAGAGCTGTGACATCCCATACTGTATGTGTTGTAACAGGTACATCCTCTCAAAAGCAACAGTGGTGTTCATCACAGCAACACAGCTGTGTGTTATTAACGCAGTTTGATAATGCTGCCATCCAAACCATCCTATCCTGAAAATGAAATCATGTGACTGCCTAATGAAAAGCTGACATCACGGCAGATGGAAGTGATCGGTCAGAGAGTCGGTCCATAAAAGAGGATGATTGGCTCGAACGTAAGAAAGTTTGATCAGGGAACTAAACAAAGTAAAAATGTAAAAGCGGATGGGAAAGAGGCTGAATAGAGCAGAAGAGAGGAGTGTAAAGAAGGAAGCGGGACAGAGGACTGAGAGGGAGTGAGGAGAGGTGATGAGTGGACAAAGGAGTTTCACAGCCATACACAGGTTAGATAATATCCAGATACTTTGCATGCAGTGTTGCTTTTGTTTATGAAGAACAACAACTGCTGCATTCCTGAACATCTAGTGAATCATACCATCAGCAGTGCCAGTCAACCTCAGTTATTACGTTTGTCTTATTTTTATGATCATTTTAACATGCAAAAAGTATGACATAATAATGCCAACATTAATACATTGGAAACAAAGCAGTAGCGTAAACTCTTTGGAACTGAAACTTGGCATCAAATTTATATTACAATTCATATTGTAAACTTATATGTTGCAATAAAATAAAAAAAGATAGGCCCAGACAATTGTTTGCCTTACATAAAACAGTTATCTTTTCTATGAGGCCTCAATACCTCTTTTTAAGATAACTACTGTGTTCATTGATTTATTATCTCCTCTTTGATTTTGTCATTCAATGCCACAACTGCCATTAAAACTAAACGCTCAACAGCATACCAGATCAAGTTCCACTTTGAACCATTGGCCATATTAAAATGTGTCCTTGAAGCTGCTAGGCACCACCATAATGATACTGCAGCTGCTGTTTGATGGTATGAATGGATATCAATTGAAAGTGAATTCTAAACAATGTGTATGACTGTGAGGTGAGGAAAGTTTCAGCCATCAATCATCACTCTCCTACCCGTGTTAGATCTTGACACTCTCAATGCCGTAAACGTTGTAGCCCTCTTTATAGGTGGCGTAGTTTGGCTGGTGGCTGGGGGACAGCAGGTTGAAGTTGGGGGCATGTTGAGGAGAAGACAAAGTGTGTGTGTAGTTTCCTGTGTGCTGGGGGGAGGACAATGTGTTGGCTGCCACCTTCATAACACAAATAAAATGATTGGTATTACTATACTGTGCTTATTGAACAAATCATCTTTAGAAGTGTGACCAATAGTAGTTTACTGCAGAGAGAGAGAGGGAGAGATTTGTATTACCCCATCTCTAAAAGGGCTGACAAACTTCACCCTCAAACTTACAGATGAATTAACATGAACAGTATGAGTAATGCCAAAATGCTTTCCTTCCTTACCAAGCACAATGTCTGCAGTAAAACATGTAACCCCCACACATCCTTCTTTTTTCCCCTTTTTTGTCCTACACACAGTTCTTAAAAACTACACCTCAAATAAAAGAGGGAACACATTTTGATGTTATAGTGACAATGTATTTCACAGCAGGCTTTTTATAAAATTATCAAGTTGCCACTGGTGCTTTTATAAAGTGGTGTAGGGGGTAAGAGTTATGACATTATTAAATGCATTAGGAATTGGCTCCAAATGAACTGAAATCTTCAACTGAGGTCGAGTAAGACAGGGACAGTCGGAGTACAACACTGTTCACATTAACCAATAAGCAGTCAAGGCTCATCCTTCACAGCATTGCAGAGATATTTAGATAACTTCTCTTCATCAACGATCTAGTTCTGTTCCAACAGATAAGTGTTTACCTCTGGGTAGCCCTATTTTAAAACTAGAAACTTGGATAAAACTCCTCCTGAACATATAAATTTGAATTTTGTAAAATAATTTAAAGGCTTTGCCCAAACACCTCGAGTAGTGAGTGCAACACACTGTGAAAATCATAATCCAAAAACATATATTATTGTGAGATTATTGAGATTAAAATAAATTGCACAAATACAAATTCCTCTCTTTTCAATTACTGTAAAATATGAAAAAAATATAAAAGCACATTTTTACAAAAAACAGAGGAGGACCACAAACTTGCAATAGTGTTTGTACACACTGACACGAGTACATTTCTTATTTACTTGTCCTAAATTATATGACCCAATAATAAAATATTCCAAAAATATTGTAAGAATTATTACAGGGACAGGTTTAGTTTTTTTGTTTCGGGAAGAAATGTAATCAATATGAGATACCAAATCTGGAGCACAAAGTCAATGTCCATAGCAATTATGCATGTAGCTAGTAAAACATTTATATTAAATATACTTGATAAGTATTAAAGAGCCTGTGACATGAGTTTCCCCCATCATCCAAACCCATCAATTTGAGTTTTATTGTCCCCTTGAAAACTGTTACTGAACTGATTTTGGATGTTTGTACTTTGATAACCATTAATCTGCCCTTCAATGTGACCATTTTCTGGATCTTCTCGGGGATCCTTCAAGTCCCGGCAAATTATGTGTGACGTCATTGCGGGCACAGCGCTCCAGCTGCACCGTTCAGGATCCCAGCATCTGCATGTAAACGCACGATGGCGCACACAGCAGCAAGCGATGACAGCGATGACAGTTTAATTTTGAACGTGTCTGAGAGCTCATATGAGGCTGAAGGATCGGTTTATGTTGTATCTGTTAGAAGTTTAGGAATTAGGTGCGTCAATATGGGCGATAATACAGTCATGTAGCCAGTGGTGGACTGGGACTAAAAATCAGCCCGGGACTCTCGACCGGCCCACTTCGGTACCGCTAGTAAGTTGTCAACAGGGGGGAGTGGGGGATGTGCTAGTGACTTATCCGACTGGCCCACTTCGGTACCGGCACATCGGGATTCGTCCCGATGGCCAGTCCGCCACTGCACCCAGCCCAGCCAACGTAAACTGTCCACGGGGGGAGCCTCGCCGCGGGGAAACGGTGGACCTAGTGTCCCGATCGGAGTGGGAATAATAATAATAATAATCATAATCCGTGCATTTTATCCATTAATTTCCCCAACATTGTGGTAAAAAAACCACGTTTAATCCATGTTGGTGTACTACAACTACAAAAAGCATCGGTTCGTTTTTTCATCAGGAAATGCAGACCGGCTCAAACAAACGATTTTTAAATCATCATCCTCACGATCATTTAATGTATCATATGTTCGCCGAATTGACATGAAAGCACTAATAAATGTAGTTTAATCCACTTGAGTTTACAACTACAAAAATAATCGATTTGTTTTTATATCACATCCGACGGGAGGAAATTCAGCAGCTCTCACTACTGATTTTTAATCCTAATTTAATCATCATCTTCACCACGATCATTTATGTTTATGTTCGCCGAATTGACATGAAAGCACTGACAAATATGAATATACTGTAGTCAACTTCATTAGAACGTTATTAACGTGCCTAAACTCAGTAATTCACCATTTCTACGCATGACAACACACTTTGTCCGTGTTTGGCTCTCTCGCTGCACAGTGAAGCGTTCCCGCATTGACGTCACTTCCGGCTTCCCCCAAAACTTCAAAATGAGTCGAAGGAATTTCCCCACGATGTTCGAAATTATTGATATTTATCTAAACGGTATCGCACCTTCTTTTTTAAGATGACGGTTCGAGATTACTAGTAGCCCAATATTTCATTGCACAACAGTTGTTGGGATGCTGTCACAGGCTCTTTAAGGGGTTCCAGAGAATCTTTCATTTCTGGGTAATATGAATGTTTTACCCCGAAAGGCAACTCCATATAAGGAACATGGGGGCATAATGTATTTAAAAGTGTGATGTACTATGATGTGTAGTGAGTAATACACATTTATCTTAATATAGCAACCCGTATGGGTGAAAAGGTTTTTGCTGTGCAGCACACACCATTGAGTTACTGTGAGCAACTTAGTAGGGATTTAGGTGCTAAAAGGCCAGAAGACCAACATGAAGCTAAAAGTAATTCAATAAAAGTAAGTAACTGTTTGCCAACAAGTTTTACCATCTTTAAAGGTTGATGTAGACAATGTACAGCAAAATAAGTTATTGTATGTTTAAATCATAAACTGGCAAATACGGAAACAATGAATCACTACTAATTCTGCAATCCTCGACAAACCCTTAACACCATAGGATTTTTCTTAAACTCTAAAAACATAGCTTAATACACAGAGCTCATCCCAATATAAACTATAACTCAATCAAACTACAACATGAATTGCAAAAATAGGTTACCTTCATTTTTTTGGCCTCAGCACGGCTCTTGTAGCAGAACTCTACCAGAGCCACCATCATGGCTAGACCCAGACCTCCAACCAGGATATAGAAGACCCCTGCCACGTTACTGAGAGACAGGGCGCTGGTTTTCTCCTAAACACACACACACACACACACACACACACACACACACACACACACGAGCAAATAAAGAGGATAGCCATCAAGAAAAAGTATTTTAACAAGGTGTTTTTAAGGTAACAGCAATCTGTGTTGACTGACACACTATTTACTGTTTCAATTCAATTTTCTCCTCATTAGGCAGCATTAAAGTGAACAGTCATAGTCATAAATACAGATTTAAATTGGGACTGCACAAATACATTAAAAATGACCTGCACACTATAAAGCATCCTTTATCAGTTTGTCTGTATTGACCTTGTAATGTGTATTTGTATGCATGTCTGGCTTATGTTTAGTGATGTCACTATGTTGACAGAACTCAGTAGTTACTTTGGTGATTACAAATATATCAGAAACCAGGGGAAATGTTGTTCTTTTTCACCCTATCTGACAGCAAGAGGCAGTGTTAAACAATGGATGTTGCCTGTGCACAGGATGGATCCTGTGCACAGGCAAGAAGAGTATTTTATATCAACAAATTCAAATGTGGCCTTAGATGTATGGATGGAGGTCTGCTCCACCTGTACCCACTACTATGAAGCAGAATTTGGGGTTAGCGAGGTAACTTCAGGGTTAACTCTGGGTTAGAGAGGTAAC
>CALSBZ010046852.1:223745-246469 GCA_943591055.1 Gobionotothen gibberifrons
GTTGAAGGTTAATCCATTTGCTATGGCTACAACTGCCTTGTGGAACAACAAAGTGTTCCTTTATGTTTGTTTAATATAGGAATGCATCTTTGTCTATCACACTTTGCTTCTGTAGATCTCCTATCTGACTTTATTGTGAACTTGTCTTTTCAAAAAGTAAATTGAGCATGTTTTATGAGACTGAACAGTCACATAGGGTATTGGACTCTCTTAAAACCCAGGTAGGTGCAGAATAGGTTTCTCAGGAAGTCAGTACTATGCACGACTAGAAATGATAGTAAAGTATATGTACACGTTGATTAATACCTACTTAACTTGTATTTAGGACAGGACTGCAAAGTACAGATGGGATATTCCTGATCATAATCACTTATATAAATGTGCACCAACATTAGTTATCAGTGTTCTCTATTCTCAATTTAAAAAATAATAAACTGACAATAAAGAAGTCTTATAACATATGTTGCTTGTGTCTTTGGGAGGCCTTCAGTGTTTGTTTTATTATTTATCAACTAGTTACATTGTCATTTTGTAAATTAAGGAAATAAAATCCAAAGAATTAAACAATTATAATTGCAATGTAAATAGTTTGCACCCCATTTTTTTCTTTTAAATTAATCTTTATGGTGTGGTGTTACCAATTCTTAAAATAATACAAGGATTGGATGTTCATCAGAGGATTTTCGGGGCAATCGATTTGCAGCCAATCAGAGACGAGACTTCTGCTGCATGCACCCATCATGCGCTGAGGCAGACAGAGCGCATGCTCAAAGGCACTGACACTACAGAGACCACGCAGTTAGCATGCAGGAGGTGAAGAGCACGGCACGTGGCGCGCCCAGAGGAGAGGAATCAGCACTTTGAGAGGTAAAACATTGCAAACGTCAAAGTCCTAGCTATGGTATACATGTTGTTTAACGACCGAAAACAAAGTAATGTAAGCTAGATAGCAGCTAGCTACCATGCTTTGAAAGTGAGCTGTTCTATGCCATCATTATGTGCAGGGTGTTATTTTTATTTATTTTATGGTGCGCAAGATGCGTGCTCGAGTGGCTGAGCGTGATGTGCAGTGAATGTTTCAGAGTTACTTTTTCGCAATATTATTTAATAAATAGTTTAGCTAGCTAACTAGCATACATTGTCACTAACTCCAAATGTTAGCTCAATCCTTAGTTTTATAATCGATTTTTTCGTGGGCATAATGTTACGAACAATGCACATTATCCAAATATTTTAGATCCTATGTTAAGGCTATAAACAGAGGTGGGAGAAGTTCTCAGATCTTGTACTTGTATAAGAGTAGAAGTACTCAGGTCTTATACTTGAAGTGGTATTACTGTACTTAAAGCTGCTGCTGTGTTATTTAAGTTATTTTTGCTCAAGCATGTGCAAACTTGAATAAAGAATAAACAGCAGCCAGAGATCCTCAAGTAAGATTTCTTGCCATATTACAAGTTTTATCAATTCTCAATGTCCTATGTGGTATTGCTAAGCAAACACTGAAAGGATATGGAAAACATCAAGAGGTGTCTAAAATATGTTTTTCTGCTGACCCTGTCCAGAGCAGTACATTGCTTTGCTTCCAGGTGGTTGCTCCTGTCTGCATCTCCAAGCTCGGGGCATACCGGCCATCATTGGCGGACTGGCCATCATTGGCGGACTGGCCATCGGGACGTTCGGGACGAATCCCGATGGGCCGGTCGGGCCACTTCGGTACTGGCAGGGGCGGACTGGCCATCTGTAGAATCACCGAACGGCTGGGTCGGTTCGCTGGTTTAAACGGCATCATTGAAGTTGTGCTGACAGGCAACAGAGGTCCACCGTTTCCCAGTCCGCCACTGCCGGCCATCATCTACTCTAATCAAATCTAAATCAAATTTTATTTATAAAGCACATTTTTAAAACGATTTTTGGTCGAGCCAAAGTGCTGTACATACAATAAAAGTGCTTTACAATAAAAACACTTTACAACAAATACAACAGCACAAATATAAAAATAACACACAAGGCAATGTCAGGAGTCGTGCTCCGCTCTGACTAGAAGGCCAGAGAGAAGAAGTACGTTTTTAGAGTTGATTTAAAAACCCCCATGGTCTGGGCCGACCTCACATGGAGGGGCAGCGTGTTCCAGAGCCTGGGGCCAGCTGCTGCGAAGGCTCGGTGCCCTCGGGTTTTAAGCCTGGTCTTAGGCACTACCAGCAGCAGCTGGTCAGCAGACCTTAAGGCTCTGACTCGGGTGTAGCGCTGGAGGAGTTCAGCTATATACGCCGGAGCCAGCCCATTTAGTGCTTTAAAAACAAATAAAAGGAGTTTAAAATCAATTCGGAACCGAATTGGAAGCCAGTGCAGTGAGGCCAGAATTGGGGTGATGTGGTCACGCTTTTTGGGGCCCGTAAGAAGACGTGCAGCGGCGTTCTGAACTAGCTGCAGGCATCTAATTGAGGCCTGGTCCATACCCACATACAGACCGTTGCAGTAATCCAACCTTGAGGTTACAAAGGCGTTGATAACCCTTTCCAAGTCTTTAAAAGATAAAAACGACTTGGTCTTAGCCAATAGTCGTATTTAAAAAAAGCAGGTTTTAACTACGCTGCTGACCTGTTTATCAAATTTAAAAGTGTTATCGAAGGTCACTCCAAGGTTCTTGACAGAGGGGAGGATGTTTTTTTTGAGGGAGCCCAGAGTATCAACTGGGGAGGCTGGAGGTTGGGGTCCAAAAAAGATGACCTCAGTCTTACTCTCGTTTAGGTTGAGGAAATGTTGGCTCAGCCAGGATTTGACCTCTGTCAAGCAGTCCATTAATAGCTGTAAAGAGTTTGCAGTGGAATTGAGAGGCAGATAGATGTGTACATCATCTGCATAACAATGGAAGGGGACATTGTGTTTTGTAAGGATTGAACCCAGGGGGAGTATGTAAAGGAGAAATAGAATGGGGCCCAGAATCGAGCCTTGGGGAACCCCACAGGTAAGAGGGGCTTTGGCAGAGGAGAAGGCACCCAGCTTTACTGAAAAGCTACGGTCTGTCAGGTAGGACCTGAACCATGCAAGGGCAGAGCCTGTGATGCCAGCGGACTGTTCAAGCCGTGACAACAGGATGCTATGGTCCACTGTGTCAAAGGCAGCTGTCAGATCTAACAGCACCAAGACAGCTGGGCTACCTGAGTCGGCGGCTAGGAGCAGATCATTAAAAACTCTTAAAAGGGCTGTTTCAGTGCTGTGCATGGGTTTAAAGCCAGACTGAAACTTTTCATGGATTCCATGCGTGGTTAAAAAAGACTGCAGCTGGGCATAGACTACTCGCTCCAGAACTTTGGATAAAAAAGGTAGCTGGGAGATGGGCCTAAAATTTGCGAGAATGGAAGGGTCGAGATTTTTCTTTTTAAGTAGTGGCTATGGGCTTAAATATGTCTCATAATTATTTGTTTGAACATACAAATAATTTGTGTGTAAATATGTGATTTGTAAATGTAAAACACCATCCACAAATGCATTTAAAAGATTTGCAAACTCACAAATAAATGTGCATGTGTAAAACGGATCTGCAAATACGCTAAATATTTTCACAAATAAAAAAAAGATCTGTGAATATCTCTTTAACAATTACAACTTTCGATCAGGCATTTGTGAATCCATTTTGTATTTGTCGACCAAAAATGCGCTTGCGGATCTCAAATCTCTGCTCGCGGATCTCACATTTCTGCTTGTGGATCGTCTTTTTACACACACGGAATTTTGAGACATATTTTCCGCCGGTCTCGGCTAAAATCTACTCGTGTCACTCGGTTATTTTCGGAAACCACGTGATGGCCGGCTGATGACGACATTTCCGCATGATTTCAAAGTAAGAGCATGATGGTTTGTTTAATGCTCTGTTTTTTATTATAATGAACAGCGGAACGTTAGATGCATTCTTTATCACCATGATCACCATCATCATCATCATCATCATCATCATCATCATCATCATGTTATAGTGATACAGTTAGTTTGTGTTTATTGGTTCAATACAGCATATATCGAGCACATTCGTTGATGTTGAAGTACATGCTATACGCCACTTAGGGTCCCGGGGGAGCAGCTGACAGCGAAGCAGCCCAGATAAAACTCTTTCTTCATTGTTTGTTGTGTATTCAGTCAAGCGGGTCAACGTTACAAAGCACTTCACATCTTATTAATCGGCCTAATTTTACTTTACCAGTGCAGTAATAAAGTAATCTGTAGAAAAGCACCGTATTTAGGTCAGCCTTCATAGTAAGGCTACATTAAATGTTATAATATTCATCGTGTCCTTTCTACTGTATATGCATATATTCCTGTCTATTGCTTTCATTTGTATTTCATGTTATTATGTTTATACTTGTTTCCACACATTTCACAATTTGGGATGAATGAAGTATCTATCTATATATGATATCCATCTATCTATCTATCTGTCTATCTATCCATCAGTCTATCTATCCATCAGTCTATCTATCCATCTGTCTATCTATCTATCTAGCTATCCATCCATCTATCTATCTATCTATCCATCTATCTATCCTACAAACCATCATGCTCTTACTTTGAAATCATGCGGAAATGTCGTCATCAGCAGGCCATCACGTGGTTTCCGAACATAACCGAGTGACACGAGTAGATTTTAGCTGAGACCTGCGGAAAATATGTCTCAAAATTCCGTGTGTGTAAAAAGACGATCCACAAGCAGAAATGTGAGAACCACGAGCAGAGATTTGAGATCCGCAAGCGCATTTTTGGTCGACAAATACAAAATGGACTCACAAATGCCTGATCGAAAGTTGTAATTGTTGTTAATATTGTTGAGATATTCACAGATCTTTTTTTTATTTGTGAACATATTTAGCGTATTTGCAGATCCGTTTTACACATGCAAATGTATTTGTGAGTTTGCAAATCTTTTAAATGCATTTGTGGATGGTGTTTTGCATTTACAAATCCCATATTTACACACAAATGATTTGTATGTTCACACAAATAATTATGAGACATATTTAAGCCCATAAGTGGCTTTACCACGGCATGTTTGAAGGCAGCTGGGACACATCCTGAGCCAAGAGAGGTATTTATAAGTAATAAAATACTTGCTCCAACTGAATTAAAAACATCTCTGAGAAGGCGAGAGGGAATGCTATCTGAGCTGCAGTTTGTCGGCCGCAGGTGCTTGACCACATCTGAGAGAGAAGAGAGGGACACCGGCTCAAAGTGGTCTAGGACAGCAGGGCACAGTAAATGAGCAGGATCTGGGGTAGCAATAGTGTGGGCTAGCCTAAGAGCAGATACTTTTTCGATAAAAAATGTAAGGAACTTATCACATAGAGTAGTCGATGGCACAATTGGAGAAGCATCACAGGGATTAATGATAGAGTTGAGGACATTAAAAAGAACCTGAGGTTTATGGCTGTTTTTGGAGATTAACAGCAAAATGTGCTCTGTTTTGGCTGCTTTGACTGCTGTCTGGTAGTCGGAAAGACAAGCACGAAGGATTTCTAAGGAGACATGGAGTTTATCCTTTTTCCATTTTCTCTCTGCACGCCTGCAAGCGCGTCTGAGGGCACGATTACAGTCATTTAGCCAAGGCTCTGAGAGAACTATGGTGCATCTAAGCGTGAAAGGAGCAACAGAATCCAAAATTAGTGTACATGTCGAGTCAAACATGGAGATAAGCTCATCAGCATTAAAAGCACAATTCACATCTAATTTACAGATCAGGGAAACATTAAAAACATCAGAAAACTGTGAGGCAGTCAAGGGGTTAATCGAACGCAGACGACGCGCAGGAGCACGTGATTCGACTCCTGCAGAAGGGATCGAGGTTGTAAACAGAACCGGTAAATGGTCTGAGATACGCGTTGTTACACAGATTTCATCCACAGAGACAGACAGTCCAAACGATAATACTAAATCTAAAGTGTGTCCTTTTTCGTGTGTTGGGCCAGCTACGGACTGAATGAGACCGAATGAATCGAGGAGATTTAAAAAATCCCTAACCAGAGGTTTGGACTCGCAACACACATGGACATTGAAGTCTCCGCAAATCAAAACACGATCATATTTCACCATGATCCCAGACAGAAAGTCAGCAAAGTCATTTATGAAATCCTTATTGCACTTTGGCGGACGATACACGACTGTGCAGAGTATAGGCGAGGCCGGGTTAAGTTCAAAAAGCTGCAACTCAAAGCTGGCATAGCTAGTTACAGGGTGAAGCAATCGGCATTGGAGGCTAGCTCTAAACACAAATGCTATTCCCCCACCATGGCCGGTAGTACGGGGGGAACTGAAGAATGTACAGTCAGGAGGAAGAAGTTCAGAGAACGGTGTATACTCGCCAGCGTGGACCCAGGTCTCCGTCAGAAACATAAAATCCAGATCACGAGAGGTGAAGAAGTCGTTTAACAGGAAAGTTTTGTTTGCTATCGACCTAGCATTTAGCAGAGCCATGCAAAGTTTTTGCTCCGGGCCAGCCGAAGGTGTCGTGCGTCTCAGCGGACGAAGATGTGCATGTTGAACGCCGCGGGGGCTGGGAGCAGTCGGACGGACAGGAGGAGCTGGCAGCGGGCCCAGCAGAGGACGCAGCTCCGGAAAGACTGGGCGAATCCATCGATCCCTCACATGGCGTGCAGCGGGAGGGCCATGACATCCGAGGCGTGGATAAGTCCCAGAAGAAGCCGTCAGGTATGCTTTAAGATGAACCAGTGCACCACCACGCTTTCCCCGTCGTCTAAAACGCTTTCGGCGAGGCAGGATGCAGGGGAACCGGCGCAGGTAGTTTGGAATCTCCGACAGTAGAGGGGGGGGGGACGAGTTATGGTTGCCAGATGTAGATTTGGGCAGCAGTATACACTCCAATGAGGGTCTGAGGTGGAGGAGGGCTTGGCGATAGTAGCAGAGCAGAGCAGAGACATTCTGACATACATACAACAAAAGTAGGATCGCTAAAGGCAGAGAGCTGAGGGAGCGGCGAGCCGACACAGGCGCCATCTTGGAAACTCAGTCTACAGGTACTCTAGATAATACACTGACTATAGATAAGTACTGTACCTTTTATAAAACCCCACTTTAAACACCCAAACTATCCCTTTATGATGTGACATGTTCTACACTGTTAACATTAGGAAACACTTAAGAAAGAAAAGAAAGCTGCAGGAGCTGATCATTCCTAAAATACAATTGGCCATGTGATCACCAGTAAAAAAACAAAACAATCTGCACTAAATATTTTTTGGATTTATAAATGTTTTGTGACTTTTTCCTTTGTGTACCTTAAGGGAGTTCTCCCCTGACAGCTGGACACTACATGATAGCAGAGGACCAGACCATCGTCAGTGGCAGTGTCCTGAATGCTGTCGACGCCCTGATGCTGATGTTTGCAGCATATTACTGCCTCAACATCAGTTATCGCTCAGAACTGGGAGCTACCCTGGAGTTCTTGCAGAATAGAGGATTGTGCACATTTCTGACACACGATAAGTGCTTCTGACAATACAAGATAATCAAGATAAAAAGATTATTGCGCTGCATTCTGTTTCACATTATGCTCTCGTTTTGTCTTGGGTTGTAAATTCAGCGTACCCCTTTCCTTTGCAGTGGTGTGCTTTGGCTCCTCCCTAAAAGCCCAAACTCACTCTTAGCCAATCGGTGGTATGTTTACTTCAGCTCAATGAAAATGACGGAAAGAGGGCCCTTTGTCGACAACAAAAGAAAACCAATTCAGTTATTTGGAAAAAGGAATTGTTTTCAAGGAGTCCTATTGAATAGGGATTCAGGTAGGACTGTGAGTGACTTACACTTTGGGGTGTCGGTAAGAACACACAAGATTCTTGGTAGCGGTTGATTTCCTTAACTTATTAATATCAACACGACAGCACAGTAATAAAGCCATGGAGCAGGTTTAGGTCTAAAGAGAGGCGAAGTCCCTCCCTTTCCGGGGGAGCTCCATGGGACCTTATTTCGGAAAAAATATGTATTGAAGTCAATGGAGAGAGAAAGATTATCTTTCGATCCCGTTTGAATTGTGCCACAAATTACACATATGATGTTTGTCAATTTAAAAGATAATTTTGCAAGTCAAAAAATAAATAAAGTGTCGTAAAACTGTGAAGTAACACTTTTTTTGTGTGAAACCGCTGAATGAACACACCAAGACGGCCGTCACGTTGGCACATTTCACTTCTTTCTTTCAGAATGAGGTGAAAAGTATTAAAAGAGGTTGTTACGTGCTCTGTGTTGTTTTTCTCTGTCTCTGCTGCGTAGGTACACCTGGTCCGCCCCTGGCTCCGCCTCCCCCATGTGTCCTAATTACATTCAGCTGGGGACTTAAAAAGGAGAAGCTGGAGGAGAAGAGAGCCTCATCCCAATACCCCTCCTCGACTCCTCCTTTCCCTCACTCGCTTCCCTTCCTTGCGTCTTAGCTCCGCCTCCATAAGATGCCAGAGGAGTCCTCAGGTATTAATTGGGATGTCCTCTTTCACTCAAACGTCACTTTTAAACGACGTCTGTTAATGATGAACAGCTGTATCCCCTCTCATCGGGCTTAACTGAATAACCCCTTAGAACCGGCCCATTTGTTGTTAAATATTTATTTAAATGAATGAATCTTTCTCTTGTTAGTCAAGGAATTCAATGTATGATGGTTGGTCCTGCTTTTGTGTTCCGTTTTGGTGTAAAATGTAGCCTACATTTAAATAAAAATATAATGATAGTAATGTGAAAGCCTTTTAGAAATGAATTGCACATAATAATTCCCACGGAGCTGTGAGCACTTATACATTTATGTGACGCTTTTCCACTCATCTTCCAGTTGTCGGTTTTCCTCTGTTGAAATGGACCAGCTGTGGAGGTGGGGGCGGGGCTTTTATACGCGAGTAGTGAAAACACTTCCGCGTAGTCTGCTCGCGTGTATCCTCCCTTTCGTCTCCTCCCGCACCCCTCCTCCCTCACCCCTCCTCGACTCCTCCGTGTGCATTTCAGCTATTGGGACGTCCTTCAACATGGCGTGTCTTGATCGATTTCCGGGTCAAGTCCCGGAGGAGGGGAGGAGAGGAGTCGAGGAGGGGTATTGGGATGAGGCTGAGGTCTCTTTCCCTGTCCCGATGCCGGAGGACTCTGTCCGTGGATTGCCTCTCACTGCCGTGTGGATCTGTAATTTATGTTGCTGTCATATTAATGTTTGAACTCTGGAGGACCTGTTAGAATAGGTTTTCGCGGCTTTGTTTTTCCCGTAGGGTTTTGTGTTAGATCTCTGGGTAGAGGAGGGAAGTTCTGGGTCCTACGGCCCGTGGTGTGGCTGGCCCAGGCCCCCTTCTTCCTTTTGTTTGTTTTTGCACGTCCTCCAGACTTAGTTCATTTGCCGGTTGGCCATGTAAGTTACGGCTGTGCTACCAATGAATGCTCGCCGCTAACTATATTGTGTGTTTGGTGTGATTTGTTTTATGTTGCGGGTCTTCCCACGAGCCACTACCGCTTGGTAGGGGGCGGGTCGTAACAGAGGTGAAAATCACTCCAAGTCTGGGCAATGTTGAGAGCTGTACATACACACTTCAGTTCCGTAAGAGCCAGCATGCGGGACCGGGATTCTGGGATTTGTAGTCTTTCGAGTTGCGTATTTTTCATAGTCTTATATTTCAACAGTTTTACGACAAACTCTGACTTTTTTGACATGGAAATTATTTTTTAAGATTGACAAACATCATATGTGTAATTCGTGGCACAATTCAAACGGGATCGAAAGATAATCTTTCTCTCTCCATTGACTTCAATGCATAATTTTTCCGAAATAAGGTCCCATGGGGCGGAAGTAGATGGGCGGGACTTCGCCTCTCTATAACAGAGAAACACACAAGTCTAATTAGAAGATTGTACTTCTACCACCAAGTAAAAGCTTAGCGTGAGTGTCAGCACCTGATGACAATGGAATCTGACAAGGAAGACGCAACTATTTCTTGCACCGAAATGGGATGGGCACCGGAAACTGGTATTATTGCAGTGAACAAACACATTAAAACTTATTTCGGTTAACTACGATTAAAATGTTCTAATACAAGTAAGTATAAGTGTAACATGGAAAAGGAAATAAAATAGGTTTCATAGGAGGATGTGGGTTTATTTTCTCTCACCTTGTAATTACACAATCAAACAATCTATAATTTAGCTCTGGCCTTCACTCACAAAAAAACATTTTGTTGAATTGGACACATTTTTCAAAGCTCTATTGACTGACATGCAATGACTGGGACTGATGGAAGAATCTGCGAGGAATGAACTAGGAGCAGAGAAATAATCATATATTAAAAGACAGCAGCTTCATAAGAGGCCAAGAGTGACAGAGTGTGTCAGTGTGCTGAAGGATAGACCAGCTATCCAGGCCAGACTCTAAAGACTTTCCAACCATGATAAAGAAAAACGCCTTGTATTTCAATTTTGTTTTTTCAATTTTAAAACGAAAATTAAATATCCAAATATCGTTTTTTGTTTTTGAATATCCTTTTGTGAAAAGAAAATCCTATGACCAAAACATACACAGACCAAAATGCAACCACAAACTGCAATACGACCAGGCAATAGAACAACAAAAAACAGACAAAAGTAATGCCCCCTCGACTTCATCCACCACATCACAGTCATCAATTAACGACGCGATTTACAGTGCAAGGGCCTCGCAAAGGCACACAGATATAACAGATGCCATCCCATTCTACATAGCTAAAGACATGTGCCCAGTTAGCACGGTTAGCAACAAGGGGTCTAAGCAACTGGTTAACACTATGGACAAGCGTTACACGATGCCATCTCGGCATAATTTCACCAGATCTGCACTGCCTGCTGTGGTGGCTGTACTCTTCCAGCCGCCTCCCTTGTGTTTGTTTTCCCTTTCCCTGTCTGTGTTTGTGTGGGCGTGGTGGCTGTCACTCCTGGCTCCCGGCTCAACCTCCACCTGCTGCAATCAGCTGTGCACCCTCCCCTACTACACACCTGATTCCCATCAGCCATTTACAACGGCATATCAACGGAGGCTCCACAACCTGTCAGCGCCAGATCGTTGTTTAACCCACAGTGGTATAACTCTCAGCCTTCTTAGCCGTCTTAGCATTACTAGCTATTTCCTCAACACTGAATGTTCTTCTTACGTGTTTCTTCTTGTGCTCCAGGATCACTCTCCGGCCGCCGTGTTATCATCACCAGCCGCCACCAGTCGCCATTCCAGCCGGATTATTCTCCACGCTCCTCCACCTCAAATAAAACCTTTTTTCCAACACTCTGCCGTGTCCTGCGTTTGGGTCCTCTCGGATAACGTAACACCTGCCCTATATGACAAATGCTGTGTGGTTGAAAAAGCTGAATACTTTGCCACCACAACGGACCTTTATTTTAATTTTTAGTAAGTTCAATAAATGGATGTTTTCAAAGTCAATGAATAATCGTATTTAATAATCTTGATGTCAATATTGACCAAAATAATCTAATAATTTTTGCCATAATCGAGCAGCCCTAATGTCTGCTGCATGTTTTTGTTGAGTATATTTATATTTGATGAAAAAAATGAACATAGGAGTAGATACACACAAGGGGGCAAGTAGAAGGTCAATGATAGAAATATAGAATAGAAAATATCAAGAAGATACTGTAAGGGATATCTAGAATAAAACAGTTTAGTTCAGGACGTCCAAAGATATTGATAGGAGGATGAGCAAAACAGACAAACTAATTTGCTTTATTTAATCATTAAAGAATACTTAGGTTATGGTTTTCTTTTAAAAAGGCAAAAAGCTTATGGGGTATCTATAGATAAATATGTGCAAGATAGCCAACAATCTTTATTGAACCATTAGAGATTAGCGAGTAATGGGTCTAAGATATGCTTTATACGGGTCTGCAGATACATGTTTAGTCTTCTCAAGCACCCACTATCAAATATATTAGGGATCGACCGATATGGCTTTTTCAAGGCCGATACCGATACCGATTATTAGTAATCAAGGAGACCGATAACCGATATTTGGAACCGATATATATATATATTTTTTTCCCCAGTAAAATCAGAAAATCTTGGTGTCAAAATGTAGAATAACACAAACTCCAACACAACACAACATCTTTGAAATGCATTTAAGCATTATGTTTAACTTTTAAACATCTTACAACTGGTTTCCTCTCTGTGCCCTTTTCTTTAGTGCAGCCATATGCAATGAGTTAGAGAGTCAAGAAGTGGGGCTGCAGGCTGACATGCTTAACTTACAATAATGCTTAATTTATTATATCAAAACAATGCCTGTCTATCTAACATCCCAATGAGCTGCTAGCAACTGCAAAACACTAGTGTTAGCTAATGTTTTGCAAACTATTAAAAGTGGGGCTATTACAGTAGACCTAACGTTAGTCTAGTAGCCTCACTTCTAATATTTTGCTAAACATTTGCTAGATACATGTTGGCTAGCTAATGAGCTTCACATATCAACCTGAAAAACTGCGAGGCTCCACTCGCAGCCCCCCCTCCGCACCACAGTTACTCCGCTGCGAGACGCTGCATGCACCCCCAACTCTGACTGACTTCCTGTGTAACTGGGAAACTGATAGAATTGGATCATAAGATCGTGGTGTTTTTGCAACTTCAGCTGAGGGGATAGGGATGTTTATTGAACTTCGGTTGTATAGCTCTGCCGCTCAGCGCTGCTGCTTGCTTCAGTCTGTGTCTGCGATCTTTCGCACCTGCCTGTAATCTGAGAAGGTCCCGCCTCTCTGGCTGGCTCCCGCCCGGAAAATCTTCAGTGTTGATTGACACTTCCGTAATAGCCTATCAGATAGCGCTGTGGGCGGGACATTGCTCGTGTACACAGAGTGGTGACTACAGCTGCAGCCAGAGAAACGGCCGCTTCAGAGCCAAAGCTTTATCGGCAATTTGATAAAAAAAAGGCCGATACCGATAATCGGTCAAATGCGGAATATCGGCCCCGATAATCGGCCAGGCCGATAATCGGTCGACCCCTAAAATATATTGCTAAATTGTTTGAGGCACTTGACAATCACCTGCCCTGAATTTTACTCCAGGTGTAACTAAAGTCGGATTTAAGGGTTGTTTATATTTCACATCATTATCCAAATCTGTAAAGTAACGAAAATAAATAAATGGACAAAAAATACACGATTAACCTCTGAATTGTAGTGTAGAAGTACAAAGTAGCATCAAATTGAAAGTAAAGTACTTAGGTACAGTGCTTGAGTAATCAAATCAAATGAAGTTTTATTTATAAAGCACATTTAAAAACGATTTTCGGTCGAGCCAAAGTGCTGTACATGTAATAAAAACACATTACTACAATAACAAGAAAAGACAATCATTTACAACAGAAATATAAAAACAAAACACAGGGAAAAGTCAGGAGTTGTGCTCCGCTCTGACTAGAAGGCCAGAGAGAAGAAGTGAGTCTTTAGTGAGGATTTAAAAACCCCTATGGTCTGGGCCGACCTCACATGGAGGGGCAGCGTGTTCCAGAGCCTAGGGCCAGCTGCTGCGAAGGCTCGGTGCCCTCGGGTTTTGAGCCTGGTCTTAGGCACTACCAGCAGCAGCTGGTCAGCAGACCTTAAAGCTCTGGCTGGGGTGTAGCGCTGGAGGAGTTCAGCTATATAGGCAGGAGCCAGCCCATTTAGTGCTTTAAAAACTAATAAAAGGATTTTAAAATCTATTCTGAACCGAATTGGAAGCCAGGGTAGTGAGGCCAGAATTGGGGTGATGTGGTCACGCTTTTTGTGGCCCGTAAGAAGATGTGCAGCTGCATTCTGCACTAGCTGCAGGCGTTTAAGTACGAACACATCACACCCATCCTCAAATCACTGCACTGGCTCCCGGTCTCACTCAGGATTGACTACAAAATCACCCTCTTCACAATCAGTGCATATATGGAAATGCTCCCTCCTACATCAAGGAATTACTCATCCCACAAACCTCCACGAGGAACCTACGCTCAGTAAAGGCAAACCTCCTCATCCCACCAAGGACAAAACTAAAGACCATGGGAGACCGAGCCTTCTGCTCCGCTGCTCCGAGACTGTGGAATGCCCTCCCAAACCAGCTGAGGACAACACAGACTGTAGATGCTTATAAAAAAGGCCTAAAAACGCATCTTTTTAGAATAGCCTTTAACTAGATTTTTAAATCGCCCACATTATGCCATGCCAGCATGAATGTCACAGCTTTTATTATGTTGTTTTAATTGTTTTTGTTTCTTTGTTCCACCCTTTTTAATTTTGTAGCACTTTGAGTTTTGTTTACGCAAATGAAAAGTGCGCTTATAAATAAAATATATCATTATTATTATTATTATTTAATTGAGGCCTGGTCCATACCCACATACAGAGCGTTGCAGTAATCCAGTCTTGAGGTAACAAAGGCATCAATAACCCTTTCTAGGTCTTTAAAAGACAAAAACGACTTGATCTTGGCCAATAGTCTTATTTAAAAAAAGGCAGGTTTTGACTATGGAGCTGACCTGCTTATGAGTAAATGTACTTAGTTACTTTACACCACTGCTGCCTATCAACTTTTTCTGCAATGTCAAGCGAGTTTATCACAAGAGGTGTATCTTTTAAAGAAACTTGTGTATTTAAGGTTGTGGTTTACCGTTATGGTTTTGCTTAAATTGTTCTTCTTCTTAACATCATACTATAACCGCTTTTTTTACTGGATTGTTTAACCCGTTAAGGGACACCATTTTCAGATCTTTAAATTGCATCCTGGTCTTTCTTTGAGTATAGATTCCTCAATCTGACAGAATTAATAACATAAAAAACACATGAAACATTAACACAAAACTGAACCTGAAAAGGAAGAGACTTCCAACTGTGTCCATTCCCCAGTTCCTTGTTGGAGGGTGGAGGGGATATTAGTTATAGTTTTTAGAGGGATTATTAGCCCGATTTGTGAGAGCTGGTTAATTATGCACCTAATTTCTCCGCCATCTTCCCTGAAGTCAGGATATCATTTACTTGATGTTATGTGTAAAACATTTAATATATTTGACATATATTACTCAATCAATACATTTCTATATACATTTTTTACAACAGTAAGTTATGGCTAATGGCTAAAAATGAATATTAATAAGGGACATTTCATTGATCATTTATAGGCAAACATGGCAGTCATGTGAAGCCCTCAAAAGCTGCTCCTCATTCTTTGTGATATATAAAGGGAAGCCGGTGTAGGACGTGTGTGCGCACTGTTTTATAAATCTGAATATTTGTGTGCTTTTTTGTGTACAGAATACTTTTGAACTTCCTGTATTGTGTCCCTACGCAAGCCTTTCACATGAATCCCACGCAATGTTTTATAAATGAGGGCCATTGTGTCAAAGTTGTGTACTATACAACTAAACTAAATTGTAATTTTTTAATTATTGATTCAAAGGAATAAGTCAATTTGCCAATGCCGAACAGCTTTCTCCTGCATTATAAAAATATGCAGTTAAAACAAACAACGAGCTAACAGAACAATGGTCAAGAGTTGGGAGAGGAAAACCCTGAATTTCCTATCAGTTACAATAAAATGATAAAATGTTGCTTCTTTTACAGGAAATAATTGCTCAAAATGTATCCTATCACATATTAAGCACGTTAACAGCTTCCTGCAGGTGTTATATGTTCAACATGTGAATTAATTAATTTGTTATGTACTGGTATTGTTATGTTAAAAGGAAAGTGGTCCCTTACGTAAAAAGAGATTGAGAAGCACTGATCTGAAAACACCTATGTTTAGATCATTCAAAGTGTACTTTTAAATGCAAAACCGTTACACATAACTCATTGGAGATGGGTTTGCAGCACAGACATAGGAAGATATGCTGCAGTAAAGCAGGACATTCGTTTTATGTTCTAACTATGCAACAAATGAGGGAAGCACAAGCCTTTCATCAGAGCAGAAAACAGGGTGACAGATTAGAGGACATGCTCACCCACATGTATATTCATCAGAGTTGACAACATATTATCCTGTTAATAAAGAGCAATCCAATACAACTTGATTCATAAATACAAGCTGAGAAACAGCCCTCTGAAACTGTGGATTCATGTTAAAAATTATATTTCAGAAATGCCTTCACTCTTACACAAGAAATGTTTGTAATGGTTTAACTGCGATACCAACCTTGGTGATATGTCACAACCCTGCCGCATGAAAGCCCCCAGAGAGAACCACAGGGAGTTGAAGATTCCAAACTCATTGGTGGATTCAGTTGTTAGTGGCAACGCTCCGTCCTCTGGCTCCTCTAGTGTCCACTCATAGGGGCTAAATCTGGATACCTGCAAGAAAATAGAATCCTTTATTCTACAGATTCTCCCCCCTCTCTATTTTGTGTAGTTTCCACCGGAAAAAACGCTTTTCCATTGGATTACATGGTGATATAGGGCTCTGTTAATAGGAACACATCTCACACACACTCCTTGCAGAGCATTTTTTCTGGAAATTCTTGGTTTTCGGGGGGTAAAACCCCAGTACTCTTTTTAGACAAACTCAGTCGAGGTTCCAACCAAGCTGAGTCGTTACAATAAAGTGGAGTTAAAGATCTCCCATCATGCTATTTTTAGGCATATATTATGGGTCTCAGATATATACAAATATATAAAAAAACATGTCTATGAAGTGTTTTGCTCAAAATACCAAACAGATCATGCATTTTAGATATCCCTCAGATCTCTCTGTTTCAGCCCTGTTATGCCCCTTTTCCACCAAACCGGTTCCGGTTCAAGATCCGTTCTTGTGCTTTTCTGGTGCTGAATTGGTTCTTCTCTGTAGCACCACTTGTGTTTCCACCACTCAGAGCCCAACTGGTGCTGCCGTTGCTGCGTCATGATGTCACCTTACGTTGGTTTACGTATCTCCCAAACGCCACTCACATCAACAACAATGAATGACTGCGTCAGGTCAATGATCGTGTTTCTTGTAATCATACGAAGCCAGATTACATTTAAGAACTACTTCTCAACCGTTGTACTTATGCCGTGGTTCATCGTTTATTGATGTGGTTCAGCTGCATTTACCGACCGCTGCAGTGCTGCTCGTCCACCGGAGTTTATTCTCCCGTTAACTCACAGCAGCGGCCGCTTTAAAGTATTCACTGTCTGACTGTCACACAAGCAGCTGATACATATCCCCAATTCCCCATAAGTGAATGTGTTTCAGTCTGAATTTACACTGTTTGGCATCACAACGGTGTTTCTCTGGTATGAGATGGGTGATGTTAGCATAGCAACCGAAGCTAAACTGACTATCTTGACTACTTGTTGCTATCCTATTGTGGCTTAAGCCGTTTTCTACAGGCACATTTTACTGGCGTATTTTTCATTATGATTCTACTTGTGATAGTCGGACATGACAACCTGTGTAGCCCATGTATTGATTCCATCCGATAGCTTGATTGTTAAATGCGCCAGTGAAAGATGGCCGCATTGTCTTTTGGCTCCTCTCCAACTTTGCCCTTTTTCGTATTTTGTTTGTGTTTATTTACTTTTTGTCGTTTGCTTTTAACATGGGTCGCAACATGCAAGCCGACCGCACCAACTCTGCTATACAATATAACAGAGAGGAACTTCTTCACATCAGCCCACCGACTTCTTCACAACAGCCCACCGACAGACAATGGAGATTCGCCATGGCTACCTGTTGTCCTACCTGAGAGATGCAAGAAGAAGACCAAGTGGGGGTCCCACGCCGGGCTGCTGGTCAGACTGAGAAAACGAGAAAACCGACCCCCTCTTCCTAGTATTCTTCTGGCTAATGTTCAATCCATTGAAAATAAACTAGATGAACTCAGAAGTCGGATTGCTTTTCAACAGGACATTAAGAACTGTAATGTCAAAAATGACATGTAATGTAACGTGTTCATTCTCACCGAGACTTGGCTAAACTCCGCTATCCCGGACTCCGCCATTGTTCCTGACGGATTCACAATTTTTCGCCAGGACCGGACAGTTAACTCTGGGAAAAGTAAAGGTGGCGGTGTGTGCGTCATGATAAATAAGAACTGGTGTACAGATGTGAGGATTATTTCTTCTGACTGTTCTGCTCATTTAGAGCACCTCATGATCACATGCCGGGCTTTTCACCTGCTGAGAGAATTTATATCTGTTGTGATTACAGCAGTGTATATTCCGCCGCTCGCCGACAATAACGCGGCACTCGATCAGCTGTTTGGGATTATCGACAAGACCGAGACTTCATGGCCAGAGGCCGTGTTCGTTGTGGCTGGGGATTTTAACACCACTAACATGAAGAAGGTCCTGCCGAAGTACTACCAACACATCAGCTGCCCGACGCGCCGGGGAAAAATACTGGACCATGTTTATTCCCCTTTTCTACATGGATATAAGGCGCTCCCTCGCCCTCCCTCGGGCAAATCAGACCACATCTCACTGCTGCTGCTAAAAACTCAAAACTAAAACGGGATAGACCGGTAACAAGGACAGTAAAACGATGGAGTGAGGAGTCGGACTCAGCTCTGCAGGATTGCTTTGAATCTACGGAGTGGGGTGTGGAGAGGACAATAACATCAACACACACACGGACACGGTCATCTGCTACATTGGGAAATGCATCGATGACGTGGTACCGAAGGTTTCTGTACGAACATTCCTGAATCAAAAGCCCTGGATAAACAGCGAGGTGCGCGGCAAGCTGAAAGCGCGCACTATCGCGCACAGAGCTGGAGATTTGGAGGAGTACAGGAAATCTAGGTATGAACTCCGGAGTGCTATCAGCAGTGCAAAGAGACAATACAAAGACAGGGTGGATCTGACTTCAAAGGCTGTAACACCCGGAACATGTGGGTGGGACTAAGAGCAATGACAGACTACAAAGGAGCAGCGGGGGGTGCTGCGGGAGTGTCTGCTTGCGCATCTCTCCCAGATGAGCTGAACAGTTTTTTTGCACGTTTTGAGAGCAGCCAGGCTGTGGAGGCACAGAAGGACAAGGAGCCAGAGCCCTGCCCTTTTGTTTTAAACAGGGCAGATGTGTGTAAATCCTTCAAAAGGGTTAATCCACACAAGGCTCCTGGACCTGATGGCATCCCTGGCCATGTTCTCAGGGTGTGTGCAGTTCAGCTGGCAGAGGTGTTCACAGACATCTTCAACAGGTCCCTGCTGCAGTCTGTAGTCCCCACATGCTTCAAACACTCCACCATCGTTCCTGTCCCCAAAAAGACAAAAATCACCAGCCTCAACGACTACCGCCCAGTAGCACTCCATCATCATGAAGTGCTTTGAGCGGTTAGTCAAAACCTTCATCACCTCCTCTCTCCCTGACTCTCTGGACCCCCTGCAGTTTGCCAACAGAGCAAACAGATCCACAGACGACGCCATAGCCCACACCATCCACACTGCCCTCTCACACCTGGACCAGAGGAACACATGTGAGAATGCTGTTCATTGACTACAGTTCAGCTTTCAAGCTCAGAGACCTCGGGCTCAACAGAGCCCTCTGTGACTGGATCCTGAACTTCCTGACGGGCAGACCCCAGGCAGTGCGGGTGGGAAACATCACATCCTCCACCCTGATCCTCAACACCGGAGCCCCTCAAGGCTGCGTGCTCAGCCCTCTCCTCTACTCCCTGTTCACACACGACTGCGTGGCCACACACAGCTCCAACACCATCGTGAAGTTTCCTGACGACACGACAGTCATCGGCCTGATCACCGACGGCGACGAGGCGGCGTACAGAGAGGGGGTCAGAACCCTGACATCTTGGTGCCAGGAGAACAACCTCCATCTCAACGTCAGCAAAACAAAGGAGCTGATTGTGGATTACAGGAAGCAGCAGAGAGAGGGACACGCCCCCATCGCCATCAATGGGACTACGGTGGAGAGAGTCAGCAGCTTCAGGTTCCTCTGTGTCAGGCATGGGCAAACTAAGGCCCGCGGGCCATATACGGCCCGTTGGGCTTTTTAATCCGGCGTAGATTCAGACTGAAACACATTCACTTAAGGGGATGGGGGATATTTATCAGCTGCTTGTGTGACAGTCAGACATTGAATACAACGGTTGGACGAACATGTGAAGGCTGCGTTGTCTCGTTCTCCCACGACTTTACTTTCTACATTTCATTTAAAACCACAGAAGTTGAATTAAACTTGTATCGTGTGAGCATCATTTTGACTATAAATCAGAACAAGCCGATGTGATGCCGAAACCTGCGCTGAAAACGGAGACGAAACAGGCAAAAAAGACCGAAACTGCTGTCTCAATTGCTAGTAAAGTTGCTGGCCCGGACATGGATAGCATAACTAGCATAATTAGCCTGCTCGAAGAGCATAGGGCTAGCTCAGAGCTAGCACAGAGGGAGCACAGAGCTAGCATTTCAGCTGACTTCAAAGCTGCCTTTGCGGTACTGGAGGCGAAGCTGAACCAAACGCAGACCACAGTAGCAGAACATGGGGAACAAATAGACTCTCTTGAGACCAATGCCAATCTGCAAGATCAGCGACTCCGTATACTCGAAGAGAAGTGTGCGGTATTAGCAGATAGCAATGCTAAGCTAGCTGCGAAGACCGCAGATCTGGAAGGTCGGAGCCGCAGAAACAACATTAGAATAATTGGACTTCCTGAGTCTATTGAGGGACCCCGGCCTACAACCTTCTTTTCTGAACTTTTGGTCGAGCTGCTAGGCAATGAAACTCTCCAATCCCCTCCCGAGCTGGACCGTGCACACAGAGCGCCGGCTGCTAGGCCGCAGCCGGGGGCGCGACCGCGACCTGTGATATTGCGGCTGCATCGCTACCAAGTCAAGGACCTGATTGTCCGGGAGGCCCGCAAGAGACAAGGGGATCTCCGCTACCGTGGGACACCAGTGCAGATCTACGAAGACTTCACACAGGAGGTTCTCGAACAGCGGGCAAAATACCGGGACATCATGTCAAAGCTGTACAACCTAGGCCTCAGACCGGCTCTTCTGTTTCCTGCTCGCCTGCAGATCACGCTTGGCGGCGGGGCTAAGAAAAGATTCCCCTCGCCCCTGGAGGCTGTAGTCTTTGCAGCTAGCTATGAGCGCGAGCCCGCTAACTAACCACTGATGTTGTGCTAGGCTAGGCTAAACCACGCTAGCGCTGCATTGATGGTGGACTGGGTACGTTACAACCGTTATGTTGGGACACAATTGATTGTATAATATAACGTTACCTAGCCATGACAGCGCACAATGCGACATGTTGTTTACATTTACTTTTTTATATGATTACATTTTTATATTTACACTATATACCCGGGGTGTTTTTTGCACTTTTTCGAATGTCCTTGTTAACTCAAGCTGTTCACAATTGTTTCTGGGCACTTTACAGCTGTCGTTCTGTTGGGACGTAATTTAATTTATTTTATAACTAACGTTGCTTGGCCAAGACAGCACACAATGTGACATGTTTACATCTATTTTTATTTTATTTAATTGTTTTCATTTTTGTATTTACACTTTATATCCGGGATTTTCTTGCACTTTTGCAATGTTCTTGTTAACATTTGCTGTTCACAATTGTTACATTTACTAAGGAGGTTGTATCTGCATGATGTGGGTACTGAGACACCTTGAAGAAGGAGAGATGATTCAGGTAGGGAAGTTATTGCCAATTTCATTGGCAGATGGAGCTCAGGGGTGGGGAGGGAGGGGGGCTGGGGCTTGGGAGGAGGTGGGAGGGAGTAGAAGATGGGAGGGAGAGGGCAGGAGAGGGTGGGGCATTTATCTTGATGGGGCTATAGGCTTCCATTTGTTTGAGGCAGCTGTTTCATTTACATTCTGTTTTGTCATCTTTATGTACACTGTTCTCTGCATTTTTAGTTGTGGATGTTCTAGGGCTGATCTTACACCTTCGATGCTGTACGCGGTGTCATGGCTAATATAATTGGTACAGGGACTGGTGGTGGACAGGCGGTCAGGATACTCTCTTTGAACACTGGTGGGTTGAATGCTTCAGTGAAACGCACAAAGATTATGACACATCTTAAAAACCTGAAGGCAGATATAATGTTCATACAAGAGACACATCTCTGTAACTCTGATCAGCGAAAGCTGAATAGGTCGTGGATTGGACAAATGTTTCATTCACAATTTAACCTAAAGACAAGGGGCACAGCCATTTTAATTCGGAAAAAAGTAAATTTCACCCCTACTAATACAATTTTAGATCCAAATGGACGTTATGTCATCATTTCTGGCACACTCTATCAGAAGCCCGTCATCTTAGTTTCTGTGTATGCTCCCAATTGGGACGATCATAATTTTGTGAAATCGCTATTCTCCACCATCCCCGATTTGAATTCCCACCTATTGATACTGGGAGGAGATATGAATTGTGTTATAGACCCAGCACTAGACAGATCTAGTTCCAGAACTGTGGCGCCCTCTAAAACGGCACAGACCCTCTCTGCTTTTATGGACCACTATGGCTACGTCGACCCGTGGAGATTTTTACACCCCTCGGCTAGGCAATACTCTTTCTTCTCCCATGCACATCGTTCATACTCTCGCATAGATTATTTTATTGTCGATAAAACATTTATTTCGTCGATTGTTTCCGTTCAGTACTCGCCGATAACTGTATCAGATCATTCAACTGTGATCCTGGACCTTCACTTTGATCAAAAGCCTAAGGAATTTAGATTCTGGCGTCTTGACCCTCTTTTACTTTCAGATGCAGCCTTTTGTGAGTGTATTTCGGAGTCAATTGCATTCTTCTG
>CALSBZ010046852.1:246869-311759 GCA_943591055.1 Gobionotothen gibberifrons
CTGTGGACTACAAGAACGATGGGGAGCGAGTTGTGGATCGGACGAGGACGATGTGTCGGCGTTGTTCGACAGCGGTGCGATATGCTAATGGTAACACGTCAAACATGCTCAATCACATCCGAGTCAGTCTCAGTCCCCAGCAAGAGGGTTTTCTCGACGGCAGGTGACATAGTTACCGCCAACAGATCTGCCCTCACTACTGACAACGTAGACAAACTCATCTTTTTGAAGAAAAACTTGAAAATAGAGTAAAGCTTGAGCACCTTTAGTTAGGCATAATGGCCTCACACACTCACAAGTTAATTACACGTTAGTGCTCGGTGATTGTTAGTCTTTCAAAACACTATTTTTGTCAGTTTACTTTGCACATTAGCACTAGTGTTTGGTATTCCACGTTGTCCATTTGTTGTAACTTTTGGAATGATGACCTCTAAAGTGTTTCCCCAGGCTAAAGAGGCCTAATGAGCAAATGTACACACATTTCCACCTATGACCAATGTATTTTGTGTGTTGTTTGATGTTGTTACTGATTAGATGTTATATTTAAAACACATCAAAATCACATTTTTGAAAATGAACGCATGTTTTCAAGAATCTGATGTGTACTTTATTTCCTGAAGTGTTAATGATTCACCCCAAAATTGTTTGTTTGGTGGTCATCAGCTAAACAGCACTGAAACAGTGTGAAAAATGACCATGGAGTACATTTTCTCTCTCAAAGTGTTGAATAATCAGCTCTCCACAGTGACACTAAAAGGCTGAGGGTTCTGGGTATACACTGCACGTGTTGGAAAGCACTCAAACAGTGTCCAAAAGGTACCAGTTATAGAGTATATTTTGACTCCCAAAGTGTTCAAATCTAACTCTTTATTTGGAGTTTATATTTTACACTTTTGACAGTGTTCAGAGAACACCAAACTCTTGGACCTATATACACCCCGAGACTGGTGTTAAATGTACTCTTAAGTTATAGAGTACAATGTACACTGTGGTTTTTGCTGTGTACCACCATCACCAAAAAAGCTTGACAGCGGCTCTTCTTCCTCCGCAGGCTGAGGAGGTTCAACATGGACTCCAGGATACTCTGCAACTTCTACAGGTGCACCATAGAGAGTATCCTTGTTTTCATCCTTGGATTCATCTTCCTATTATACACACATGCATTTCCAAACATTTGGTCTACCTATGTTGCAAATGTATTATCTTTTTAATTTACACACGGCATCTATTGCACGTCTGTCCGTCCTGGGAGAGGGATCCCTCCTCTGTTGCTCTCCCTGAGGTTTCTCCCATGTTCCCCTTTAAACTGTGGGTTTTCTCCATACGTTTTTCCTTGTACGATGTGAGGGTCTAAGGATAGAGGGTCTAAGGACAGAGGGTCTAAGGACAGAGGGTGTCGTATTGTCATACTGATATTCTGTACAAACTGTGAAGACCACTGAGACAAATGTAACATTTGTGATATTGGGCTATATAAATAAACATTGATTGATTGATATCCTGACTGGCTGCATCACGGCCTGGTACGGCAGCTGCACCGCCCTCAATCGTAAGGCTAATCCGGACTAAAACCACCAGACTCAGGGACAGTTTCATCCCACAGGCAATAAGACTATTAAACACCTGAAGCAAAATCTGTTAAACACCTGAACTGTTGAAACAATATCCAAAATAGTCATCTGGCTGGTACTTCAAAATGATTTAACTACTTAGAAATTATTTATCTATTTACCTAGTATATCATATACCAATAACTTGCATGTAGACTATTATTGCACTATTTCACTTTTGTCAACTATTTTTCTTTTTGTATTTACTATATTTTTCTGTTTATCTGTGTTTTGTGTTGCACTGTTGGAGAAGCCTGTGACCTAAGAATTTCATCGGCATAACTACACTGTAGCTATGTTCGTATGACTAAATAAAGAACCTTGAACCTTGAACCTTGAGCTGCTATAATACAAAACAACAGGAAAACGTCTGCCTGCTCTACACAATGATCAATAAGAGCGAACGGGTGGTCAAAGTAAGGTAAAAATAAACAATATCACACTAAGCCTGGTTAGTGTGGCCTGACTTTTAAAGTGTGTTTTTTTTATAAGTGTGTGGTCACGTTCTAGTCACTTTGCTCAGCGCTACTGCTTGTTGTTGTCTTTGCCGTACTTGCCACCAACTGTTATTGCTCAGGTTAATCTCGCCCCTTCCGACGTAAGCTTGAAGTATTGGTTCTTTGTTCTTGCCGGGCAGCCGAGTGGGGTCAGCTAAGAACCGGTTTTCGGTGCTTAGAGGTGCTCTGCTGTGGTGGAAACAGGAAAAACCAGAGCTTAATCAGGCTTTAGCCCGGAACCGGCTCTAGAACCGGTTTGGTTGAAAAGGGGCATTAGAGAAGTGCTGATTCTGGGTCAGTAGCTGCTGGCCCCGCCCCCTTTGGAGCACGGCAAGGCAAGCAGTGAGGTCTCCTCTCTGCTAAATGCTGCCGTGATTAAGCGCCATATCATTTTCCAAACCACATCAAGGATTATTTCTGAAACAGTATGGAGCTCAAATGCTTTTTCTCTCTCTATCCGGCTTCTTTACACATACTTTCTCCAGTACAGCGTTAACTCTGAGTGTTAGTGATGCTTGCTAATGTAAACACAGACCATATGTGACCCGCTCTATCGAAATCAGTCGGAAGTCGCAACGGCTCATTTCAAAATAAACGTGGATTTGCGTAAAAAACAATTTTTTCGGGGTATTTGATTTTAAATAAACAAAGTCTTGGCTTTCAGAATATGATACTTTTATTTCCAAAATCACACGATAAATACATTTTTGAAGCTTGTAAAGGGAAGAAGACAGCTCTCCCTCGCCAATCCGCTGTTCCGCAGCGCCGCCCCCCTCCCTCCGGCTGAAATTATGAATGTAAGGTGTATAGTAATCATAGATAACACGGATAAAGTTTGTTTTCATCTGATTTAAATTAAACAAAGGCTTGGCTTTCAGAATATTAAACTTGTTTCGGCAAATTCAGATGATAAATACAACTTTGAAAGCTTGTAACGGCATAATTACAAGCGGAGAACGGAGTAACTTGGCGTCACAGCAGGCAAAACAACAGCCGGTGTTTCTCGTGAGTGTTTCCCCGGGAAACAAACACAATACACACGAATGCAAAATTACACAACCACACACACACGTATACACACACACACTCGCGAGCCTCCCCCAGACCAGTAATCCAAACGAAATAATAATCAGTCAGATCGATGGATTCCAGAGAAGAGGAAACTTTGAAGGCCTTTTTTCTCAAAATGATGACTCGGTGATAGTCATTATATAATGTGACATATTTTGCTTAATATTTGGAGTACAAAAACAATCCTGATATCATTAGAAAGCTAGGAATCTCCTCTTTCCAGCAGTGTATACAACTCAAAATGTGTCTTCGGGTCAATGCGACTGATTTCGATGGAGCAGGTCACATATTACTTCCAAAACACGTTGTGCATTGTTTCTGATAGGACCGTGGGTGTAAAGCCAGCCCACATTTACGATATTACGTCATATCGGATGTACATCTGGATCACCTCCGTTGTACCCCCATTTTTAGAGATTTGGGTACGGAGGAAAAGAGAGAGGGTTTTGTTTTCTGACCCTTTTTGAGTTCCCTGACACACCGGGGACACATATTTATGTATAAAAGACATCAGAAAGTGCATTTTGCATGATAGGAGACCTTTAAAAGAAACCAATATTTAAAACAAAAATGCAAAGTATGTAGTACACTTATCCTGACAAATTACAAAGTGCATTGGTTCCTGTGTTTAGTTGCCATTAAAATAATGAGTGAATCTCCCGTATTCAAATGAGTCATTAAGTATATGAACTCCATTTTAACCAGCTGCAACATTAAAAGACATAAAACCACGTAATTCAAACAATCTGAAACCTAATTCAGCTGTCTGCTGTCTCTCCACTGCTCCACACTGTCCATACAAACACACTAGTCTTTGCCCTGTGTAGTTAAGATATTGGCAACATAAAGTGAACAGAAACCATGGTAATACATCAGACAACATTTCAATGTATATTACATACCCACATCTGAAAAGTATGACCAACATGGTAGGAATACAAAAACACATAAATACAGATAAGCAGTCTGACTTACCAGAAAGAGAACCACACTAACTCCTATATAGGCGAAGACAATGCACATCCAGATTTCATAGGCGAGTGGGTCCAGAAAGGAGAAGACTCCTGGTTTGGATTTCTGCGGCTTCTTGATCATGATGGAGATTCCCAAAGACATGAATGGTTTGGAGAAATCTATCACTTCTTCACGAACAAGAGTGATGGTCAGAGGAGCAATTGCGATATCTGCTTTCTGTTAGAAACAAAAAGACAGAGTGACAGTATTTGACAGTTGGCTTTATTTATTTTTCCCCACCAGGGGAGCTAAGGACCTAATGCTGTAACACTGCCCAGCATGCTCCTTGCCAATATCTGGTCCAAGAAAAAAGAAAGACTGATGCTGTGTCTCAAATTATATACAGTATGCTGTTTTTAGTGCATGAGTGTGTCTCAATGGGAAGTATGGCAAAAAGCACAATAAGTAGCGGATGGTGATCAGGTCAGGTCTTTGAAATGACATCGGAGAAATCTGGAGCTTCACCAAAAACAACATTCTCCACTTCTGGTTCCAACATGAAAAAAAACATTTAATTTCTTACCCCATACACCAGCTCTCCAACCATACCATTCCAGATCTTGGTTTCTGCATCTCTCGCTCCGTATTTGCCATCCCCCACAATCCTGAGCTGGTAGCGTATACCACAATGCTTTGCAATCTCTGCAGCCAAATCTACGCAATAACCTAGCATCAGTCCAAAAAAAGCCACACATGCACAAAGAGACACATCAGCAGTGTTAGACAAGCACTCGAGAATATAGACAGGCCCTTTGGCATAAACTCAACTCAAATATTGAGTAAACAAAGTAAATTAAATTCATTTAGAAAGTAATTACAGAATGAACAGACACCCACACACAAAATACAATTGATAAGATATACCTTCATAACGGTCATTGTCTTGAAACTGCTCGGAATTCTTCTTCATCATCACGTAGGGGGCTTCCTACAGACAGACAGACAGACAGACAGACAGACAGACAGACAGACAGACAGATATTATTTGTTCAGGAAGTGAGAAATGATTGGCAACATTGGTAGCTTTGTGGCGGTTTCAATATTGAGTGTTTCTGCAGTTGCCCTGCACATTCACATTGAATGTCATTCATTTGTTTATTACCAGGATCGTCGAGACAATGACTGTCTTGTTTTCCATTCCCATGGTATCATTGGGGTAAAGGTCTGACTTTGTCACCACCATTTTATCCACCTCGTTCCAATAGCCAATCTAAGAACACACATAAACACACACACATATGGTTACATACCACACAGTTACAGCTTTGAAAGTATTCATATTGCAAATTGATTGTTCAGTTACCTTAACAGGGCCATTGTTCTTCAGCTCCATCACTGTCACTGAGTAGTTGATCCTCTTCCCGTACTGGTCAAACTGAATGTTCCCTGTTAATCCGTCTACACGCACCTACACATACAAGTACACAACATACAAGAGGTTCAATGTAATTGATGAATAGAAACACACACACACACACACACACACACACACACACACACACACACATATTTATGATACTGAAAGTAATAATACCAGCAGCATACTTAATACGTAACAGGTGATGTCCTAATTATTAAGTTAAGAAAATTGGGTAAAGAAACCTCCCTGCATCTCAATGAATCAAACAAATATATATAAATAACCATTTTACATATGAAAAGCTCATTTTTGGTTAAGATTGCTATGAGACAGAATGTTGTACTGTGGGAAGTTATCACTGATGCAATCATTTCATCTTTTGTCGTAGTATGTTCACATCAAACATATCGATCCTCTAAATAGTCTTCAGATATCAGCAGTGTTTCCCCTACCATTGTCTTGGTGGGGCACCCCGTCTGAAATTCAAGGTGTTTTTTTTATTTAAAAACTGAAGTAATCTATCTACGGTCACTTTTCACATCGAACATGTGCTCTTTTATTAAATAAACTAAACGCCTAGGTTATTTTTCCAATGTATGTGCATGTTTCAGTGTCCACTGCTTTGCGTATTCACATTCACATTTGAACAACAAAGTGTAAAAAAGTCAAACAAATCTGCATTATTGCCCCGAGCTCTGCTGTCTGCCCGTTTGTGTCCCCCCCCCCAGTTTCACATTTGTTTATTATCATTTTTTAACCTCAAGCCGTTATCGTCACGGGAGAAGGACACACACAGCCTGCCCAGGTGGACGCGCGCGAACGCGACAACGAACGTAGCGTGCGCATTCTAAAAATAGGTACCGCGGTTTTGAACTACAGTATTGAATTTGACAGAAAACAACAATGAAACGCCAGCAGAAGAATAGTCTAATGAGTTGGGTGAAAAACAAGACAGGAGATGTGAGTTGGTTTATTCAGTAAATTAGCTCAGGATAATTGGATGTTCTGTCTACACCTGTTGATGTGAGGCTAATGCAGGATTTGCTAGCTTGATGCTACCGACATTTAGCGGCAGTGACTCAACAAATTGCCACTTAAAATGTATCGTCAGCAATGTATGACAAGCAGACTGCTTGTTTAATGTTAGACTCACACCAATAGCTCAATATGATCATAACACGATTGCTTTCATATCAGAGATCAGATGAGGTGGAGCTGCCTTTTTAATGTACAAATACTTTGTTACTGTACAATATCAATAACAATAATCCACAGCTAAGCTCCAGAGGATAAAAAAAATAAAAATGTTTCATCCCCTCGTTGCAGCACCCTGCCAAGGCAGTAAACCTAGGGGAAACACTGATCAGGATATATCCTTTAAACGCCACATTAAAAAAAGTTCAAGGAGCGCCTTCTTCAAAACGATGCAGTCCTTACTTATGTTACATAAAGGCTGAATTAATTAAACTTTTATCAGCTTTAATAGAAATGGGCCCGTCTCTCTCTCTTCTTAATGAGGTTACCTGTTTGAGGGCACGTTCAATCTCCACCCCTTGTGCCCAGGGAACTGCTGGGTTGGCCAAACAGTCCCCACTGTTGCCACGACGACTCATGTCTATTCTCTGCTTGTGAAGAAAGCGGAATGCCTCCGTCATCACATGGACAGCATCATAGGTGAGGGCTGAGGTGTACTGTAAGACAGAAAAAGTTATAAAAATCTAAAGTCATCTCAATAACCTGCTGCCTATTTCAGAATCTGAAATACTTTAATGATTCCAGGGGAAAATTGGTTTAGTGTCAGATGTTCCATTTGAAAATAAATAAAATATAAAAAGAGAATTAAATGAATGAAATCTTAAAATAAGATGCTGAAGGGGCTGAACAAGCTGGTGAGGAAGGCTAGCTCTGTATTTGGAGTTAAACTGGACAATCTGGAGGAGGTGGCAGAGGGGAGGATGAGGAGGAAGCTGGACCGTATCCCCCCGCCTCCTCCATGCAGAGCAGGATGAGGAGCACGTTCAGCCTCAGACTCACCCCTCCTAGGCCAGTAGCCATCAGGCTGCTTAGTCAAGGACAGACCCCCACTTAAGAACTTTGATGACAGCCTGCACATGATTTGCCCTTGATTGACCTACTTTGGACTTGCACTTGCCAAGAGACTCTGATATATATTTTGATATTCATAATTGTTCACATTTGTATACGTGTAAACAGTTTCACTGAATTCAAGTTTTGATATTTTACTATATATTTTTTTCTTAATTATCTTTGTGTCAACTCTCCCAATGCTACCCTATGTTTTAAAGGTGAGGTGTCATGCTATTCCAGTTATTACCCGTCCCCTTGTGTGTTATGAAGGTTTTTCTGCATGTAAACGGTGTGCAGAGTCAAAACCCTCAAAGTACACCCTGTAGTGAGTACAACTCTAAAACAGAAAATACATCCCCAAAACGGCTTGTTGGAGATACGTCATTGTCCATTTTTTACTTCCTAGGTGCTGTGTCGTAGAAGCACCCAGTAGCCACGCCCAGAGCTATGGCCGTACCCTCTGCCAGCCTAGCATTATTACTGTTGGAATCTCAGGTTCAGTTCAAAACTGTATCCAGTCATGCCAACGAGGGTCTGTTTCCTGTCTTGTGAGGGGAAATGTTCAATGCATGCCTTACCGAGGGCAGGACGAAGTCAGTGGTTGACATTCCTTTTTAACACTGTTCCTTCAGATGTTGGAGCCGGTATTTTACTGTGTGTGCGGCATTTCACAGAGAATAGCTTCACAAAACATGAAGCGATTCATACCGGATATATACAGCGTAGGACACTGAAGGACGATGCTGTTCCTACTTTGTTTGGACCAGCGGGAGATTCGGGTACCCAATCTGTAAGTATTCATTGTTGTTTGTGTATTTATGATGTTTAAAACAAGCAAGCTATATCTACCACAACTGTGAAAATGGGTAAACGTTTTTTGGGGTGCTGAGCCATTGACACGGTGCTAACTGAGCTAACTCAGTTGCTAACGTTTACACATATAAACTACAATGTCAGCAGATGGCTTTACATGTTTGTCATGGCAGGATAATGTCTGCATTCACACACGGAATACTCATACAGTATACTCCGGGTGATTTCCCTTACGGCCAGTACATTATATGTGGTTTTCCTCCAAGCTGCGACGGAGCTCTGTGCATGCTAACGAGGCAGCTACAACGAATGACCGAACGTAGTAGACTACTGTATAAGATTGCAATTGTAAACACGTTATTGCTATCCTAATATGAACCACTAGCTTTTGTTCATAGTGGTTTTATTACACTACATCATACTCCTGGTGATTTCCCTCCGAGATGGAAATTACCCGGAGTATACTGTGCATGCTAACGAGGCTAGCTATACATGCTCGGCAAACACATTGTTTTCATGCCAGCTACAAGGAATGACCGAACGTAGTCCGCTGTATAAGATTGCAATTGTAAACACGTTATTGCTAGCCTAATATGAACCACTAGCTTTTGTTCATAGTGGTTTTATTACACTACATTAGTTGCCTTTTCTCCGAGCTAACGTTCATATTCTACCAAGGTAAACAAGGAAGCTAGGTTAGCATATTAGCTGGCAATATCTAACGGTGTTGAGATACACACTCCTACCACAACTACTACTAACGAATCTAAAACAACTACTTTCTATTATATAATATTTTCTGATTTGCATTTGATTTCATCCAGCCAGATCAGGAAAGTCCTGGCGTATCTGGCGGACAATACATGATTGAGACGGGATGACCACTCTGATGCCTCAGCCCCGGGTGTAGCATGCAAGACGGCGGGGAGGAATGGATGATATACCGTGTATATATATGTATATTTATGTTCATTTTGTACATTTCTAAAATAAAGTTTGATAGAAAATACTTAGTAGCCTTTCTTCCCTGAAGTATTTGCTCCTATAACATATCATTCATATATAGCAAACCATGATTTGATTTTTCATCAAACAAAGTAGTTTATTACAGGTAAAAATAACGTACTCTTCTTCCGTTCTACGCCTCAAATGTCTATACTCGAATCTGTACATGTTATAGGGTGTGTAAGGTGTATATATTGGCATATGATGGTGTGTGCTACCGTTGGAGCTGACCAATCGGAGCACACTGGGCTCACAGGGAGGGGGGTGGAGAGCTGCAGCGAGCCGTTTAGTGGAGAAAGTGAATACACACACTTTACAGAGATGCTGTATGCGAAACCAATGTGAGTTTGGAAAATTGCACAGTATTTTTCTATTTTAGTATACTTCAACAATGGAATTATGATCAGTGGAAATGGCCATGACACCTCACCTTTAATCTAATTTATGTTGTTGGTCCCTAGGATGCTCAATAAAGGTTTATCTAATTTTATCTCAATTTATCTACAACCAGGCAGATAGTGTGGGTTTTAAACATTTCACAAGTGCGATCACGATAGAAACAACATTTGTTTAAATAAATTTGTGCAGCAGTTTTTATAATAAATCAATCTCAGTCTTAATTCTACTTTACTTCAGGCTGTTAATGGGTACTTACTATTTGTAAGTGTGTTACCGCACTGGTTGTTTCATAACCTTTTTGAAATTTATTTTGGGAAAAGTGGCTGTGGAAAAATTGATTATTGGAAATATGATGTCCAATTTGACTGCAAACATTAAAAAGTGTTTCATGACAAAATATGCTCTCCTCAGTACATGGAGAGTTAGGTCAGATTATTTAATTTAATTAAGCATGATTGTGCTATTGTATGGAACAATTTAAATCAATTCTAACCAGCCTATGAACTAGTGTTATATGTCCAAATCTTACTCTGATTCGTGAATCAGCTCCTGGATACTCCTTCTCTTCCAGGGCCTCCCATCGCTGGTCAAACTTTGCTACCACAGGATCATCAAAGTCTACTATCTGAAACCCAGACACATTCGCACCTCCATACTGGATTTTAGATAGGTCGCCATCTACAAAACCCTGAAAGAAGATAAACACAACATTTCAGTTAATAACTTTGTAGTTGCGTTCTATTCATAGAACCACACATGTGTGCCCTACTGGAGGCAGATCTGCTACTTCAACTACAAGCTTTCATTCACAAGAAAAAAAGCAGTTTAAAACCAGGCTTCTTTTCTATCCTGCACTACTGAATGTGGCTATGCCTTGCAGAGGTGGGAAGTAACTAAGTACATTTACTCGAGTACTGTACTTAAGTACAATGTTGTACTCCACTGCAGTTCAGAGGTAAATGGTGTACTTTTCCTCCACTACATGTATGTAATCCCTTTAGTTACTTCACAGATGTGGATGAATGATGTGAAATATAATCAAGTGTTAAATCAGACTTTAGTTCCACCTGGAGTAAATTCACAAGCTACCCTGCTGTATACAAAGTCATTCAAACTAGCTGCACCTTTACCAGCTTTGAGAACACTTTCATGATCAATCATTATAAAACATATCATATATATTATTCTGAAATGAACCAATCTGCACAATGACTACTTTTACTGTCGCTACTTTCACTATATTTTGATGAGAATACTTTTCTACTTTTACTTGAGGAACATTTTGAATGCAGGACTTTTACTGCAACAGAGTATTCCTACACTCTGGTACTTCTACTTTTACTCAAGTACAAGATCTGAGTACTTATACTTTTACTCAAGTACAAGATCTGAGTACTTATACTTTTACTCAAGTACAAGATCTGAGTACTTCTCCCACCCTTTGATTTTGTGCTATGCTGACATCAGCTAAGACCAGTCCATTGTAAAAGTGTAAAAGTGATTGGATCTTAGAAACAAATAAATGGGTACAATTCAAAGTAGGTAAAAGACACAGAGAGTTGACAACAGAGAAATCAGCAGAAGAAGACAGACAGGAATTTAAAATACTGGAACACGGTGTGGGCTCTAGTAGTGTTTAACGACTGGTAATAGAAAATAAAATGTGAACACACTCGGACAATCACAGAAAACCTCGATCAGTGCTGCTGTCGTTTTAAGCTACAGTTGCTGTCACCTTAAAACCCTTTCATGCATGAATTATGAAAGGATTTTTTTACCAAGTGTTATTATTGCTCTTGGGGCATGAAAAACAAAATGTGTACTTTTCAAAGAGATTTTTATATGTCCACTCAGGTGGATGTGTTCAGGGTTTGAACTGAAGAGATGTACATTTTGAAAAAATGATAAATAAAGATGTGCAAACTTAAAATTACATTATAATAACATAAGTATATTGATTTACGGCCCAAAAAGATATTGCAGATTAAGTATTTTCAAGAATAACCAGGGCCAGGGGCCAATTTGAGGCCCCACGCACAGTTATTTGATGAGTGCTAGTAGAGCCTCGCAGCGGTGAAACCGTGCCGCGCCACCCTAATTGCACCACATAAGCGCAGGTGCGCCTCAGATGAGGCCCCCCTCCGCAAGATGTGGCCCCCTCCGCAAGGTGAGGCCCCACACAGTCTGCATGATCTGCCTGTAGGGAGGGACGACCCTGGGAACAACAGCAGCTGTACCAGTACGAATTGTAGTTGAAATATAGCCAGTGATGCATGACGTCCACTGTAGTGGACAGGTGGTTAACCATGATTTCCTGCAAACATAACATCAATACTTTGATAATTTATGAATTATATGATTCCTTAGTTGTTACTTGATGTCACCACATTTTTTATACCTGCAGGGGACGCTTTCCATGAAAGGATTGGCAAGATATAGATGGGTGACTTGGTCCATGTGGCTTTCTGTCGTCCATCTTGGTTTAGAGACATGTATCATACACTTACACTGACTTGGCACTGAGTGGCAGTGTATGGGATGATGCAATAGGGTCCTATGTAGTGGCTGATGGTGCAAGCTGTTGCTATATTTTTTTATAGCAGAAGCAAAACTTTATTTGTTTTAATGAATAACATTATTTTTTTGTCAAATTGTTGATTTTCTTCAGTGAGCAGTAATAAGCGGGATAATGTGCAGCGAGCCAATCATTGATGAGAAAATAACCTGACAGTAAACGTTTGTCCCTCTGATTACCTGACCTCCTGTCCCAACCACTACGCACAGTACGTCATGCATCAGCAATACATAGCAGTTTTTGTTTAAATCAGACATAAACGGGGGCTCACCAGGTTAGCGATGATATAGTGGTACCCCTTCACATGCCTGCCTATAGTGATCACCTGATGGAAAAGAGTACAAGCTGTGTCAATACATCATTGTGTGTGTTACCATTTGCCAGCCTATCGTTGCTCTGAAAACAATGAATCTCCAAAAGGTCTTTTCATGAGCTAGGAAAAAAGTCCAGTTCAGTTGATCTTATATTTACATAGGGCATAAAGGGTAGGGGGCTACAGTGGCTTATACATCACTCCTTTGATCAGTCACTCTCACACCAACCAGACTACAAACCCTCTAACTGAAAACATTCTGTGTGTAATACAGATGTGTGAATCAGCTTTGCTGTATTTAAGAAAGTTAACGCAATTCTGACAAAGTGAGGCCTATAGCTCTGCCATGATGTCCTAAGCATATCACCAGTGTCAGGGTCAACGTGAAGAGCCAGCGAGTGTTGGGCAGTTCACCACATGTGTTGAGAAGCATGCAATTTCATGTACACTGTCCCCTCACAATCATAAACACTTGACATTTAGTCATTAATTAATTAATAATTAATTAATTAATAATTAATTAATTGTAAGAACATATCAAGGATTTTAAGTGAATGGTTTGTATGTTGTTTGTTGTTAACAAAAACGACTTAAATAAAATAAATAAAGGTTTAGCAGATGCATTGCCCTCAGGGCTTGCCAAGTTAAACCTGATCCGAAAAACAAAACCAACCAAAAATACAGGAAACTAAAATATATTTTAAGTCCACTTTTAAGTGTCATATAATGCAATCTGAGTATGTGCCAGCTGACCTAAGGAGAGATACTAAAGAAAGTAATATAGTTGACAGAGATGTAAGACTGCAAAGGATAAATCATAATTCTGAAAGGTTAGAATTTTGCTAGTGAAAAGACTGCAACCAACCTGTTCCATGATGTCTTTGACTTTGTCTTGTTCACAGTCCAGGATTATGCGTCGTTCCTTACGGATCTCTAGGTCCTAAAAACATCAAAGTCATTAGTTTTGTGCACCAATGTAGACCTGAAACCTGTAGAAATGTTTAATTCAGAAGCAGTTTAATTAAGATCCCTGATGTACAACATCAACATGTTTTGCGATGTTGTCAAGTCGAGTCCAAAGTAATTAAATTTGTGACTCGAGTCTGACTCGAGTCTAAGGTCGCATTCACACCTAAAAGTCCGCTTCTCTGGTGCGCACCAGACGACAGTTTGTTACATTGTTTCATTTTTCAGAAGGTTCGGTTTGCGTTCACATGGGCAAAATTCAAACAGACTATCAACTTTAAACACAAGTCATGTGCACGGAAATGCTGTTCAACAATTGGTCAGACATTAATGCAGTAAAAACGCAAATCCCGGCTATTTCTACTGTAGCCTCCACCATGGGGCATCGGCAGGTTATTTTCATGCTGCTGTTAATCTGGAGAGTTGAGAGCATATCAACAGACTCTAGTGGACGGCTCATATGATATAATCATACAACGTGCGATAAAAAACATTTTCGGACTGCGTTCACACCGACCCAAACGAACCGCATCAAGCGGCTAAACGCACCAGGGTTCGATTCAACCGGACTAGACAAGGCTGGAGTGAATGCGACCTAAGTCATGTGACTCGAGTCCACACCTCTGCAATTTACCATTGTAATAATGAGCAGTGTAAAGCTCAGCAAAACAGAATATTGCATATATCCAGCAATTTAGGATAATCACAATTTTAACAAAAAAGTGTTTCCCATGTTTTGAAATTCTAATGGTGGAGTCCCTGCTACCATTGTCACACCTCAGATTCTGCACTCTTCCACACTATCCACTGTACACTACTCAAACTCAGGATTTACCTGTGATCTGTGGGCGCACCTCCGTTTTTAGGATAGTATTTTTACATATAAGCTACTCTATCCAGAAATATATTTTTCAATGCACAAACAAATATTTATGAGTGCGTCATCACAAAGGTTCGGTTTAATGCTTTCACAACAGAGCATATATACAGTATATACATACAGACATACTGTATATATAAATATACATACTGTATATTAGACTGATAAGAGCCATTGGAAATAATCTATATTATATTATAGTACCTGAAACAAGGAGCGGTAGGCTTCATCCTTCCTCTCATCTTTTAGATTTCCCACATTTATCGCTGTGACAACCCACTTCTTCTCTGCTGCAGTGTCCAGTATTACCTGAAGAGTCGAAAGACCTGCACACAAACACACACACACAAGTAATATATAATATACAAAGTATATTTGTAAATTGTCCCTGCATTTTCAGTCTACACAAGAAAAAGGTTTATGTTCTAAATGTTGTGTTCTAATATTAACAAATCTCAATTCAACAATGAACATGCTTAATTCATTACATTTCTTTAAAATCCTTAATAAAAAAATGTAACTTTCGACATACAAAGAATAACTACATCTGATATTCAAACACATCCACTTATAATGACACAACATCTGTTATTCTATATTACAATATCAAAATATAGTATATTACAAATACTGTTGATATTAAATAAATCATGAGAAAATAACAGACAAAGCAAGCTGTGTCTTCACAAGTTGATGATACAGTGACTCAGAGATAAACAATGTTAATCCAGTTACCTCTATCACTGTCGTATAGATAGGCAAACTTTTCCCATTTGTAGTACTCCACTAATGAAATGAGGGGCCCCTTGATGTCCGGCCTCATCTGGAGAACAAACTGATTCATTCCTTCTGCGGGGAAAGATGGTGTGATGAAGGACACATGTAGCGTCTCACAAAAGGATGTGATGGTGTTTACCGACTTCTTGTCGTAGAAGCCAAAAATGGCGTAGACACCTCGGGAGAACTGGGAACAAACTAGAAGAAAGGGAGATAGAGAATTTTTTTTGAAAACATTAAAAAAGAGAAGAAATTACTCAGCTGGGCAGGATTTAGGTTATTCAGTCTTCAGTTTAAAAGAAGAAAAAGCCAACTACTAGCTTACAGCAGGGCAACACTTTCTAAACGTCCATCTTACTGATGAAGCTCTGGAAGCTGGTCAAGGTAGCACTGCTAGATTACATGGTTTGTTTGTCAATGCTAGGGTTTGCTCTGGCTTTATTCCAAAACCGCTAATGTCTAACCGCTAATCGCTAACTGCTTACTGTGACCTGTCTCTGCTTCTGCACGCTTTAGTACTGGCAGCGGGGAGAAGGAGAGAAGGGCGTTTTTCACAACAGTTTAAAAAGGCAAAACAGTCTAATGTGTTTAACTAAATGTATTTATGTGAGGCAAAACTAAAATGACTCCCATTCGTGATACATGGGAGTAATGGATGGCTCACTAACTAAGTATTGGCTTGGCAAGACTAATATCATTTTTTAAATTGCTTATTGACACTATGTATAATTGAACCTGACCCCCAGTGGCCTTATTAGTGTTCTGCTCAAAGAACTACAGTGCCCTGCTCCTCCCCCCTTCGCCCCCTTAACATGGCTTCGTGACTTAGTGAACAGCTTCCACTACAAACACTCGAAATCTATTAAGAATATGTTTTAACATTGATATGAGATATACAGGGTTGGGAGGGTTACTTTGTAAATATAATTAGTGCCTGAATACTGAATACATGGCTCTGAAAGTAATCCGAATACAGTTACGTATCTTAAAAACTTAAATTACTTTTGGAATACTTTCTTTTTCCATAACAGATGGGTATGTTTTGGTGAACAGGAGACACTTATGTTACTGTTTTAATGGCTTATCAAGAGCACAACTCAAACACAACATCTTGGTGTCATTCTGGACAGCTCCCTCTCATTTTCACCCCACATAAAAAACATCATCCGGAGTGCATTCTTCTCCAGACTCCGCCCTGTCTCAATCCAGCACTGAAGTCCTGGTTCATGCATTCGTCACATCCCTTATTGAATATTGTAATACCATGCTCTCAGGCCTTCCCATCAAACTCCTCACTAAACTTCAAATCATTCAGAACTCTGCTGCCCGGATCATCACCCGCACCAAATCCTCTGACCACATCACCCCCATCCTCATCCATCTGCATTGGCTACCTGTAAAATCTATCTATCTATCTATCTAAGTTTTCTCTTTTTTCTTCCTCTACTTTGTTTATTGTATGATTGTTTATTGGTCTTGTTTGTTGTGAGTGTAGTTTAGTGTTTCTTCCGTGAGAGAAGCGTGTTTCTCTGCAGGGATGGCTTCCTGTGAGATGCCGTCCCTGCGACACGGGGTGAGGGTGATCCCTCAGGAGAACAGCACGGTGGAGAGTGTGCTGCTGGCGGTGGGGGAGCAGGTGGGACACGGAAACATCTCCTATGCATCCTGCATGAATAAAGCTGTGGTGGTTTTTGTAAAGAAGCAGGAGTTGGTAAGCCAGTTAATTGAAAGTGGCTTAAACATAAATGATGAGTTTATACAGGTGTCCTCGCTGGCAGTGCCTTCTACCCGGATTACCATATCGGGAGTCCCTCCATTTATTCCCAATGAAACGCTGGAGAAAGAGCTCAAACGCTACGGGAGAATGGCGAGTGGTTTCCGCACGGTGAGTCTGGGCTGTAAAGACACCAAGCTGAAGCACGTTCAGTCTCTGCGGAGACAGGTGTTTATGTTTTTGGACTGCACATCACAAACATTGGATGTGTCTTTCCGTATTAAATATGAGGAAGGTTTCTACATGGTGTATGCGAGTGCTGGCAGTGTCAAGTGTTTTGGGTGTGGTGATGTGGGGCACAAGAGGATCGCTTGTCCGCAGAGACTGATAACAGCACTTCTATCGGAAGGAAATATTGTGAATGAGAGTGGAGAGGGAACCAGCGGGGTTGCTCATGTGAAATAGTGAAATAGTGCAATAAGAGTCTATATACAAGTGAATGGAATATGATATATTAGATAAATAATTTGTAAATTGCAGCCAGATTAATGTTGTGGATGTTGTTTCAAAAGTTCAGGGGCCTCATTTATAAACGGTGCGTAAGCACAAAAGATGGCGTACGCCAGTTTCTACGCACTGTTTGCGATTTATAAAAAAACTAAACTTGACGGGAAAATGTGTGGTCCTCCACGCAATCTCTGGTTCAAACTGCATCCACCAAACAATATGATTTATCTCCACCTCCCCAAAATAACCAAAATCTGACACGGTGTGAGATGTTTTTTTTAGCTGTTCTGTCGTCATTTCCTGCGATCTTCTTCATAAAGTCAGTCAGAATGAATGAATGGGCGTTTTTTTGACTATTTATAGGCAAATATGGGCGTTACGTGAAGCCCGCAAAAGCTGTGCCGCATTTCGAGTCGATTGTGATTTATAAAGGGAAACCGGCGTAGGATGTGCCGTTCGCAAGTCCTGTGCCGGTACGCAGTGTTTTATGAATCGGAACGTGTCGTGTATTTATGCGTATTTATTTGCTTTGTCCTACGTAAGCAACTGTCCTACGCCAATCCTACGCAAGGCTTTATAAATGAGGCCCCTGGTGTTTAATAGTATATGGCCTGCTGGATGAAACTGTCCCTGAGTCTGGTGGTTTTAGTCCGGATGCTGCGGTACCGCCTGTCAGACGGCAGCAGACAGAACAGTTTGTGGCTGGGGTGAGGAACAAAAAAAACACAATTTTTTTCACATCCCCACATTTTTTTTTTCATGTGGCCCTAATCCTCTTCCGTACTTGTCTGATTACATTCTCAAGAGTATCATTATTATTATTAATTTTTTGGAATAAGGTCTGCCTATAAAGCCTATGGGGTTCCTTGGGGGTCAGATTTGAAAGACCATCCTATTCTGAGTTTGGTCCCAAGTGCTCCCAAAGAAATAGTCATTTATTTATAACAATCTTAACTCCTAGAAATATATGCCTACATCAGGTATGAAAGCATGGGATGGAGAAATATCCAAATAGTGGACAAGAATGTTTTTTATTTATACATCTGGATGGAGTGGGGTGGAGGGGTAGAGGGATAGGATAAATCCAAAATGTGTTTTGTAACCTGTACTGTATTCTGTTGTGATGTGTAAGTTGATGGTGTTGCAATAAAAAATGAATGATACAAAATATATATATAAGCGTTATTTTTATTTATTGAATAAAAGTTGACTACTTTAAGAAAATGTGTATTAAAGAGTGGATCTGTTACAAGCAGGGATTGCAGGCGATGAGCCACATAACATGTTCCCTATTAACTGAGGTAGGCATTTTTGACTTTCTTCATCAAATTAGGCTTTGAATATCAGCACATTATGTCTTTGTAGCAGGTGCAAAACAAGAGTATACACAGCAGAGAAAAAGGACTGCATGCATTCACTGCCATCACAATACTGTGTACTCATATAGCAGAGCTCTGAGCCTCAGGCCATCATTACATCAGGCTCTCATGGAGGCATCCTGATTTCCATTGCTTCTTTTCTTTGCTCCACAGCTTTACTGCGTTGCACAAACGTAACATGACTCTCCACTGCCCCAGTTAAAAAAGGAACGAAAGAGGACATAAATAATTTTAAGAAAAAACAACATTAGGCTGAGCCATCAACACATACACACTGCCGGTCATCAGAGAACCCGCTGATATAATAACCTGGCCAAAGGAAGAGATAAAAGCCGCTGATATCAGGACAAGGAAGGTCCTAACAAAGCATAGAGGGCTTCACCCCAAGTCCAGCCCCCTGAGACCTTGGACTCATGAGCGTCAGAGCCACTATCCAGGATGAAACAACAAAGATCCAGGAGTACATCAGGAAGAGGACCACAACTAACAACATGCTTAGTGAATGGCTCCAGCAGCAGAATACTAATAAAAGGGTTCTTACACCTTTTCCAAAGTCAAATTCAAGCATTTTTCAAGCATTTTCAAGGTGCATTTTCAAGCTTTTCAAGCATCTTACAGCTGTTGTAAATTACATATTTATATACACGTACTTATACTCAAATGATTATTTCCCTACCTCACATTAAATCAGATGTTCTTTATGCTATAAACAACCAAATGTGTTTCGTGATAGCATTCTACATGAGGATGAAAAATTAAAGAAAAGAAAACTAAGTTTAATATTTCAAAATGAGTGACCCATCTGTACGTAGACTGGGCATCCCATATAACCTGGCTGAGCATCCCATATAACCTGGCTGAGCCAATATAAAACAATCAGCCAAATAACTTTAATACATTATTGATTACTATTTTTGAGGTACTTTTAGGTTGGCAGTAAACACAAGTCAGAGGTAAATGGTGTACTTTTCCTCCACTACATGTATGTAATACCTTTAGTTACTTTACAGATCTGGATGAATGATGTGAAATCTAACCAAGTGTTAAATCAGACTTTAGTTCCACCTGGAGTAAACTCACAAGCTACCCTGCAGTATACAAAGTCATTCAAACTAGCTGCACCTTTACCAGCTTTGAGAACACTTTCATGATCAATCATTATAAAACATATCATATATATTATTCTGAAATGGACCAATCTGCACAATCACTACTTTTACTGTCGCTACTTTCACTATATTTTGATGAGAATACTTTTCTACTTTTACTTGAGGAACATTTTGAATGCAGGACTTTTACTGCAACAGAGTATTCCTACACTCTGGTACTTCTACTTTTACTCAAGTACCAGATCTGAGTACTTCTACTTTTACTCAAGTACAACATCTGAGTACTTATTCCACCTCTGTAGCGTATTAGCCTGAATTGTAGCCACAAAATCACGCAGAGCAGCATACAAATAGACTCACAATGGTAACAAGTGGAAAATAATATTTACAAATGTGTACAATGATTTGTAGGTAATTTTGACTACTCAAGACAGCTGACTTATACATCTTCAAAGGAAGACTGTGTTCATTCTACAATTACATGGGATTAACACTAGAACCGCCATCGGGTCAATTTGACCCACAGCTGTTTTTATTGTATGTAACTTTTTTTCAATAAAATATTAAAGTCTCCCAGTCCGTGACTTTTCCTGAAAGTGTGTTATGTAGCACCCTCTGTTGTTAAAAATGGTCAATATGAAGTCAGATTGAAGAAATTGCCATTTATACCTATTTCCGCCAGCGGGTCATATTGACCCCACCCCTTTTCACGCTATTGATTTCGCAAACATAAACATGACGTGTTGCTATAGCAACACCTTTTGCCTACTGCGGTTCGAAGGAGCGTGCTCACGGGAGACTGCTCGCTGCAAACAGCTGTTTGCTTTTCACCCAACAACGACAACGGCCTCACGAAACGCTATGTTGTAGCGTTAATAAATTAAACAATTTAACAAAATTGCTTGTCAAAATACCAATACCAGAGGACCATTTTTTTTTTTTTAAGCGATATTTTTAGTGGCCCGAGCGGTCAAGTTGAAAGTACGTTATGCTGGCCGGGGTGTCTAAGTGCTTCCGGGCCAGCGGGCCATTTATAATGTCGAGCCCTATCATATGAAAAGCTGAGAGTCCACAGATTCTATTGGTATACGTTTCATCCCTGTGCGATCAAAATAATATTAAACTTGTTTGGGCAAATTCAGATGATAAATACAACTTTGAAGCTTGTAAAGGCATAATTACAAGTGGAGAACGGAGTAATTTAACATCACAGCAAGCATAACAACAGCCGGTGTTTCTTGTGAGTGTTTCCCCGGTACACAAACACAATACACACAAACGCAAAAATACACAAACACACACACATACATACATACATACATACATACTCGCGAGGTTCCCCCAGACCAGTACAAACGAAAATATGTTTCCTCCGTTAGAAAGCTAGGAATATCCTCTTCCCAACAGTGTATATAACTCAAAATGTGTCTTCGGGTCAATGCGACTGATTTCGATAGAGCAAGTTTATGCACGAAAAATACTACCAGTAGAAATACATTGCTTTTAAAATCATTCTGTGTGACATGAAACACCACAGGATGGCGACGTGTTGCACATACTGACATTATTGTCACCTGCATAAGCAATTATCCCACATTGAGTTTGCTATGTTACTAGCTTAAACAAACGTAACATGCAACGTTAGCCTAAGCCAAAATGCTCTACTACGGATTACCTTTCATGTGGCTCGTCAGCGCAGACTCTCTCATCGAGAACAACTGCATTTATTTTTGGCATCCTTTGCAGGAGGCTATTCGTTGTGTTGATCCTCGTTTTAGCTATGGCTTCTATTTTTCTTCGGATAGCCAAAGCTCGTTAAAACAGCAACCTCCTGGCATACTGTCATCTATATCACTCTCATTAGAATGCCCAGTTCACACAAAAAGAAACACTTGCAGGTCGCGCGCATAGCGCGGGAAGGCCGGAGCAGGGCTGTTTTATGTAGAAGCGAAGCAATTCTTTTCTTTTAAACTAAAAAGCAAACTATTCAGTCAGACAGCAATTTATTGTAAAAGTAAAGCATTTACATTTTCAAGCACTTTATCTCAATTTCAAGCACCATTCCCAAAATTCAAGCACTTTCCCAACCTTGAAAACACCACGTCAAATTTCAAGCATTTTCAAGGATTTCAAGCACCCGTACGAACCCTGTAATAAGGAGGCAGGAGGGGAGGAGGATCTGTCATGGAAGGACAATCCCCCGCATGGCATGTACCATTGACAGATAGAGGAAGTGGTTCATATCCAGAAATCATACCAATGGATGGAAAAGAGCTGACCAGATCCATAGAGGCCGTGGTCTACCATACCAGACAGGATCCCAGGTGTAGGGTGTGTTGTAGAGGCCCCTGTGACAGTCCAGCACATAACCGCAGGGTGTAAGATGCAGGCAGTTATGGCATACATGGAGCGCTATTAACCAAGTGTCTAGAATAGTGTATGGAAACATCTGTGCAGAATACGGGCTGGATGTCCCATGGTCAAAATGGGCAGCACCTCCAGAGGGGGTTGAGCATGGGCGTCGCAGCCATTATATGAGGGTGGGACAAGTCCCCCCCACTTTTTCAAATGATTAGTTTAGACCCCCCCACTTTTACCATGTGGAAAGTCTGTGAATCGGTCTATCCACTCGCCACACTTTGTAGAGCGCTGTGTCAGTGCTTCACTATCAAATCCATTCCACTTGCTTATTGAGAGAATGCCCAAATCAATGAAACTCCGTGCCATGTTTTCACTGCTACTTTGTTCCAAGGCAGATTCTCACATACTGTAGCGCGCGCATGTTCAAGGAGTGTTTTCATAGTTGGACAGCTCAGATCTGTTGTATGAAGTGATGCCGGTAGCGGAGGTAAGGCACACACACCAAATGTTCAGGACATTGTTAATACAGCGAAAATCAAAGCTGACGATCTCTTGGTTTGATATGTTTTCTCCCCCAGACAACATGGACATAAGAACATTTCAAAGAAGAGGAAAGTAAGTCATCAGCTGGTAGCAGTTAATCAGTTAACAGTGATGGCGGCGGCAAAAGCGTCTCACTTCTGGAGAGGAGTTTCATCTTTATGTAATGATAGAGAGATACTGAATAGTTTAGATGAGAAAAGGCATCGAAATGCCAGGTTAGTATTTATCATGTAAACAGGGAACATGAATAACCCCATCTCTCTGTGCTCATGTAAACACCATATCCCCAATATGATCATAACCGGGATAATACTCATAAACTGCATACTGATGTCCATGTACAGTAGAGACGCAGGCAGTGTGTTTTACTGGAGCCTCAGTTCGATAAGAGATTCTTTTCTGAGTTCTTTAACTTCGGTACTCTCTCTCAAAATGATAATGTGCATTATGTTTTAATTATACTTCTCATCATTCAGAAGCTTTTTGTGTGTGTTTATGTTTTACTGAGTGATTATAGGCCATTTCCATCCCAGTATTCAGTTAACTATTTATTTTCTGTGCACATTACATAGACTAGCTAATATTCTACCCACCCTTTTTATTAATTCAAAGACGGCTCTGAATTAATAATCAAATATGTTTTCTTTCTTTACTACTGGATGAAATTACAAAATGTACCCATCATTTTCCTCATGCAAGTATAGCCACATAAAAGTATCAAACCACCTGTTAAAATGCACCAGAATACAGGAAATCTTTTTGTTGGTGTCCCCCCCACATTCAGGATGCTTCCTACGCCCATGGGGTTGAGAACAACAAAGCTAAGATCCTGTGGGACTTCCAGATCCAGACTGATAAAATGGTAATGGTAAACCATAATCAGGAAGACGAAACACAAAAAGCTTGGGAAATACCGAGAGCAACCTAAAGAAGATGTGCTAAGTGAAGGCAACAGTGGATCAAGTGATGATCGGAGAGGCGCAGCAACCCCCAAACTGGGCCTTGGCTCCAGGAAATCCCAGGAACAACATCCGATATCTCTGTCCAGAAGAGTGCAATCCTAGGAACAGCTGAGATATTTTATTTATAAAAAATTAGCGGTTAAAAAGTTATTAAGCATTTTAGAACGCTACCTCTTTGAAGCCGCGGGCGGCTCGCTCGGTCTTTAAGGGTTAATATACAGTGAAAAAAGTAACAGTCCAATAATGGACCCAACCACAACTGTCTCTGGACTCTGAGCAAATTATACTTTTCATATGTATTATCTGTATTATCTGTATTATCTGTGTTATCTGTGAGACATCGCCACAACGCAACGAGTCAAAATTCTCCGATATGTCCACTGCAAACGCAGCGCTCAGCATGTACGACTGTGTGTGTCTGTCAACGCTTCATCACATTCAGCATCCCGTCAGCGTTTCTTCCCCCACCAACAGTCTGCGAATAAGAGGCACAGTAGGGCGGGTCTTCGCGGAATGCGGGTGGGAAAAACGCGTGTGTTTAAAAGAAAAAAAAGTCAGAGCGAGAGTTAACAGCTCATCTAGTTGCATCTGTACTGTAGCTAGTAGCCTAGTTTCACCTACCAGCTGCCACCCCAGTTGGCAGCTTTGTTTTGAAAGAAAAGTTGTGGCTCATCGGACATTTATGAGAGAAAGTCTCTAATGTCCGAGTGCAAGTGAATGCAGCACAAGACACACGTCTTGTAACCCCTCCCCCGGCCCTGGCGCGAGCGTGGAAATATGATTGGTGGCGATTTCATTTGAACGGGACGGCGCAAAACGAGAAGCATTTGGACCCAAGTACTGAAGGAATGAGGTATTTGCGGTCTACAATGACAGAGAAGAGACTGTCAAGTGTGGCTGTACTCAGCATTGAATCAAAACGCACTAAAGCTTTGGATCTTACTAAGTTTGTGAGGCGTTTTGTTGAACAAAATGGTAATCGCCGCATTCAGCTGTAATAGACATGTCTACTTGATGCTCTGCTCACGGATGAGCATAACAAACTGTTAAGATGATGACCTTACGTGTGTAAATATATTTTTTCTTTGTGGGGGTCTGCCCCCCAAAAACTGTTTTAAGTCCTGAGAAAGTCAAATAAGACGGTGTGTAAAACTACACTGCCCAGCCAAAAACAAGTAACCACTTTGATTGAACTAGGCCAGTAGGTAAGGACATTCCACTGGATAATAACTGAAGTATAAAAGAATGCATGACTGAAGTGATGGAGACCATGTTTGAAGGCAAACAAAAAGAGGAAATAACAGGTCAAATCAAGCAAATCCCCCTCTCAGATTCCACAGCAACCAGAAGAACATAAATACTGCCTGGTGATTTGATTCATCAGCTTTGTGATGGAATACAAAATGCACAGTGCATTTCCTTAGCTGTGGGTGAGTCCACTGACACCACTGACAATGCTCAGTTGCTGGTGTTTGTGAGTTTTTATGATGAGGCAAAGGGGGAGTTTGTTGAAGATGTGTTGGGCCTGACGAACCTCAGTGGACAGACAAGGGGGCAAGACATTTATAAAGCAATAATGGGAATGCTGAATGAAAGAGGGTGCAGCTGCCTTTATTCATAACTGTGCAGCTCTTACACTGCCACTCTGAGGGATCAAGCACAGACACAATAACAATGAAAACTGCTGCATACAGATTATTTTTGTTTTTGCAACCTCGTGTTAAGAATCTTGTTGCAATTGTTTAAAAGTTTGAATGACCGTAATAAACGGACCTTTGTCTTATTGAAAAAATTAGTTTTGACCTTTAAGATTTGTATTTGAGTACCCCTGACTTAAACCAATGTATCGAAACTGCCGAAAAATTGAAATGAGTGAGCTTTGTAAGGAGCACTTGGTGGTCAACTGTGTCAAATGCCTTCCTGAGATCAAGGAAGACAGCACCTACATATGGGCTCGTGTCCAACATACATTTTGTCACAATCCTAATGTCATGTCACGTTTTTAGTTTAGTCTGTCTTGTTTTGGGTGTTATTTTGCTGTTCTGTTCCCACCTGTGTCTTGTTATCCTGTCGTTAGTTTCCCTGGTGTGTCTGATTGTCTAATTGTGTTCACCTGTTGCCCTTGTGTTTCTCCTCCCCTGCCCAGCTGTTTCTCGTCTCGTGATTACCCCTCCCTGTATTTAGTCTTGTCTCTGCCTGTGTTCCCCTGTCGGTTCATTGTTTGTTTGTCCTCCCTTCACGCTTCTTGTTTGTTTCGCCTGTCTCCCTTCATGTTGGTCACGATCGTTTTTGGTATGTTGACTTCCTCGTGTTACTCCTGTATATCCTTGCCATGTTTTTGTTGATCAGCTTTTGTTTAATAAAGCTCGCTTTTGTTTATAGACCTTTACTCTTTTTGTAGTCCTACCTTTTCCGCAATCCTTGACAGTGATTCTAACACATTTAACCTTTTCCACAAAGACACAGTTAGCTGTCTCAGTGGAGTGGTGAGCACGAAAACCAAACTGCATTAAGTGGAGTGGAGCGAAACCTTTGTCTAAATGTTTGGTGATTAGTTTTGACACCCATTTCTTAGCTATTTTAGAGACACAGGGGAGGATGCTGATTGGCCTGTAATTGAGCATTATTGCCTTATCCCCAGATTTAAAGATCGGTGTCACTGTGGCCACCTTCCAGGATGATGGAACTTCCCTCGTGCTGATAGATTGATTCACTAGCATAGTAATTGGTTTTATTAGAGCGTCGATATTTGTCTTTAGAAAGATGGTGTCGAAATCATCTGCATCCCTAGCCTTAGAACCTCTTAACCCTGAGATTATATTTTTTACCTCAACCGCTGTGATTTCCTCCAGGTCAAAAACGGGGTGTGAATCCACAGTCGGGCTAGGGGAGACCTCAGATGGCGGGAAGAGCTTTGTAATGTCCAATGCACTATTTATGAAATACTCATTGAGAGAGCTGGCCAACACTGCAAGGTCTTTTATCAGGGCATCATTGATTTTTAATTCTAGAACATTATTTTCCTGTTTGGTTTGTTTACTTTATTTAAGACTTGCCAAACGTTTTTACCGTTACCTTTCGCACCTTCAATTATATTGATGAAAAAGTTAGCTTTGGCCTGTCTTATTGTTTGAGTTACCTTGTTACGAGCATGAGGGAATTTCAGTGGATCAGTGGATCAGTCCGGATTTCAAGCTCTGCTTTTAATAGTTGGTCTCTAGATTGCATTAGATTCCTGCACTGTAGATTCAGCAAGGGAAGATGATGTTCCTTCCAGTCCCTAAGGCACCCTCTCCTTGAGAAGGAAGACATTGTATCACTCATTTGAGATATAAACAGATTACTGTTTTCACCAATATTTTCAGAGGAGAGAGTGTCCCCCCAATCAATCATTTTCACTGCATCCATAAAACCTTGTTGCAGATTTTTGGGGATGAAGCGAGAACCCAAGGCAGGGGTTTTAGGTGTGGCCATGAACCTTTTTTGTGTGAGTTTCACAAGATTATGGTCAGAAAGAGCAGTCAGTAAATTGTAGGTTTTAACTATTCTGTCAGCTTTGTTAGTAAATAAGAAATCTATCATAGTCTTGGAGATTTTGGTTATTCTAGTCGGTTGATCCATTGGTTGTATTAAGTTGTGTTTATTCGTGATCTGTTTTAAGTTCTTTCTATTTTGTTTATCATTCCAGTTTATGTTGAAGTCTCCTAAAATGATTAGCTCTTTGTTGGAGTCACAGGAATTCAGCAGGAGTTTTACCTGATCATAGAAATCCACCTTAGCGGTGGGTTGTCGATACAGGCAAATCATGGTGAGGGACATTTCCTCAAAGTGTGAGTTCCACACCAACACAATCAAACTCAACATTAGCTGGGAGTGCAATCTCCCGACAGGTAATGGTATTCCTCACATAAAGCAACACACCCCCTACTTTTCCCTTCAGTCTGTCCTTCCTAAACACATTATATCCTGACATAGATACAAGAGTGGATCAATATTGGATTAATATAGTCTTTTTTTCTTTAGATTTTTTTCAGATGATGGGTTGCTACAGTTCAACAGTGAGGGGTTTGGTGCCTTGCTCAAAAGTAGCTTCGCATGAGATGAACTGGCACCTCTCCAGCTACCATTTCACACACATTCAATAAGAAAGACATAGAAAAAACAGATCAGATATTGACATTGAAAGCAGCCTCAAAATTAGAGTACACTGGTCAAGCTATGCACTTGTAATACACATTTTCCTCAGTAGTTTTTCAAACCATGTTTGGTAAAAAGAAATGTGATACTTACAGCAGTTAGTGACAGCAAAGCTGTTAGCCACCTCCAGGTTATCTATGTGTGGAGTCAGTCTGAAATCTGCCATTCCAAACTGAACCATGCCAACCCTGAACGCACTGTACTCCTGATCTGCACCCCGCGGAAACAGACCGCCTGAAAACACAGACACAGACAGACCATCAGAAAGAAAATTATTCGCTATATTTTTTGTATACATATTACAGTGTTTTTACTTTTAATAATAATAATTCATTTAATGTTTTTAAAATACATTTTACAACAAATGTTTTTAGGGATTTATTTCAATGTATCATGAACCATAAACCCTTATAATATGTGTTTCATTCAAGTCACCAGTTCTCTAGACCCAATCACTCTCGAGTCACCACTTTGCGAATCCGAGTTCAAGTCGAAGTCACCCAGTCTGAGACGAGTCTGAGTCATCATTACCTGTGTTCGAGCCCGAGTCACAAGTCTGAGACGTCATGTATTAATCGTGTGGATATATTTGTTTAGATTTAGCTGTTGGATAGCTTTATATCAATCAATATTTGTTATTGTCTACATTGCTTTAATAATTATATATTTTCTGCATTGCTTTTATTTTGTCTATTTTACTCATTTGTCTATTTAACTTCTGTGAAGCACTTTGGGCTACAATTATTGTATGAAACAATGTGCTATACAAATATAAAGCTTAATATTATTATTATTATCAGGGTTGAGTCGAGTTCTAAAATTGCCTCCAGCGCTCCATTCTGGTACCTTCAATGAGCTGCTTTACAAAATTAAACAAAATGACACACGGTCACATTTCAGGGTTATTTTAGTTTATTTAGCAGTTCCAAAACACACAGAATCTGAAAAGATATTGACAGTAACATTCCACTCACCTAATTAAACCATCACTGTACTGAATTACTTTTATTTCAATAAATAAATAATATAAAATATATAAATTTTGGGGATGAAAGTCAACATTTATAATGTGATTGTTTAATTTCTTTAATTTTTACAATATATTATACTTCTGATCAGAAACAATTTTATTAAAGTTTTCATTCCATGGTGAGGGTGTAATGCTGGAGGTATTGTTGCCAACACGCATATCTGCAAGTGTTCCCGTTTGCATTTTAAATATAAACTGTCAAAGTTTTTTTCTACGGTGCACAGTTCACGTTTTCGTGGAGCTGAATCTCTGACCGATCCTCGACCATGACTCCCATCGCCTGCTGCTGCTGATAAAGAAGCTAGGTGTATTGACTGAACCCGCACCAGCTATCAGCCTCACACGGTCCTGGCTTCGATATCCCATCCTGAACTCTATCAGATCACCTGCCTCATAATCCTCCTGTCGAAAATGAGCGCCACAAACAATCGCGTTTTTCGTCACAGACGCGGCATTGAAGTCCCGTCTCTTCGCCTGCACAAAACACACCCAGGACCGAAAACTAGCTCCCGTCCTTTTCCTGTTAGGGAAACTGTGGACTCGATGTCCTGACAGGCTGGAATGTGTGCAACCTGCACAAACACAATACTTCCCCATGATTGTGATGATGATGGTGAAATACAAGGTAAAACTCCCGAAAATTACCAGCTCAATAAAACACAACCGCTCAAACCAACTACCAACTACTACCGCGAATTGGTCAGAGAAGGAGTACGAGAAAGTTGCTCCCCCATGTGACGTAATATGACGCATTTGACGTTAAAAAAAAAGCAGTTTTTAGTAGCAGAGCTCAAAACGGTTCCTTTCCCCTCTGAATTCCTGCCCTTATGTCTTGTAAAACATATCAAATCCTGCATTAACTTTTTTAATTGTAATTTTCAGGCAAGGTTAAGCATAAATGTAGAAAAAAAAAAACCTGCAAGTTGCTCTTTAAATTAATCTTTGGGTTGAGTAATTTATTGAGAATTTGTTGGCAGACAAATTAATGACATGACAATTAACCCCTTTCCTTTGATTTATTTAAGGCAACACTTGTAGCATGATAACATTGACATGGCTAACACATAGTAATATTTGAATGCAATGCAAAAGCATGTGGTTAACATTGAACATAGTGGCTCGGGGATTGCTGTGTATATCTGCATTTGTGGTCCAATAAGGAATTCATCTCGGGAAACACGTCTGATTATTTTAATAATTTGGATTGAACTACCGAGGAACAAATGTGCATATGCGTGCGTGCGCACACGTTTCAATGTTAATGAAATGCACGCGCATATAAGCACATACACACACAAACAAAATATGTTGACATAAATAGGAGCACTGCAGCAGCCGCTGTACAGTCAGAAGGCCTCTCTACTGAGCGGCACGGGGGACATGACAGAGGCCCTTCCGCTGGAGACAGAGAAAGAGCGGGGGATGCGCGAAGGAGGAGAGCAAGGGAGTCATTTACACGTACTGATGAACAGAGAGGTAAAGACAAGGAAAGAAGGGGGGGTGACAGAAAATAAGAGCCTACCGATTTGGACACTCGGAGATCCACACGACGCCTCGCGCCATAAGAGCGTGAGTATCAACAGCAGTTTCATGGTGTTCAGATCCTCACGCGACGCCACAGTAGCTTCTTGTTGGTTCCTAGCAGAACATCAGCTCCATCACGCGCTGCGTGCTCATGGCGGCAGTCCAGTCCGTCAGAAGCGTCTCGAGCTCTGCAGATGCCCTCTCCTTCTCCTGACATGCGCGTGCCGCTGCTGCTGCTGCTGCTGGAGAGGGGTGCGCGCGGCGCGAGGTTTGCCTAAGAATACCGAGCAGGAACCGAGAGCAGCGGAAACGGCCGAGACGAAACACGCGACCGTTAATGAGATCAACATCAGGCTAGAATACGAAAGCTCTGCAGCAGCTACTGTAACATTATTCTGACAATGAAAAATGCATGATGGAGGACATGCATATAACATTGTATATGTTTTTAATAAGATTATTGATTTCCCCTGATGCACCATGACAGGCCTATCTGAGTAGGATGTGAGCTAGGTCTCTGTTTATTCTGAAAGGAGGGACAGTGAAATCCATGAAAAAGAGAAGAATGACAGTCTGATGTGCAGGGGTAAATTGGGCCGGGCCAACGCTAACAATGCATATGTTTACAAAAAATGCTTTTAATATAAAATATAAGCAAAATGCGTGCTCAGCTCATAAATGACCTGCTGCATGTCAAATCGAACGCTCCCTTCACTAACAAACAGGCAGCAGCAGTGTTACATATGTGTCACTGGGGGAGGGGGTCTGCAGTATCCAGACCACCCGACTCTTCTGAAGCACAGAGCCCGTCTCATATGCTTTATGGGTTATGATATTTCATATACTGTACACTACATATTTCTCTTTTAAATAGAACATTTGGTTCGATTCTTTATGCAATTATTCCTGCGGTAAAAAGTAGTTTTGTGCAGCCAGAATTTGCACATTAGCATGATTAAAGCATAACATCTAAATGTGAAATTATAGATGGAAATGTGTGTTGAAATGTGTTATATAATACTTTGTCATTTGTGATCTCCATATTGATCAAAATATACCATACTTTTGGCCATCAGGAGAATGTGTACTTGTTGAGTACATCTTTCTTTTTTACTTTTCTTAAGAAAGATTGCAAGAAATTAAAATTGTCAATTGAAAATTATTTTTTTAAATCAAATCAAATCAAGTTTTATTTATGTAGCACATTTATAAACGATGTTTGGTCGAGCCAAAGTGCTGTACATATAATAAAAATAGCCTACAGTAGAGACACTTTACAGCAAATACAACAGCACAGATTGTTCATAATATCAGTATGAGAAAAACGACACCCTCTATCCTTAGACCCTCACATCGTACAAGGAAAAACTCCCGGAGAAAACCCACAGTTTAAAGGGAAAAATGGGAGAAACCTCAGGGAGAGCAACAGAGGAGGGATCCCTCTCCCAGGACGGACAGATGTGCAATAGATGCCGTGTGTAAAAGAGATGGAAATATTGAGATATTTGAAAAGGTCTGTGTATGATGCGATATAATATGTAAAATAATGACAGTATAATATAACTTTTATATTTCCAAAGCAGGGCTCGACAGTAACGGTTGCCAGGTTGCCATTGGCAACCATTCAGAAAAAATGTCAACCACTTCTTGGCCTTTGGTTGCCATCAGTGGCAACCAGCTTTTAACATAAAGAAATAAGGACAGCAAACAGCTAAATGTGCACCCCAAAATAGATGTTAATTATTTGTTGTATTAAGAGTGATATGTAATTATTGTTGTGACCAGTCGGAACCTGATACTTAAGTTGCACGTGCATTGGTGTGATTATGGAGCCAGAAAGTGATGCACGTTTACTCGCGTGCGCGGTGCGCTGTATGTTTGTTTTACAAAAAATGGCGAAGCAAATTAAGTTGTTTGACTGTGGGGTAAAAAGTTCGGCCAACATCTCAAACTAATGTTCAGAGTGATTCAACTGATAAAGCGCAAGATGAACCCAAACGAAAAGCAAAGAAGAAATGTGTAAAGTCTTGGGAGGCAAAATATATGTACATTCTGCTCTGCTTTCCATTCACTTCCGGTAAAAGTTCCTTCAAAATAAGAGTCCCGATCTTATTACTACCAAAATATAAGTGCTAAACGAAACTTTACCATAAAATATTGGCATACAGAGATAATCACTTCTATAAAAAGGTAACACATTTGAAATATAGTTAGACATATTAAAGGTCATTTACAGCATTAATAATTAATATCTAATTCTGAACTGCGAATGGTTTTCTACAAGCCCCCTAGGGGAATAATAATTTAAAAAAAAAAAAAAAAAAAGTTTTGCGAAATATCGCAAAACCCCTTTGCGAGATCTCGCAAAACCCCTTTGCGAGATCTCGCAAAACCCCCGTTGCAGTTTGCAGACGGTCCCTAAGCACTCCTCTCCCTCCTCAAGCTGCAGATTGTGACCAATTCTTGATGTTTAGCTCGGATGACGGCACGTATCGAACTGTTCTGATAAAAACGACTCTGTAGCTCGTTGTCTACCTTGCTATCATTGTAAAGTCATGTTGTTTGTATTTTTACAACGTTATGTTCATGAGTTATTGATCCGCGAAATTCGAATCTGTCAATAACTCAGCTCAGAGGAACGTGCATGTCCCCTCGCTCTGAGTGTTCTCTTGAGGTGTCTTTACTTATGTGAAACCCTTTATATATACAGTCTATGTGTGAAACCCGTGCCTATTGCCAAGCACTGATGTTATATCTTTATATTTAAGGCCAAGCTCAAAGTAAAATCGATGAACCACTCCATTGTTGTGGTTTCTGTGTTGCCGTAGCAGCCGAACTGACCAGGAAGTACATTGAGCTAAATGAAAAGTTTTGCGAGATCACGCAAAAGTATTGCGAGATCTCGCAAAGGGGTTTTGCTGTGCCAGAACAGGAGGGTTGGCTGGACGTGGCAGGCTGAGCGGCTGGAGCATGTGAATCTGGAACATGAAAAAACAAGCAGGATTAGGAAAAGCTCTTCTTTCCAACCCGGTATCACGGCAAGACGTGAACATGTGACGGTTTACCATGCTGGGAGACGTGAATATGTCACGGTTTCGTCCCTTCAAACGTGACAGTTACACGGTATTGTTAACATGGTCCAACCAGTGGAGAAATACCCGGAAGTGCCAAGGAAAGGCTCTATCGCGGCTATAGAGAGGCGAAGTCCCTCCCCTTCCGAGGGAGCTCGTGGGACCCCGGAAGCGGAAAAATATACATTGAAGTCAATGGAGAAAATGGAGAGGAAAAGGTTATCTTTTGATCCCGTTTGAATTGTGCCACGAATTACACATATGATGTTTGTCAATCTTAAACAATCCTTTCCATGTAAAAAAAAGTCACAGTTTGTCGTAAAACTGTTGAAATATAAGACTATAAAAATACGCAACTAGAAAGACTACAAATCCCAGAGTCGCGTAAGTGATGTCACCATTGTTTTCCTCCACTAAGAGATAACTAAGATCAGCGCTATATAGATATGAGTGGCTGGATCAAGTTAGCTACCTAACTAGTAGCTAGCACGTTAGTTAGCATTACACCCGTGTCATTTGTATTAGCCTTAACATTAAGTAACCCAACATGTTAAACAGTAAGAGTAGTAGGCTAGTCATATTTCGTGAACCCTTTGAAGAGTGCTGTCACAGCGGTGTGATCATTCTATAATACACAACTTAAGCCTGGGGGAGAAATGCTAACGGTAACGCTAGCATCGGCGATCTTTTCTACTTCATGCTATCTGCACAAATGGTTGACATTAAACATTAAAAAGACCAGGCAGTTCAGAGAGAATCAAAGGCAGACAGGCAGCTTTGCATGACATTCTTCTGGACGTGTTTCATTGTGGTGATAGTGAGTGTAGTCAATCCTTTTGTTGACAAGACAGACGGACATCTTGGTGACGTGTGTTGTTCTGCCCTACCGGAGATGTAGTTCACTGAGCAGTTTCACACAAAAAATGTGTAACTTCACAGTTTTACGACACATTTTTATTTTTTTGACTTGCAAAATGTTCTTTTAGATTGACAAACATCATATGTGTAATTCGTGGCACAATTCAAACGGGATCAAAAGATAACCTTTTCCTCTCCATTTTCTCCATTGACTTCAATGTATATTTTTCCGCTTCCGGGGTCCCACGAGCTCCCTCGGAAGGGGAGGGACTTCGCCTCTCTATTGGTCGGTTTTTATTGTCAAAATTAGATGTTTTTAATTTATTTTTTAATCCTCACACTCGATTTCGCCGATTTTCTTGTTGCCCTAGCTGGTCGACACCTCTTTTAGCAGAAACAAAGGCTACATTCATGTATTAAATCGATGTTAATCCATGTGTGTGGATCAGAGACTGTGTGGATGTGGAATTAACGGACGTGACGTTATGCGATTAAAGCCTGATTTAAGGGTTGTTTATATTTCACATCAGAATCTGCAAAGTAACTAAAATAAATGTAGTGGAGTAAAAATACCAGGTTAACCTCTGAATTGTAGTGGAGTAGAATTGCTGTTTTGTTTAGTAATGGATTGAATATGGAATAAAGGTTTTGACAAGACCTGGTGTAACAGTAATGAAAAAGGACATTAAAAGAGCTCCAGATGTTAATGATCTAAACAAAACAGCACACCTGAAATGTATATTTAAATACTTTATTAAGGGCGGTGAATTCGTTTTTTCTATATGTAAGTGTCATAGACAGTGTTACATTGCTATTATTATCCTTAAAATATATGTAAAACAAAACCACTTATGATCTTTTTATTTGAGTGGTTTACTAATGACAGTTAATTCTGTTTTTGCTATTGATGGTTTCATTTTTGTGAAAAATAATAAAATTCAATAACATGCTTTAACCACTAGATGTGCCATTCTATCAGCTGTGCACCGTTATGGTGTAAATACAGCCTATCTACCAATTGGATCAAATATAAAAGTCAGCCGAATTAGTATTGATACTGCAAGGAGACGTATTGTGTGAAAAATAAATGTAAGATGTTGTTTAATTGCGGAGATATTTATGATCCACATTCAGTTTTGGCGGCAGTGCTTCCTGTTTGTCCAGAAGTCTTCTCAGCAGGGCTCTATAAATACAGAACTACGGCAAATATGTAATATGTAATGCAGCCGAACTGTGTATTACAATGCCGTTATGTGATTAGCTCCAAAGAGAAAAGCAAGCAAACTCGGAATAAAGAATTATTTTATTTTTAAAAAATGTTTTCGGACGTCACATCAACAGGAGTCCGGTTAACTAAAATGTCCGTGCGGAACAATACCCCCCCAACCCATAGATCCGTGGATGAATAATGTCAATCTCACCACATTACACACATCCCTTCACATTTACATTTGAATTTATATTAAAGTATTTTGTGAGGCCTTCTAAACATGTTTTAAAATATAATTAGGGTTGTAGTTGAAGAGTTTGTACATTATTTTATTAAAAAAAAATTCACCATGGATTTCACATCAACAGGAATCCGGTTAACTAAAATGTCCGTGCGGAACAATACCCCCCAACCCATAGATCCGTGGGTGAATAATGTCAATCTCACCACATTACACTCATATTTACATTTGAATTTATATTAAAGTATTCCGTGAGGCCTTCTAAACATGTTTTAAAATATAATTAGGGTTGTAGTTGAAGAGTTTGTGCATTGCAACGCAATCGCATCACGTCACGTCCGTTAATTCCACATCCACACAGTCTCTGATCCACACACATGGATTAACATCGATTTAATACATGAATGTAGCCTTTGTTTCTGCTAAAAGAGGTGTCGACCAGCTAGGGCAACAAGAAAATCGGCGAAATCGAGTGTGAGGATTAAAAAATAAATTAAAAACATCTAATTTTGACAATAAAAACCGACCAATAGCCGCGATAGAGCCTTTCCTTGGCACTTCCGGGTTTTTCTCCACTGGTTGGACCATGTTAACAATACCGTGTAACTGTCACGTTTGAAGGGACGAAACCGTGACATATTCACGTCTCCCAGCATGGTAAACCGTCACATGTTCACATCTTGCCGTGATACCGGGTTGCTTCTTTCACAAGGAGTATCAAAAAAGGTCACTAGGAAAAACACGAGTAGGCCTGGATAGTTTACCACTGAGGAATAAACGAAGAACTGGCGAAGTCTGAAGATGGGAACCGGAGCTTTAAGCAGGTGCAGGTGAGTTGGGGCAATCAGTGAGATGAGCAGCAGCTGAGGAGGTGAGTTGGTGGGAATCGGAATGTAGGTTACCACGCCCAGCTCGGCGCTCCCGCAAACGACAGTCTAGGCGGGACACCAAGGCAATCAGATCTGAGAGATCCGCTGGAACGTCTCGTACTGCCAACTCATCCCGGAGCTGATCCTTTAATCCTCTCAAAAAGACCGCCTTGAGAGCCGCCTCATCCCATCGAGCCTCCGCAGTGAGTGTGTGCAACTCGATGGAATAATCAGCTAAAGTGCGGTTTCCTTGTTGTAAACTGAGCAGCTGATTCTCGGCGGAGCCAGAATAATTGGGATGGTCAAAAACAGCAGAAAAACGCCTTGAGAAGCACTCAAAACGCATAGAGTCAAAATCCACCGAAGCGCTCAAAGCCTCTGCCCATGCTAAAGCCTTGACATGGAGTAAAGTTATAACGAAATCAATCCTGGTGCCATCAGCGGCATAAGCAGCAGGACACTGGCGAAAAACCCTGTTGCACTGAAAAAGAAATCCTCTGACTACTGACAACGGATGACCAAGAAACTAGTGACTTGCTCAATTCATTTGTGAGGGATCTGTGAAGAACATGACAACAGCTGCACTACTGGTATTTAGTATACCAGCAATTGAGGGTGGACAAGTTTACTCCCACTTAAGTTTCAAATAATTGTGTTAATTATTTATTGTAAAGCATTATTTATTGTAAAGCATTTCTTAACATTCTTTTGTGTCACATTTTCATTATTAAGTTGATGTATAACTGTATAGTATCTTAATTATTTAAAATATAAGGTGACTAAAAATGGCAACCGTATTTTCAGTTTTGGCAACCAAAAGCTGATGCCTGGTTGCCAGCCTGGCAACCACTTTTAAAAGTTAGCGTTGAGCCCTGCAAAGGCAGCTTTAAAGTTATACATTGGAATAGCTCCAATCAAGTCCATCAAGTCACTAATATGATTGTGGTAGATGCAAATGATCTCTCTGATTTGCAACAAATTTAGTTTGCACATTGCTAATAGAATTTCAAAGGTATTTCAGATTGGCAGAAGTCAAGTATTTAAATTAATGTACAACATTTTTCTAGATAGTATCTGAACACTTTGATATGTTAAGGTACTCACCCCATGTCAAATGTAATGCTTGGGTAGGTATAGTCATAGCACAAATGATGGAAATTGTAACTTTAGATAGGTTTTACTTTAATAGAAATGTCCATTTATTTGAGTTTTGCATTAATAATACACTATTAGTATGCTTTATTTAAGTATACTTTCATTTCACTTCATTAAAAGTGTACATAAGTATACTGACCAACAGTGCACTTGACAGCCTGTCCTCCTACAAAAAACGACCAAATAGGTCGATTGTTTAAGCAGTTTAGATTACGACTGTAGTGGCCAAAATCCCAAAAAATATTGTTCTTGGCCACATGTAGAGCTTGGGCCTGGGAAGCAGTGTCAGGCTCGCAGTACACAATCCACTGGACGTTTCGTTGCTTTTTAACGTTTATTTCCAGCAAAACATAAAACAAAATACGAAAACAATATGTAACATAAACTTAAACAGCAGATCCTAATAATCTGTCTTGGCTAAGTATAAGGTTCTGCTCTCCCGTCACACACCGCACCTCCAATTTAAAGCCTTAGCCCCACCCCCTTCACCTGAGCAAAGCACACCTCTCACTGAAACAGAAAAATTCATTAATACAGGTTCCAAATAAATAAAACAAAATAAACTTAAATGCGGCTCCTACACACCGGCCCCTAATTGTTCTCTCAGAATCAATTACTCAAATTAGCCAAAAAGGGAGCCGTAAAACGACCAACAAATAATGAATTTAGAAAAATAAAGTATATACATTACATCCCTTATTGATGTTTAAGGAAGACCTATTCTTCTTCCGTCTCCAGGAGGCGGCACAGCTTAGCTATGGGCCTATCGATAATGGAGGTTTTTGTCTGGAGCTTGACTGTACGGGTCAGACCTCTTGCATCAGGCTTGGTCTCCAGTACTCTGCCTAATGGCCACGACCCCCGTGGAGCAGTTGGGTCAACTACCAGGACGACATCTCCAACGCTAAAGTTTTTCCTCACTGTGTTCCATTTCTGTCTCTCTTGGAGCAGCAGAAGGTATTCCTGTGTCCATCTATGCCAGAACAGATGTACTGGACCTGCTTCCAGCGGCGCCTGGCATAGAGGTCAGATCTCTGAAACGTTCCCGGAGGTAGGATAGGTTGCGTTTTTAGCAGGAGGATGTGATTGGGAGTCAGTGGTTCCAGGTCGTGTGGATCGGAGGACACGGTGGAGAGAGGACGGTTATTGAGGATGGACTCTACCTCGCAGAAGATGGTTTGTAGGCCTTCATCGTCAAGGGTTTGCTGATGGAGGGTGGAGGTCAGCACCTGACGGACAGATCTAATGAGTCTTTCCCAGACTCCACCATAATGTGAGGCCGCCGGTGGATTGAAATGGCCTTTTTGAGCTCAGTTTGGGCACCCACCAGGTTTGTACCGTTGTCCGATCTGATATGCTTAACCGGACCTCTCCTGCAAACAAATCTTCTCAGAGCATGAATACATGAGTCTGTGTCTAACGAGTAAGCCACCTCCAGATGTACAGCTCTGCTACTCATGCAGGTAAACAGGGCTCCATACCGTTTAACCATACTCCTTCCTCGCTTCACTTTAAGCGCTCCAAAATAGTCCAATCCGACATTGGTGAAAGGAGGGAGGTCAGGTAGGATTCTTTCTTGTGGCAAATCGGACATTTTCTGCTCACCTGTCTTCCCTCTCACACGCGACACACAACACACTTTGAGACTATTTTCCTTGCTGCTGAGTTTCCCTTTAAAACCCAGTACTTTTTACGGAGCTCTGAAAGCATGTAGTTTCTCCCGCTGTGTCCAGAGCGTTCGTGGATGTGTCGTAGTAGGAGATCTGAAGTGTGAGCATCTTTGGGCAGAATATAAGGGTGCTTGGTCTCATCAGGAATTGCAGATCTGTGTAGGCGGCCGCCTACTCTCATGATAATAATAATAATAATAATAAATTACATTTATAAAGCGCTTTTCCTGGTGCTCAAAGCGCATACAAGCAAGTAAAACAAAATAACAACAAAAGTAGAAAGTGCTAAGCTAGGAGGAATAAGGGCAAGGGGTTAGTTGATTAGGAGTTGAAGGCAAGAGTGAAAAGGTGAGTTTTGAGGGATTGTTTGAACGACGTGAGAGTGTTGGCGGATCTGACGTGGCTGGGGAGGGAGTTCCAGAGTGTGGGGGAGGCTGCTGCGAAGGCCCTGTCACCCCAGGTCCGGAGCTTTGTCCTGATGGGCTGCAGTAGGTTAGCTTCAGCAGACCTGAGGCGACGGGTGGGGGAGTGTCGTTGGATGAGGTCACAGAGGTAGGGGGGGGCAAGGTTGTTGAGGACTTTGAAAGTGAAAAGTAATATTTTAAAGTCAATGCGGTGTTTGATGGGGAGCCAGTGGAGGTCATGGAGGATAGGGGTGATGTGGTCGGAGCGTCGGGTGGAGGTGAGCAAGCAGGCAGCTGAGTTTTGGACATACTGAAGTTTTTTTAGTGTGAATGCAGGTGATCCAAAAAGTATGCTGTTGCAGTAATCCAGTCGGGATGTTATAAAGGCATGGATCAGAGTTTCAGCAGCGGTCGATGAGAGGGAGGGTCTAATGCGGGCGATGTTCTTTAAATGGAAGAATGCGTTTTTTGTGACCTGGTTGACATGAGGGAGGAAAGTGAGGGTGGGGTCAAGGATGATGCCAAGGTTACGGATGTGAGTGGAGGGGTTGACAATGGAGCCATCGATGGTAAGAGAAAAATCTTGGGTTGAGCGGGTAAGTGAGTTTGGGCCAATGATTAAGTTCCGATTTGTCACAGTTAAGTTTTAGAAAATTGTTTTGCATCCAAATTGTAATGTCAGTGAGGCAGGTGCTGAGCTGGGAGTGTGTGGTTGGAGAAATTGATTTTGTTGAGAGGTAGAGCTGTGTGTCATCAGCATAACAGTGGAACTGGAGTTGGTGTTGACGGAGGATTTGTCCAATTGGGAGGATGTAGATGATGAAAAGAAGGGGACCAAGTACAGAACCCTGAGGGACGCCATGATTGACGGGGGCAGTGGGGGATTTGGAGTTGTTAATGGAGATGAACTGATGTCTGTCAGAGAGATAGGATTTAAACCAGGAGAGGGCAGTACCGCTAATGCCAATGGAAGACTGGAGGCGGTTGATGAGGATGGAATGGTTGATCGTGTCAAATGCGGCTGATAGGTCAAGGAGAATGAGAATAGAGAGGGAACCAGAGTCAGCAGAGAGGAGAATGTCGTTGGTCACCTTGAGTAGGGCAGATTCTGTGCTGTGGCGAGTACGGAAACCAGATTGAAAAGGTTCATGAAGGTTATTGCAGTCCAGATGGGATTTTAGTTGGGAGGCAACAATTCGCTCCAGAATCTTTGACAGGAATGGGAGGTTAGAGATGGGCCGGTAGTTATTGAGGGAATCAGGGTTGAGACCAGGTTTTTTGAGTATGGGAGTGACAGCAGCGAGTTTCAGATCAGGGGGGACGAGTCCAGTGGACAGAGAGGAGTTAATGATTGTGGTGATAAGATGAATGAGTTGGGGGAGGCAGGCCTTGACAAGGGTGGAGGGCATGGGGTCCACGATGGAAGTTGAGGTATTCATGCCGGTGACTTGGGCAACTATGTCCAGTGAGGTAATTTGTCTGAAGGCTGTAAAAGGGTGGCTGGAAGGATGAGGGTAGGCAGGTTCCGGGAAAGGATGGGTGGTGGACGAGACGGAGGAGTTGGCTATGTTGCTGTGTATTATTTCAATTTTGCTTTGGAGGAATGAGAGGAAGGATTCACACTTTGAGGTGGTGAAGGATTTGGAGATATTATCCATGGGGTTGAGGAGCTTGTTAATAGTTGAAAAAAGGGACTTTGGGTTATTGCTGCCAGATTGTATTACAGAGGAGTAGTGGGAGGAGCGTGCACTGTTGAGGGCATCTTTGTACTGCTGTTGGTGCAGTCTATAAATGTCTTTGTGGAAAGTGAGACCAGTTCGTTTAGCATGTCTTTCGAGCTGGCGACCTTTCGTTTTGAGGCAACGGAGATGATCTGTGTACCAGGGGGCCGAGTGAGTGAAAGAGACATACTTGGTTTTTATTGGAGCGAGTTGGTTGAGACAGGAGGAGAGAGCATTGTTGTAGGTGTTGACCAGGTCAGTAGGGGAAACATTCTGGGTGACGGTGGAGTCAGGGATGGTGTCAGCCAGTAGGGAGGAGAGGGAGGAGGGGTGTATGGACTTGATATTCCGGAATTGTATGGTGCGCTTCTGCTTGATGAGGGGGTATGGGGTTAGGATGTCCATGACGAGGGCCAGGTGATCGGAGATGGTGAGGTCATAGGTGGTCAGGTTGCTGATGGCGATGCCAGTGGTGCAGATCAGGTCCAGTGTGTGACCTTTTTTATGGGTGGGAAAATCAACATGTTGTGTGATATTGAAACAGTTGAGTATGTCCAGGAGTTCTGAAGCGGTATTGGAGTCGTTTGAGTCGACATGAATATTGAAATCACCAAGTAATAATACAGATGGAGAGATAGAGCAAAGTTGTGTGAGGAATTTAGCAAGATCCGATTGGAAAGCAGGGTTTGGTTTGGGGGGACGGTAGACGACTGCTGTAACCAGGGGTTTTGGACCAGACAGTTTAAATGCAAGGTGTTCAAATGAGGAGGGGCAAGGGATGTGTATTGCAATTGTTTTTATATTATTTCTTAGAATTGTGGCAATTCCACCTCCACGCCCATGGTGGCGTGGTTTTTCAATATATGTGTATCCTGGGGGTGTTGTCTGGTTGAGGGAGAAGTATTCCTGTGGTTTTTGAAAGTCCAGATTATTGTCAGTGATGAATTCATTGAGAATGAGACCCTTGTTGTTTAGAGACCGGGTGTTAAACAGAGCAAGTTTAAGATGAGGTTGAGTTTGAACAGGCTGGGGTGCTTTGGGAAGGGGGCGTAGGCAGGCAGAGTGCACGTGTTGGTTGTTGTGATGATGAAATGGAGGGGGTGTGTCAGTGCGCGCAGCAGACCAGATAGATGAGATGGAATGACCGGACCGGGAGTAAACAAACTTTCGTCCGGAGCTTCGGTGAATGTATTTGGGTCGTTGTAGCAGTCCATGTTTACTGATGGCGGAGATCATCGTCGGGCATGGTGGAGTGGATGTGTGCTTTAGCTGGAGAAGTTCCGCGATGGAGTATGACAGAGTCATGTCGGCCGGGAAGGATGCAGCTCACAACGAACCTCTTGAGAGGATTAATGTCAGACAGCAGGAAAGCACACATCATGGCAGGTGATCGGGGTGAGTAGCGAAGTTTCTGTTGACAATCAGTGATTTTGCGGGAGTCAGTGGAATGAGGGCTAAGAGACAAAAAGAAGGAGAGCGGTCCAATGATAGCGTTAGCATTTAGCCACCCGGTGACTGGAGGTTGGCTAGCTGTAGAGGTAGCGGTCACGGCTACTATTCCCACCGTAGCTGTGTTGTGCAGAGACGAGGGTGTCCAATGTTAGTGGCCAGCTGACGGCAGGGAGTTGACGAGATTGTTGACGGCCAACGGCTGGAGGCTGGTAGCAAACGGGCTAGCAGGCTAGGACCCGGTACGCAGGAAAAAGCAAATAGGTAACGGAAAACTACTTGAACAAAGTAGTGATTCAGTTGGAGCCAATATTGACAGATATTATATATAACTAACGGATGTATAAAGAAAAATCTGATCAAATATGTTCAAACACGAACTGAAAGTAGGATAGCGGTGGAGAAGCGGCGAACAAACCACGCCAGCGTCCTCTCCTAACGGCTGATGATACATCTATCTATGATGCCTTCATCCAGGATAGGATCGAGCCTACAGATCTTACTGTTCTTCTGCACTCTAAATGGAGCGGTTTTCAGCGCTGCCATTTCCACTGGGAAGGATCGCTTTTGAACATAGGTGACGACTGACCTCTCTGCCTGTGAGAGGTCTTCCACTGTGAGGAGCTGTCCACCAAGTGTAGTCCTGAAAGCGCTAAGCTCAGTGCTCACCTTTTGGCTGCTCGAGCGGGTGGGGATGGGACCTGAGGAAAGCTCTTTACGCTTTTTGACGGTCAACATCAGAGCATTCTTCACCTTGAGATACCATGCCACTGCTTTGAGTAGCCTCTTCCAATCAGAGAAGTATGACATAAGACGGTCTGTGGGAGTTTCAATGCTTGCCACTGTTGTGAATACAGCAGCGTTTTTCCTGACCTCTGGGTCATTTTGCAACAATGGCTCGGAGGTCAATGATTTTTCCACAGGCCAACTTTCCTTTGGCTTCCATAGGAACTCTGGGACATGTATCCACCTTTGTTGCTGCATGAATTTGACTGCACTCATTCCTCTCGAGGCATCATCAGCAGGATTTTCCTTGCTGCTTACATATCTCCATTGAGACTGTTCACTATTGTCACGAATCAGTGACACTCTGTTAGCAACATAGGTCTTAAACCTAGTGTAATTTACCGATGTACTTGAGTACTGTTTGGCTATCCGTCCAGAAGACTGAGGGGTTTAAGTCCATGTGTAGTTCTTTCCTCAGCATTTTGTCCACCTTCACCGACAGTGTTGCAGCTGCCAACTCCAGTCGCGGTACTGTGATGTGCTTTAAAGGAAGGACTCTGGATTTTCCTAGGACAAAGGCAACATGAACAACATCCTGAATGTTAACCTGCCTAATGTAGCTTACTGAGCCAGAGCCATTCTCACTGGCGTCTGAGAAGTGATGCAGCTGTGCAAACTTTTGTGTTCCATAGCTCTTTGGCTTCAGACAGCGAGGCACTTGGAAGTGTTTTATCCTCTCCAGACTTGCTATCCATTCGATCCATTTATCGGATATAGTCTGGGGCAAAGGTTCGTCCCACCCGAAACCTTCGTCTGGTGTAGCAGGCAGAACCACAGCAGAGATATGTGGCCACATAGGGGCCGGAGAACAAAAGAATGTGTTGTCCATTGTCCCAGTGCAAGTTAAGGCAGCAAAAGGCAGTCAAGTCTTTCAAGTCTATGCCCTCCTGGACCCTGGTTCCACTGCTACCTTCTGCTCCGAAGCACTGATGTCTAAACTCAACCTGAAAGGCAGACAAACACATATTCTGTTAAGCACAATGAATCAGAAAAAACTGGTGCCATCTCATGTTATACCTGGAATTGAAGTTTCAGCACTGGACAGCGACAACTTCTTACCTCTTCCTGACGTTTTCACCCAGAGAGAAATGCCAGTCACCTCAAGTAGCATTCTCAATCAGAATGACTTAACGCAGTGGGCGTACCTGAATAAAGTCAAACTTCCCAGTATCAGTGCTAAAGTGGAATTATTAGTTGGCACAAATGCTCCAAAGCTGTTAGAGCCATGGGAGGTTATTAATAGCCAAGGTGAGGGCCCCTACGCAGTAAAACCTCTATTGGGGTGGGTTGTAAATGGGCCACTCAGAAATGGCGGTGAGGGCAGTACGGTGAGAGTGACTGTGAATAGGATATCAGCCATAAGTTTGGAAGAGCTTCTAATGTCACAGTACAACCAGGACTTCAACGAAGTGTCATCTGAGGAAAAGCCAGAGATGTCAATGGAGGACAAAATGTTTTTGAAAGTAGCCAGTGAGGCTACCCTGCAAAACGGACACTACAGTCTAAAGTTGCCGTTCAGGAAAGCCAATGCCAGCATGCCTAACAACCGGCAAATTGCAGAACAGCGCCTGCAGGGCTTAAAAGGGAAGATGAAGAGGGACCAGCACTACAAGCAGACATGAGATGGCACCAGTTTTTTCTGATTCATAGAATATGTGTTTTTCTGCCTTTCAGGTTGAGTTTAGACATCAGTGCTTCGGAGCAGAAGGTAGCAGTGGAACCAGGGTCCAGGAGGGCATAGACTTGCAAGACTTGACTGCCTTTTGCTGCCTTAACTTGCACTGGGACAATGGACAGCACATTTTGTTCTCCGGCCCCTATGTGGCCACATAACTCTGCTATGGTTCTGCCTGCTACACCAGAGGGCCTTGCAGTCTGTTTAGTCGGACCATCTTTAACATAGATGTGCAGGGCACTTGGGTGGGCTTGCTTGCAAACTCTACAGGTGAGGCGTTGTTTACAGTCTCTACTAATGTGGCCTATGGAGAGACAGCCAAAGCATATGCCCTTGATCTTTATAAAGTTCAGCTTGTTCCTATTCTTCCAATAACTGTTTACACCGTTCCAATGTGTGCTTGCATCTACAGAAGGGACAGGGGGGTTCAGGCTCTGTTTCTTTTGGGGAAATAGTGACACCTGTGGCAAAACTGCTGTCATAGGCCTTTGAGATCTGCGACTTAACAGGAAATCTAGTCTTTACAGCCACCTTTCCTTTGGCAGCTGACTGGTCTTGAAGGTCACCAAAAACTGGGTCTGCTGCTATGCGAGCTTGCCTCTCAATGAAATGGACAAGGTCTCAAATCCTTACTCTACGACTGCTCTCTTCTTGCAGTGCGAAAGCTTTGCATCTCTCCCTGAGCTTGTATGGTAGCTTAAGCACAATGCTTCTCATGTTGGACACTGTGTCTAGTTCCTCCAAGTACTCCATTTCCTCCATAGCGTTGCAGCAACTCCTTAGAAACATGGCGTAATCCTGCAGCGACCTTGAATCTTCAGATTTAACTAGGGGCCAGGATAGAGCTTTTTCCAGGTAAGCACAAGAGAGTTTGTATTCGTTCCCAAAGTTTTCCTTCAGTAAACTTTTTGCTTTCTGATAGCCTCTGTCTGGAGACATGTATTCACAGCTTTTGACTAGCCGCTGAGCTTGGCCTCTGGTAAACTGTATAAGGAACTGCAACCTGTCTCTGTTGTTGTCTGTTTTGTTTTCAATACAATGTTCAAATGAGTGAATAAAGGACTTGTACTCCAGAATGTGTCCATCAAAGGGTGGAATATTTCCTTGAGGCAGTGTCGAGAGAAGTTGTTGTTTTACAAGAATCCTCGTCAAGCTGCTTTGATTCTCCAGTATTTGAATCATGTTGTCATCCTTTGCTGTGCTTGGCATAGGGGGGCTTTGTCCTTGCGGCAGAGTTGGCTGAGTGTTTTGGGGTATGACAGGTGGAATATTGTGCACTGAGGTTGGTTGTGGCTGATGCTGATGCTGATAAGTAATGCCGTCTTCATGATGAATATCACGGACATTAAAAAAGGGAAAGAGAAGTGGGGCGCCTGCCTTGCTCCTAACAACTGGAGCACCTCTGTCATAAGGATCAACTGAAATATCTGGCTTTGTATCTACCAGTGTGGTAGCTGCTGCTTCAGCCTGTACAGGGCTAAGCCTAGCTAATTCATTGTCTTTAAGATAATTAATTTTGGCTGTGTTGGCTGCTATTTCTGTATGAAGTTCTAGTTTTTCTCTTTTTTTTGTAATATTTGTTCCTGTTCTTCAATGGCATGTTTTTCTTGTAACCTAGAAGCTTTGGCCAATAAGGCTGCTCTCTCTGCCTCAGCGTTGATGCGTAGTGAAGAGGAGGAAGAGTGGCCGGATGTTATAGACCTCGTTGAGTGTGTATCCACCTCGCTCAGACCGCCGCCTTCATTTGCATGTGCACCTTCTACAGCTGGCAGACCTTCCACTTGAGTCAAGTTGAGTGGATCAGCATTTTCTGTGTCAGTTATCCATTTTGTAACTTTGGCAAGGAATGAGATTATGTATGTACATCTCGGCTGATACCATTTCTAATCGTCCTCTTTTCTTGCGCTCTCATCCAACATTTGCGCATATGAGACATGCAAGGCTTTAAAATCAACCGAAAGTTTGTTAAACTTCAACATATTCCCTTTGACTTCATCCAGATATTCCTTATCGGTCATTAGGTTGTTCACAATGTTCATTCTCCGTGTTAAATGCGAAGCTTTTCCTGATCTCGATGAGCGCAGCTGCGCCGCAGCCATCCATGTCTTTCACAGGTGGCGATTCTGCCTCATCAGAACTCGCCATTTTAAACCAATTGGCTTCCAAAAAGTCTTCAAAATGTTTAGAAACAGTTCTTGTGGCTCCGTTATCCTTGTATTTTCAAAACTTGACTCAGGTTACTTCATAAGTTCATTCAAAAAGAATGCTGCTCTCTTTTTCTTCGTCACAGAAAGGTTGACAAATAAAAGATTAACTGTCCATAAACACAAATATCAGCGGTGAAATCCGTTTCTAAACACTTCAGGTATTTCTTCCAAACGAATAATCCTTCAGTGATGTTTGATCTGAAAGCTCATACCTCCGCCGGCGTTTCCTTTGTCTTTGATTCCTACGATCCCTTTGATCCTCCAATAGTCCTCGTGTTTCCAATCACAGCTCGTCATTGACTAATTGTAGTGGCCAAAATCCCAAAAAATATTGTTCTTGGCCACATGTAGAGCTTGGGCCTGGGAAGCAGTGTCAGACTCGCAGTACACAATCCACTGGACGTTTCGTTGCTTTTCAAGGTTTATTTCCAGCAAAACATAAACAAAAATACGAAAACAATATGTAACATAAACTTAAACAGCAGATCCTAATAATCTGTCTTGGCTAAGTATAAGGTTGCGTCTGCGTGTCAATGACGGTATTGCTGCTGCCTGCTGCTCTCCCGTCACACACCGCACCTCCAATTTAAAGCCTTAGCCCCACCCCCTTCACCTGAGCAAAGCACACCTCTCACTGAAACAGAAAAATTCATTAATACAGGTTCCAAATAAATCAAGACACTACACGACCCAGAATCCCCAGCTATCGTTTGGGACTACAACATCCGCCTTGCTTTGCAAACCCCGTGATTAGTCATCAAGCCCTGTGATTGGATGTTGGAGTGGCAGTGCGACAAGGTTACGCTGAGCGTCAACAGCTCTGGAATGGAACCACGGCAGACTTTCCACAACTGGAATTGGACGGGTCCAGCCCATACATCCATGGTCCAGCCCCCCCCCCCCAGAACTACACCTGCTGGCTATTGTATTTCCCACAATTAGAAGTTGCCAGTATTAAACTGTGTACACCCTGGAGGTTTAGGGGATACAAAACACAGTGGTGTTATCAAATTTAAAACATATAATTAATAAATGGGTGAATTAATATACCCACATGACAGCTAAGGTCAGAAGAGCTTTATTTAACAGCTGGTCTTATGTCTGTGACCCCTCCTGTTGTTCATTGATAAGCCTGAAACATGCACTTGTCAAGGTTCAGAGGCACATTTTGCAAATATGGCAGTAGCCATCGATCATCTTAAGATAAGATAAGATAAGATATACTTTATTGATCCCAAGTTGGGAAATGTTTTTGTTACAGCAGCATACTACTTTGTTCTACTCCACTACAATTCAGAGGTTAACCTGGTATTTTTACTCCACTACATATATTTTAGTTACTTTGCAGATTCTGATTAATGATGTGAAATATAAACAACCCTTAAATCAGACTTACACCTGAGTCAAATTCAGGGAAGGTGATTGTCAAGTGCCAAAATAAACTATGCAATATATTGGACGTTAAGTACTTTGTCAGACTTCATATTTATCTGTGGATAACCCCAACGTTTTTTTCTTATTCAAAAGAAGACCTTAACTTAAAGTAATCTTTAATGTTTAAATAAAGCCTTATTAGTTTGTCTGTTTTGCACATCCTCCTGTTAATATCTTTGGACGTCCTGCACTAAACTGTTTTATTGTAGAGATCACTACAGTATCTTCTTGATATTTTCAATTTTGTATAGGCTACTCTTAATATTTAAATGTTTTCATCAAATAAAACGTATTCAACAACTAAATTCAATAACATGCTTTAACCACCAGGTGGCGCGGGTTAAAAAACCAGTGGTGTAGTTAATAAAACATAATAATATCAAACATAATATGACTATTAACTTCATTGTGAAATTAAAACAGAACGGTAAAGGAAAATACAGTTTCAGTCTCTCGATTTGAAGCTTATGCATTGTAACATGAACCTGTAATAGTCAACTTCATGAGGAGTTGGAAAGGTAGTAAATAATATCTTTAAAAACTACAAAAAAATCCCTTTCTGCAGCTGTGCACCATTATGGTGTAAATATAACCTATATACCAATTGGATCAAATATAAAAGTCAGCCGAATTAGTGTTGATACTGCAAGGAGACGTATTGTGTGAAAAGAAATGGAAGATGTTGTTTAATTGCTGATATATTTATGATCCACGTCACGTATTCAGTTTTGGCGGCATTTCTTACAGTTTGTCAAAGGGTCTTCTGATCAGGGCTCTATAAATAAATATCTACGGCAGATATGTAATATTTAATGCATCAGAACCGTGTATTACAATGCCGTTATGTGATGACTTTCAAAGAGAAAAGCAAAAACACTCGGAATTAAGTATTATTATTATTTTTTTAATGTTTTTCCGATTTCATATCGGATAAACACCATATCCCGAAATGCATTGCGGCGATGTTTTAGATCAAAACCTCTGAAAAAATAAAGGTGTCTCTCAGAATCGAAAGAGAAAAACCTATGGGAAAAACACAACAGCATTGTACACAATTTAAACCAATAAATGTCGTATAATAAAGGATAAACTGATGTTTTTTAGTTGATGAGTACTGCAGATATCACTGTTAAATCATTTGATCATTGGTTTTATTATGAAAACCTCGAGACCGGAAATACTGTTTTCAACCCGTAACTTTACATGGAGGCTGTCGCATACCTCAAATCATCTTCGTAATATCTATCAAACTATAGATCCTACATATCGACTGGACATGGATTCTAAAAGTACAATCTGCACTTCTCGCTATAAATCTAATCAAAAAGCGTTTTAATGGCCAAACTATCCTACAATTTAGGATTTTACAGAGAGGATTATTTGTGAATAAACGACCATCTGAAACGTTTGCATTCTACGGGAGCACTAGAGGGCGAAAACTTTAAAACGTAATTATAGGACGTATTTGGTCGTAATAATTTGGCCTGAACAATCGGTCTATTTGGTCGTATGAGTTGGAGGACTTGTTGGAATGTTAGTTCATTTTAAACTGTACTTCAGTGTACTTTGTTTTTAAGTGTTTATTTTATAACACTTGTGAATAGTTTACTTTGTTTACACCTCTGGGAAGTGTATAGGTCTGGACTATTACCATCATGTATTAATGCACAAAGACTTACTTGACAGAAGGCACTTTATGTATGTCAGGTTCAGAACAGGTTCCTAAAACACATTGGTACATCACATTCAACATTCTACAGGTGTGTACTTAACAAGTCAATCTACTAGGGAATCGTACATTACAAAATACTAAGAAGCAGAACATCAAAATGACAGAATTCATTGTGCACAGAATTGGAAATGAGTACTCTTATTTTCCAATTATAGGCTCATTATTTAATCTAATTCGTTATCCGGTGAATTACATCAAGCCTATAGTCTGAATCAGTTCTTGAGGCTTCCTTGATGTCCAGTCAAATCAGTCTCGTTCTTAATAGTTTTGTTTGCTCATCCGTGAGCAGAGCATCAAGTTGACATGTCTATTACAGCTGAATGCGGTGATTACCATCTTGTTCAGCAAAACGCCTCACAAACTTTACAGCTTTAGTGCGTTTTGATTCAATGCTGAGTACAGCCGCAAATACCTCATTCCTTCAGTACTTGGGTCGGAATGCTTCTCGTTTTGCGCCGTCACCCCGTTCAAATGAAATCGCCGCCAGGGCCGGGAGAGGGGTTACAAGACGTGCATCTTGTGCTGCATTCACTTGCACTCGGACATTAGAGACTTTCTCTCATAAATGTCCGATGAGCCACAACTTTTCTTTCAAAACAAAGCTGCCAACTGGGGTGGCAGCTGGTAGGTGAAACTAGGCTACTAGCTACAGTACAGATGCATACTTGTCAACCCTCCCGATTTTCGCGGGAGACTCCCGATTTCATGGCCCTCTCCCGGTTTCCTCCCGGGGTCATATTTCTCCCGCATTTCTCCCGATTTCTGACAAAATCTGATTTACTCAGGACTGTTTCCACTCGGACTTTAATACAGCTGCACCATTGTTTGGTTTCCATGGTAACACGTCTCTTTAGTAGCGCGCAACTGGAAGTCTGACCCCCTGATCCCACTGGGAGCGTCTACGCCACGCCACGCCACGCTACGGGGTTTTTAGCGATCGCGGCCACTATAGTCAATGGGTGCTATCCCACCAGACCCGCGACGCCACGCTCCGCCGCGACTTGAAGCGTCCCAGAAGCTCCTCGCCGCAAGGAATTTCTAAAATATAGGATGAATCCTATTTTTGACGCGGCGCAGCCGTAAGGTAATGTCGGGCAGGCAGGAAGTGGAACGTTCAGACCATATATAGCATATATACACACACACTTTTGCAGCCCCTATCCCTCCAGTCTTTCAAGTAGGAGGAGAAATGCCAGCGTTCTCCTCCGGTTTACAGGCACTGTGTAAATTATATATATAGAATAATTATGATGATGAATGCATTGTTTTACCACTAAAATACAGCAACATATCTTTGATTCATGTCGTTTATAACTGGGATATTACAATTATTCTTAACTTTGTCTGTAGTCTACAACACAACAAAATAGGAAATAACAACAATAAACACGATTTAAACAGACACAAACATAAACCATTTAACTACGTAGCCTACTTACTTGTAGAAGTACAAATGTCCAGGAAATACTCCAAAATCAACAACAACTGCGAGGCTGCACATATGACGCTCAGCTTCCCGCAACGTTTTGAAACGCGTCTGGTGGGTTATGACGCAGGAGGAGGTCGCAGCAAAACCGTGGCGCAGCCGTGACGTGGCGTAGACGCTCCCAGTGGGATCAGGGGGTGAGAGGGTGAGGAAGATTGTCACAGAAAAGAGAACAATAATCGACAACTCCACCCTCTGCTCACTCCTTTCCTGTTAAATACAGGTCCAGCCCACACATATGCTCCATTAAGGATGGTGCTTCAGGCCGCAAGGCAGTGCACTTACAACTACTACAAGAAGCATGTTAATGTTAATCTAATACAGCTCCGGCGATCCACTAGCCCCCCCCCCCGCGGTGGTTTTGAAATGCTCCCGATTTCTGAGGTCTCAAGGTTGGCAAGTATGGATGCAACTAGATGAGCTGTTAACTCTCGCTCTGACTTTCTTTTTTGTAAACTCTCGCTCTGACTCAGACAGGTTGAAAGAGACGAGACACGCATTTTTCCCACCCGCATCCGCGAAGACCCGCCTTACTGTGCCTCTGATTCGCAGACTGTTGGTGGGGGAAAAAACGCTGACGGGATGCTGAATGTGATTGGACCAATGCGTTGACAGACACACACAGACAGTGTGACAGTCGGACATGCAGAGCGCTGTTTGCAGTGGACATATAGCGGAGAATTTTTACTCGTTGCGTTGTGGCGATGTCTCGCAGATAACACAGATAATACAGATAATACATATGAAAAATATAATTTGCTCAGAGTCCAGAGACAGTTGTGGTTCGGTCCGGATCCGGACCGGAGTCCGGACTTTGAGGATGCCTGATTTAGACTATAATCAATATTTTGATTATCATCTCCTTGCTGCATGAATCATTTGGCATGGCTTTACGTCAAGTAAAACGTATACAGATTCCAGTTGGAAAAAACGCATTTATTATAGTATTTTATTTTCCCTTTGATTGTTATTGTAGCGTACCGCGAGAAAGAAAAGCCCCTCTGACTGAAGAATGAAATACTCAGTGAAAAAGTGTTCTTTGCAATGGAGAGATTTTTAGGCAATACGTGCATCAAGTTTAAGGTTGTAAATAGAAAAGCACACCTTTAAGAGAAGGTTCCTGGTAATCCCACAAAGATTAACTGTTATTGCAATCCCACCTGTGATGGATTTCTGTTGGATCTCTCTGCCCCCTGCCCCAGCCCAGCCTGATGTCCTCCTACATCTTCAGCACCTCCTCCAGCAGTCTCATTCTGAAATGTGGACAATTTGTGCAGACAGTTAGTTACTAACAAGTTACTATAGTGTGACACACACCTACACCTTCCCTGGCCATCCTGAGCAGTTTAGTGTATGATTTATGTGAAGTGTCACATTGCTCCATGAAGAGGACTGACTGTTTTTTCTCAAATGTGTGTGTTAATGCTGTACTGCTGTGTATACTACTTGCACATACCGGACACCCACAATGAAAAAATAGGTAATTCGTTTGGGTAGTTCTCCGATGGGAGAAATGCTCCTTTAAGAGAAGGTTCCTGGTAATCTCATACCAACACACTCTCACTCCATAAACGTCCAGGAGCGACGCTTGGTCAGGGTCCCCGTGGCGTGCAGTTGGGACGCTCCTAGGCTCCTTCAGCTTCATAAAGGGACGCAAATAGCTTTCAACTGATTGCAATGTATTCCCATCGGCGGCCGGATTTGACGCTCATGGAAGCACGGCATTCCTTTGTGTCGGCTGCCCTTAAAGGCAATGTGCCCTTAAAGGAGAATTGTACACCCGGAAGTAAGTATTCCCCTTACTGTCGATTGATTTGACAGTGATATATCCACTACTCATCGACTAAAAAACACCAGATTATCCTTGTTAATTACACAACATTGATTGGTTTAAATTGTGTGCAATGTTTTTGTATTTTTCCCCTTCGATTCAGAGAAACAAATATTTGTTCGGAGTTAAGGATGGCAGAAGACACTACACTACCCAGAATCCCCAGCTATCGTTTAGGACTACACGATGTGCTCTGTTTGACAAACCCCGTGATTAGTTCTCAAGCTCTGTGATTGGTTGACCTCCAACTGCATTCCATATGAAAAAAAACGTTTCGTAAAAGATAAAATCATACTTTTTTCAGCAGTGCTTGCTTTACTCTTCGAAAGTCATCACATGAATGCATTGTAATAAATGGTAATAATAAATATTACACATCTGTCGTAGTTCTTTATTCATCTACAGAGATCGGGCTCAGAATAGACCGGAAACTATTCTTTTACCGTTCAGTTTTAATTTCACAATAAAGTTAGTAGTAATATTTTGTTTTGATATTATTGTTTTTTATTAACTACTAGACCGCTGGGTCATGTTAAGACCATCTTTTCTGTGTTGCTGTGGGTTTTTTCCATCGCTTTTGTGTTATAAATATCAAAACAATAACTAAATATATCCATCGTAAACTAAACCAGAAACAGCAGTATATTTTATTTTGTCAACACTGTAAACTTGACAGCTTTTTAACCCAAACCACCTACTGGTTAAAGCACGTTATTACACGTTTAGAGTAATGCAATGCAGGTAGATTGTGTTGCTTTTTAATGACTGTTTAAAATGCCTTTTTCTTAATGTATTTCATTTTTGAAACCTCTCGTAGCTGATGGAGGGGTGCGGCAGGAGCGGGGGGGGGGGGGGCTGTCGGCTGTGCAGCGGGCTGCGGGGGAGAAGACTGTGAGGTGAGCAGTTCTACTTGCGTGCCGATCCTTTGCATGTTAGCGGAGAGGTTCCAGAGAGTCTCTACTACCTCACGGAGAACCGCATCGTGATGCCCCACGAGAGCACCTTGATTGGCCAGGGCTTGGCTGAGTTCGTCCGCAGTCTTGGACTGGTGGCCTGTGTCCGCTGGGTCCATGCTGGCCAGATTGTTCTGTTGTGATATCTGAGAGGACCCAAACGCAAGACACGGCAGAGTGTTGGAAAAAAGGTTTTATTTGAGGTGGAGGAGCGGGGAGAATGATCCGGCTGGAATGGCGACTGGTGATGACAACACGGCGGCCGGAGAATGATCCTGGAGCACAAGAAGAAACACGTAAGAAGAGCATTCAGTGTTTGAGGAAATAGCTAATAATGCTAAGTAGGCTGAGAGTTATACCACTGTGGGTTAAACAACGATCTGGCGCTGACAGGTTGTGGAGCCTCCGTTGATATGCCGTTGTAAATGGCTGATGGGAATCAGGTGTGTAGTAGGGGAGGGTGCACAGCTGATTGCAGCAGGTGAGTGGAGGTTGAGCCGGGAGCCAGGAGTGACAGCCACCACGCCCACACAAACACAGACAGGGAAAAGGAAAACAAACACAAGGGAGGCGGCTGGAAGAGTACAGCCACCGCACCGGCTCCAGATACACTTTTTGTTATATTCCATGGAATGCTCTTAACATCCCGATAGTAGTAGATAATATGGGCTTTCAATTTACCTTGCCATTTGAGGAGAGAAGTTGATGGGCTCTCCCTTCCACGATCAGCACTGCCATTTCTGTTCTCTCCAGCCTTGAAGCTGCCTGTTGATCACTCCATACTCGCAGCAGGAGCTGGCAGAGTTGCTTTTTGTTGTCATCATTTGTGAGAAACATCTTGAAGTCATATGGCTTCCTGGTTGCTGGTCCAGCCAAAATGATCTTCTCTGAACTGCCACGTCTCAACCTCTTCTGTGCTTTGATAGATCCTGGATGGTAACTGTCAGTCGAGAACAAAAAGTGCTTTTTAGCCACCATCTGATCAAGCACTTGTAGGTATATCTCCCCACAGGTTGGGGGAAGGTTGGCGAGGACATGGAGCAGAGCCATGCCATCCTGGATGAACAGGGCATCCTTAGGGTATGGCAGATCCTTTGGGATGGTGTCCTCCAGAATGTGGTAGCGCAGAAGAGCCGCTTTATTAGTCTTGGAGAAAAACCCATCTGGTGTCTCAAGGCTAGGGGGCACAGGCATTAGGGGATATTTCATGAGTTCCTCCAAGTCCAATGGCTCCTCTGCACATTGTGACTTGACAAGGAGCAGGAAAGCAAGATTGCTTTGCTCCTGATACTGGATGACCTGGAATGATATTGATAGTGTATCATTGGCTCTATTTGTCCGTTAAAAAACACTGGCCTAGTCGGTTGGGTTAAGTTCCAAAACTTTATTTCTGACAGCAACAAAAAAATATAGCGAACCAGCACAACTTAACCCTCTGGAGTCGGTGGACGCGCCGGTGCGTCCAGGTACGCATCATTTACGTAATTAATCATTAATAATATTTTTGATTATAAGGAGTAGAAATATGATTCAGATATCCGCGGAATCGCTGGAAGAGTAGCTTTCCAGCGGTATCTCCTGTGAGACTGTAACCAGGGCACAGCAGCCAATATGGCCGCTCAAAGCAGCTTGACTTTACACTGTGTGGGATTGGTGGATTTGTGTGTCCGTCAAGGAAATCTCGGCCGGCAGCCATCATGGTCTGAAAGGACCAATGGACATCGAGAAATCACTAAGGACCTACCCACCAAGTAAAAAAAACATAAACCACGTGTCTCCCATCAGTTTACGTCTGTGAGGAGAAATAGAGAGACAGAGAAAATGGCTAAAAACTTTACAGTTGCCGACTTCGCTAGAGATTGTTTTCGCTAGCAGCAGTGAAGATAGAGCCTCAGAACCTGAAGTCTTCGACTCTTCTGAAGAAGAAGAATACAAAGACAACAACAAGGATCCATTTGGACATGGGTAAGTGTAAATATTACAGTAATAGTCGTAATAATAACGTCGTACTTTGTGCAAGTCAGAAAACACAGAGCTCTCAACTGTGTACATGTTGAATCAGTGTTGAACTAGAGGAGAGGAGACATTGATTTTTGTGACGTCACAGGATTTCAAGATGGCGCCTGTGTCGGCATGCCGCTCCCTCAGCTCTCTGCCTTTAGCTATCCTGTTTTTGTTTTATGTTTGTCAGAATGTTCCTGCTCTGCTTGTCTATGATCGCCAAGCTCTCCTCCACCTAAGACCCTCACTGGGGTTTATACTGCTGCCCAAACCTATACCTGGCAACCGTAAATCGACTCCTTCCCCACGACTGTCAGATATTCCCACCTACCTGCGCCGGTTGCCCTGCATCCTGCCTCACCGAAAGCGCTTTAGACGACGGGGAAAGCGTGGTGGCGCGCTTGTCCATCAAAAAGAACACCTGACGGCTGCTCCCGGTCCGCGCGGCGTTCAACACGCACATCTTTGTCAGCTGAGACGCACTACACCTTCGGCCAGCCCGGAGAGAAAACTCTGCATGGCTTTGCTAAATGCTAGGTCAATAGCTAACAAGACGTTCCTGTTAAACGACTTCTTCACCTCTGATGATCTGGATTTAATGTTCCTGACGGAGACCTGGGTCCACACCGGCGAGTATGTACCGTTTTCTGAACTTCTTCCTCCCGACTGTACTTTCTTCAGCTCCCCCCGTACCACCGGCCGTGGTGGGGGTATAGCTTCAGTGTTTAAAGCTAATAGCGCTTTTAAATTTGATAAGCAGGTTAGCACTGTAATCAAGACCTGCTTTTTCAAAATACGACTATTGGCTAAGACCAAGTCGTTTTTATCTTTTAAAGACCTAGAAAGGGTTATTAACGCCTTTGTTACCTCGAGACTGGATTACTGCAATGCTCTGTATGTGGGTATGGACCAGGCCTCAATTAGACGCCTCCAGCTAGTTCAGAATGCAGCTGCACGTCTTCTCACTGGCCATAAAAAGCGTGACCATATCACCCCAATTCTGGCTTCATTGCACTGGCTTCCAGTTCGGTTCAGAATAGATTTTAAACTCCTTTTATTCGTTTTCAAAGCCCTAAATGGGCTGGCTCCTGCCTATATAGCCGAACTTCTCCATCGCTACACCCCAGGCAGAGCCTTAAGGTCGGCTGATCAGCTGCTGTTGATAGTGCCTAAGACTAGGCTTAAAACCCGAGGGCATCGAGCTTTTGCAGCGGCTGGCCCTAGGCTCTGGAATACTTTGCCCCTCCATGTGAGGTCGGCCCAGACCCTGGGGTTTTTTAAATCAACACTTAAAACTCATTTTTTCTCTCTGGTTTTTGTTTAATATTATTAGAATATAGGAATTGTAGATAGGATTACTTAAAATATAGTACCTTATATTTCATCTTGTAATTACTTCTTTATCCATTTTTGGATCGCTGCAGGGTTTATTTTAAACGCTAAAGGGCTTGTCCCTCACCGTCTCCCTCTGCGGATCTAAGGTCTGGTAGAGGGGGATGGGGTACAGAGTCGGTTAGACAGGCGGGGAGTGCATCTGACGAAGAGATAGGTTGTTGTGCTCCCTATCTCTGTTTCTTATCCTACATTTTCACCCTGAACTAGAGGGAAAGCATTCTTGGACGCCTTTTCAGCACTGTTTCCTACTATATTCTTCCTACCCCATTTACTTTGAACTATTCTAGGAGAGTGTGTTTACGTTGACTCGTTGGGCCTTTCCTCCTGTACTTTTTTGTTCCCCAGTTCTTTCCTTTAACTTAATCCAGGAGAGTGCATTTAGGCCTCTCCTACTGCCTTTTCACTGTTGTCCCTCTTCACTAGTATCCCCTGTCCCCTTTTCATAATTTTTTCCACCCTATTCTTAGGGGAAGCATTGTGGTGCCTTTTCATTTCAGTTTCTGGCTTTGTATTTCTTCACCTCTTACTCGTTTAATATTTAGGAGAGTGCATGTACGTAGTCATGTTGTGCCTCTCTTCCTCTGTTTCTGGCTTTTCTTTTCATACCCTTGTTTCTCATATAAGAGAAGAAAAACTATTCTAAAAAGGAGTTGACATATGTGTCTCTTCACTTGTACACTTGAGGGGTCAGAATTCATATGGTGAGGGATTCCACGAGCGGTATGCACCGGCCCGTGCCTTCACCTTGGACTTCTAATAGAACTGCTCGGGTCTTGATAGATTGAGTGGGGAGGTTCAGGAGATCTTTCTTGAGGGTTATCAAGAATAACTTTTATCCAATGATCTTTTCCCTCTCTGTCTGTGTCTGTGTATTCTCTTGTTCTGATTAACCCAGCCAAATCTTTTTTCTTGTTTTGTATCTATATCTACGCCGGGTCGAGGCCGGGTCGAGGCTGATCATCTTGCTGTAGTCCTGTGTCCTGGATCCTCTATCCTGAGCTCTGGATTAAGTCGTGGACTTCGGGTTGTGGCTGAACCTGTCTCTGCGGTCCTGCCTGGGTCTTGTCATGCTGCTTCCCTGATGGCTTCCACAGGATTGTAGCTGACATCTTCATGGATTCATCTTCTTATTACAGACACACGCATTTCCTAACATTCGGTCTATATGCTGTAAAATGTATTATCTTGTTTGTTTGTTTGTAGCCTTTATTTAGACAGGTGAAAGCCCCTTGAGATCAAAATATCTCTTTTTCAAGGGTGACCTGCAGCACATTAGTTACAACATGTAACATAAAAACAACAGAACAACAATAAGGATGACAAACAACATAATATACAGGGTACAGTTTACAGACTCTATTTGCAGTGACAGGTACCATGAGTATCCAACAGCATGTCACCCAGCCGAGTTTTAAAATGATGTAGGGGAACCAAAGTGCTCAGTTTTAAACATGATTGCAGACTGTTCCAGTTTAGTGGAGCTGCACAACTAAAAGCTTTCTTTCCAAAGACAGTCCTAGCACTTGGCACATTTAATAAAACAACATCATGAGATCTCAGGCAATACGTACTTTCAATTCGACGAGAGATCAGAGGGCAGATATAAAAAGGTAGTTTACCCAACATGGCTTTGTAAATAAATGTGTACCAATGACTGAGCCTCCGTACCGTTAGTGAAGGCAGACCAGCCTTGGCATACAGGGTACAGTGATGAGTAAGTGCCTTACAGTTAGTAACAAATCTCAGCGCACTGTGATAGGTGGCATCTAACTTTTCCAGGCAATTGGCAGGTGCATTCATATAGATCAGATCACCATAGTCCAGCACAGGTAAAAAGGTCACAGTGAGTAGCCTTTTCCTGGCTTCAAATGAGAAACAGGACTTGTTTCTGAAATAGAAACCTAGTCTAACCCTCAGCTTTTTAAGCAGATTAATGACCTGAAGTTTAAAAGTAAGACAATCATCAAGCCAGATACCTAGGTATTTATAACAGGTAACCACTTTGAGTAGTTGTCCTTGCATAGTAACACTATCCAAAGCAGTGTCTGTAGTCTTTTTAGCTTTAGAAAAGAGCATTACCTTGGTTTTATCCACATTTAAAAGAAGCTTAAGCTCAGCGAGCTGAGTCTGAATAATATTAAAAACAGCCTGTAATTTAACAACAGCCTCCTTGATGGAGGGACCTGCACAGTACATCACGGTATCGTCCGCATAAAAATGTAAAGTAGCTTCATCGACATTTTCACCTAAACTATTGATGTAGATGGAGAATAAAAGTGGACCTAAAACAGAACCTTGGGGAACACCATTAGTAATGTTCAACCACTCAGAAGACAGCCCATCAAAGTGAACACATTGAGACCTTTCAGAGAGGTAGCTCACAAACCACCCCACTGCATGGCTGGACATGCCTATACTGGCTAGCCTCTGCTTCAAAATGTGATGATCAACGGTGTCAAACGCTTTGGAAAGGTCAATAAATAGAGCTGCACAAGTCTGCTTATTGTCTAAAATACTCGTAATGTCATTCACTACTTTCATTCAGTCAGACAACTCACGAGTTTCTTTAACATGTTTATTAGAAGCAGCATATAGTTGAGTTTGGCGATTAGGCTCGGGCATCATCACTCCATAGATATACATGCACGATGAGTGATGATTAAATAACTAACCCCCGAGCCTACAGGTGGAAGCTGGGGTGGAAGCTGGGGTGGTGGTGGTGGGGCAGGCAAGCAGCAGCGACGTAGGTAGCTGCAGCAATCGCAGCAGCAAGCAATGCATGGAGAGAGATCTGGCAGGTTAAATAGAGCGGCATATTAAGGAGACTCTGTTTGGTTGGTTGTAGAGTGGCAAGGGGCGTTATGTATGAATGCAGCATAAGTCCTCGAGTTGACTGCCTGAACTAGCTCGCAGGCTTCGCCCCATTTGTGGCAGTGATGGTGCTATGCTGCTTTCTGAAACCTGACTGATGTTTAGACAGGATGTCATTTTTACATAAAAACTCCTTCACTTGTTCACTCACTAGGCGTTCAAGCACCTTCGCCAGAACTGACAATTTAGAGATTGGCCTATAGTTATTTAAAATAGTTGCCTCCCCTCCTTTTAGCAAAGGCAAGACATACGCTGACTTCCATACTTTTCGAATTGCATTTGTGCTGAGGGAGAGGTTAAAAAGAGTAGTGAGAGGTGGAGCAATCAAATCTGCAGCTATCTTTAAAAAGAAAGGTTCTACATTGTCCGGGCCAGCCGGTTTTTTTTAATCTAACTTGGTTAAAGCTTCATGAACAACGTTAACAGTAAAAGGAGTAAAACTGAAAGGGTTTTCCATACCACATTGTTCAGAGTCACAGACTGTGGTGTTCACAGCAGCAGAGTTAGTCACAGAACCAAACAGAGAACCACAGGACACAAAATGCTTATTAAAGCAATTTAACATGGTGGCCCTGTCCGATATAGAGCCAGATACTGTGGTTATGCACGGAGGTAGCTCATTCCGGATCTCACCGCTGGAAATCGATTTTATGGCTTTCCAAAATTTCCTAGGATTATTTAGGTTTTCTGTGGTTGCTGACAGATAGTACTTTGATTTAGCACTTTTGACCTGTGAAGTGAAGCTATTCCTTAGCTGCCTAAAACGCAGCCATTCTACCTCTGAGCCTGATTTCCTAGCCTTTGCCCAGGTCTTGTTTCTCTCATGCAGGAGACTGGACAGTTCAGCAGAAAACCAAGGATTGTCTCGTATGTCTATCAATGATCTCCATAAAACCAAGATAAAAATAAGACCATGCAGTTTCCACATCAGCACACAAATCGATTTTTCCCCAATCAAACCCAAACACATCATGTACAAAACCCTGCTCAACAAAATGTTTTATGTCTCTCTTGATGATAATGCGAGGTTTAACCTTTTGGACCTTGGTGTCCCTAATTGTGGCTACAACACAGTGATCACTCAGATCGTTCGCAAATACTCCCACAGCTGAGTATTTATAGGGAACATTAGTTAAAATGAGATCAATTAAGGAGGATTTATTCGGGGACTTAACGTTAGGGCGAGTTGGACTGTCAACAATCTGAGTAACATTTAAAGAGATACAAAGGTTTTAAAATCCTCTGACACTGCAGTTAACCAGTCCCAGTTAAAAGCTCCAAGTAGCACTATTTCCTTGTAGTCTAGTTGCGATAAAAGATTTGCTAGCGAAGACAAGGAGTCTTTTACAGCTGAGGGGGGTCTGTAACAGCCCACTACCATGACCTGTTGACCCTTTGCCACTTCTATATTTATGGCTAAAAATTCTAATTGCTTACTGATAGATTTGGAAACTACAGTGGTTACACTGAACTTATTCTTAACATAAATGGCAACGCCACCACCTTTATTAGGCCGGTCGGTACGATACACATTATAACCATTTAAGGCAATGTCAGTGGCCAAAATAGATTTGTTTAGCCATGTTTCTGATAAAACAATGACGTCAGCGTCAGTCGAGCTTGACCAAATGCGGACAAAATCTAGTTTACCCAACAGACTGTGCACATTCAAGTGGATGAAACCCAACCCAGACCTAGCTTTAAAATCAGCAGGAGTAGCGATCTGACTACTACTACTGGGCGGACCCGGGTTAGGTTGCACATTTCCTGACAGTAATAACAACAACAAAAACAGACATTTCCTCTTAAACGACACACATACATTGTCATCTAATTTAGAATCACCAGCAAAGTCTGTGAAAGTGTGATTAGAGCTTAAGAAGCAGTCCTGAAGAACCATCATAGCAGGCAAAAAAAAAGACAAGCATATTTTGTCGCGCATGATTGTCCGCGACAAGGCAACCGGCAATTGTTTGTGCAGCACATCTGAACCTCCGCAGGGGATGCCCACCACGGGTAGCAGAACATACCCGAATCCAGATGTCCTCTCAGGATTACTAGAGATCTTCCCACAGCCAAAAACAGCAAACAGGCACAGCAGAAACACGACGTGTGCCATTCTCCGATGTTCCTCGGGCAAGAACCCTTCTCCTCAGCCACACCGCAGCCAGGAAAGGTGGAAAGCAAGTCCCAGCTGTGGTAAATCCTCCTCCGCACAGCAGCACACGCCCGGTGGAAGCAGGCCAAGCCCGAAGCGTGGAGCCACTCCGTCTCTCCGCGACGACTCCGGGGTAAAACCTCCTCAGTACAGCCGTACTCTACAGGTGGAAGCAGGCCTCCGCAGATCGCAGATCGTAGGCCGCAACAGGTGGAGCCGCAACAGGTGGAGCCGCTCCGTCTCTCCGCGGTAAAACCTCCTCAGTACAGCCGTACTCTACAGGTGGAAGCAGGCCTCCGCAGATCGCAGATCACAGGCAGCAACAGGTGGAGCCGCTCCGTCTCTTCGCGACGACTCCAGGGGAAAACCCCCTCGACACAGCCGTACTCGACAGGTATGGCTAAATGTTTGTGAGCTAGATGCTAACAGATGCTAACAGGTAGTGGGAGCCTGTAAAAATTGCGACTGCCTCAAATAATCTCTTCGATTTACACACCACATTTATTGCACATCTGTCCGTCCTGGGAGAGGGATCCCTCCTCTGTTGCTCTCCCTGAGGTTTCTCCCATTTTTTCCCCTTTAAAACTGTGGGTTTTCTCCGGAAGTTTTTCCTTGTACGATGTGAGGGTCTAAGGATAGAGGATGTCGTTTTTCTCATATTGATATTCTGAACAATCTGTGCTGTTGTATTTGCTGTAAAGTGTCCCTACTGTAGGCTATTTTTATTATATGTACAGCACTTTGGCTCGACCAAAAATCGTTTCTAAATGTGCTATATAAATAAAACTTGATTTGATTTGATTTGAATAGTGTACTGGCAATGTGTGGGGAATACCGCGAAAATGAACAATAGGTTTATTGATATATATTTGTTATCGATAGTCATGAACTTTTTCTTGGGACAAAATAGACTCTCCATTAGCAAACGTTTACTTATGTGTGTCTGTGATTTTATACTGAATGTAAAGTAACTGTGTGTGTGTGTGTGTGTGTGTGTGTGTGTGTGTGTGTGTGTGTGT
>CALSBZ010046852.1:311769-336220 GCA_943591055.1 Gobionotothen gibberifrons
GTGTGTGTGTGTGTGTGTGTGTGTGTGTGTGTGTGTGTGTGTGTGTGAGAGTGTGAGAGAGAGAGAGAGACTCCTGTCCAACCTCCCAAACTTTCTTTTTATGTGTGCATTGTTATTTGTGCTTGAGCAACATTTTACTTGAACTTTATTTCAATGAAATTAGTTGTAATTATTGTCCTACATTTTAATTTGTTTTACAGAGATGTTTCACATCTGCCTGGGCCTAGCGGCCCACAGGCGGCGTTTATCCAGCAGCCAGAACATCCATCTGTGCCGGCCCCCAGGTCAAGATCTACTGTGGCTCAAGGGCCTTCACCAGAGCCTTCACCACCAAGAACCAGCAGACCAGCATCACTACAGCTGCCTCCACCTCCATCTGCGGCTGCCACCAGGTCAAGATACACCTCAGCACAAAGGCTCCACCACAGCCATCACATTCAACCCAGCCAGCAAGGAGGTCTCGTGGAGGTCTCGTATAGCACTTGCACCCCCCTACCTACACAGCAGCCCATGCACCATCACCCCCATCTTCACAGCAGCCTGAACGGGTGGCCAGGATACCCAAAAGCAGAACACGTAGCTGTGGCTTGAGTGCGTCTGGGAAATATCGGTCTTTGTACCTTTTTAACCAAAAAACGAAACAGAAAACAACATTATTATTTATTTTATGTACTTCCATAGGTTAGGTTATTTGCGGGTTTATAGCCTATAGCCTATATACATTGCACACTCTTAAGTGTTTTTTTATTAATTCTAAGAAAATTGAACTTATAGCTGTTACGGTTTGCGGAAAAGGTAGGACCCAAATGCAGACTATAAAAAGGTAAAAGGTCTAGAAACAAAAACAAGCTTTATTTAAAAGCTGATGAACATAAACATGGCACGAAAAAACACAAGTAGCACAAGGTAGCATTAACAAACAAAACTGACCGTGACCAACATGGAGGGAGACAGGAAAGACAAACAATGAACCGCCACCGAACACAGGAAGAGACAAGACTAAATACAGGGAGGGGTAATCACAAGACGAGAAACAGCCGGGCAGGGGAGGAGAAACACAAGGGCCACAGGTGAACACGATCAGACAAACCAGGGAAGCTAACGACAGGGAGGAAAAACACAGGGAGCGGAACCAGACAATACATAAGGAGGAAAACATGACAGGGAGAACCGAACAGCAAAATAAACCCAAACCTAGACATACAAAACTAAAAACGTGACATAACATGAGAATCGTGACAGAACTCCAAAAACGTCCAGCAGGGTGGGTGGAGGGGGACCGAAGGACGGGTTTGGGCCCAGAGGCAAGGCAGAGGAACTGGAGGTGGTCTCGGGCGGACGACCCGGGGGCAAGGCGGAGTCCATGGAGGGGCTCTAGGGCGGATGGCCCGGGGGCAAGGCAGAGTTCGAGGAGGGGGTCTCGGGCGGATGGCCCGGGGGCAAGGCAGAGTCCAAAAAGGGGCAAAGGCCACAGCGGGCGAACCCAGGGGGCCGGGCACGAGGGGGAAGGCAGCGGCAGGAAGAGTCAGGGGGCCGGGTCCGAGGGCGAGGACCGCGGCCGGGAAAGTCAGGGGGCCGGGCTCGAGTGCGAAGACCAGACAGCTGTGGAGGCCGGGCAGGAGCCGGTGTCGACCGGACAGGAACCGGAGCCGGTGGGACAGGTGTTGGCAAGATCCCCCACGGAAGAGGACAAGGAGTTGGCAGGACCCCCGGCGAGACAGGTGAAGTCGAGGCCTCCAACAAAACAGGACATGGGGTTGGCAGGGCCCCCGGTAGAAGAGTAGTCGGCGGGACCCCTAACGGGACAGGACACAGGGCCGGCAGGACCCCCGGCAGGAGAGCAGTCGGCGGGACCTCCAACGGCACAGGACATAGGGTTGGCAGGACCCCCGGCAGAAGAGCCGTCGGCGGGACCTCCAACGGCACAGGACATAGGGTTGGCAGGACCCCCGGCAGAAGAGTAGTCGGCGGGACCTCCAACGGCACAGGACATAGGGCTGGCAGGACCCCCGGCAGAAGAGTAGTCTCGGGGCCTCCAACGGCACAGGACATAGGGTTGGCAGGACCCCCGGCAGAAGAGTAGTCGGCGGGGCCTCCAACCGCACAGGACATAGGGTTGGCAGGACCCCCGGCAGAAGAGTAGTCGTGGTGTAGAAGTTGTCGATACTTCTTAATGCATGCATGTGTGTATGTACAAGGAATACACAATGCATAGGCAAGTGGTGGCTTTATTTATGACCACAGCATGTACAGTGAACATGTACGTTGCATGCTGACTAACAACTGAATGCCTATTACCTTAACACGTCACCGGGTGGCACACCAGCTACGGTGGCCTGCAAAGGACAAACTTAATCATATGAGAATGATCTACATCCCTTCTCTTTAGCTGATGTTTCTATCTGAAAGTAAATAACATTTAAGGCAGATGATATTGAACATTCCTTTAGCATTTGGTGACACAAACAATAAACCATTACTAAATACCTTATCAGGTAACAGGACATGGAAATGACTAAACATATCACTTTAACAAGTATTGTCCAACAGTGTGCCACATATTTAGGGTTTGGTTTGCATGTGCGACCTGATCGTGTTATGTATGGTGTGTCACTGTTGTTGCAAGAGAAATGTGATGTGTGTCTTGGTAGTGAAGGGGAACTGTTCTGTGTCAGCCTGCTGTTTCTCTCAGGTGTGTGTGGTGTGTGGGGTACACAGTCCATCATAGAGGGGTCGGTGTTTTGAGGGTCGAAGTCTTGATGCTGCTGTTGCTGGGGTGACGGCTCGGGAACAGGAATGATGTGACGACGATTCCGTCTGTATGAAGTCCCGTTGGCTTGGATTATGTAAGAGCGTGGTTTCTCGCTCACTTCCTTGACAACGCCAAGCCGATCGTATCCTTTTGGGGTCTGCATCCTGATCACTTGTCCCTCTGCCAGGGGTTTCAGAGGAGAACTTGAGATGTCATAGTGGCGCTTTAAGATGAGCCGCTTGTTGAGGAGTTGTGTTCTGATTAGTTGTGCATCTTTTGGGTTTGGCTGTAACAGTTTGGTGCTCACAGGGATGGCTGCACGTGTTTGTCGTGACATCAGGCGCTCAGCAGGAGAGCCTAACGTCAGATCACAGGGAATGTTTCTGAGATTTATCAGGTTGAGGAAGACATCTGTGCCATCTCTGTGTGAACGTTCCATCAGCTGTTTTGCACTGCGAACGGCTCTCTCTGCTAGTCCGTTTGACTGTGGGCTGTGGGAAACATGAGGGCTTTGTAGAGACAAACAGGAGGAAATGCCGCCAAACTGAAAACGTGGATCCTAAATATATCAGCAGTTAAACAACATCTTACATTTCTTTTCACACAATACGCCTCCTTGCAGTATCAACAATAATTCGGCTGACTTTTATATTTGATCCAATTGGTAGACTGTATTTACACCATAACTGTGCACAGCTGATAGAAATGGCCACCTAGTGGTTACCCTCTTAAGCCCCACGGACCTGTGCCCGGGCCCGAAATCGCGTCATTTGCATGAAACAACGTCTAAGGAACCTTAATATTTAATAAACTATGAATATTTTATATCCATATAACGAAAAAAACAAAAGATTAAAAAAAACAAACACACAATGCTAACACTAACCCAATGAATTAGCCCCGAGCGAAACATGCTAACCTATTACCGCACCGAAAATCACTCCAAGTTCCCTTATTACTTATCCTAGCTCTGCACATCCAACACATCGTTTATGATCATAAAGACACAGAATCTAACGGTGCCACCCTCAACACTGAAAGATACAAACTCGCGACAGGGGAAGCAAACACAGACATCACAGCACGTACCTTACGGAGCTTTTACGGGACATCGTCTCACCGTAGCTGTCAATCTGATCAAAAGACGTGTTCAATGGCATTAAAACGAGAAAAAATGCTGCTGCATTGGTTAATCCATAGGTAGAGAAAGTATGTGCACATTTTCTTCATTTATAGTCCATAATTCCATATTTATGTAAACATCGGAGACCAAACGTTAGCTGCTAATGGTAGCCACCTGCTGCAGCTGCTCCCATGTTTTCGCTGACGTGACAGTCTAACACACACACATTACCAAATAAGGACTATGTGGGACTTCCCCTCGATTCCATTGGCTCTGACGGTCAGAAAGAGATGTCACATGTCAAAATTGAGCAAGGGGGGCCAGAGATAGGTAAAATCCACCCAAATGACCCCAAAAGAGGTTTTGTTTTTGCTAAATCTGTCTAAAAAGGTCAAAAACATCTATATTGATTCTGACTTTTCTACATCCAACTCACAGGTTTATCATTACTTTGAGAAAAAAGATGATTAATTTAACCCTTTTAGAAGGGAAGATATGGTCATTTGTTCTGGGAATGTCATTTTCGAGCCTGAAACCTGAAAAACAGGCTTGGGGCTTAAGGAGGGGTTCCCAACCCCCGGGGTGTGAGGGCCCATCTTCACGGCGGCGTGCGTTGAAGCTTCAACGCTTCTGCCCATTCACTTTGAATGCGGTGACGTCACGCTTTGCCGAACTGCATTGTGATTCCGTCGCTTCGCTTTGCTCACGTTGCTCGCTTCAAAAGTAGATCAATGTTCTACTTTTTTAAGCTTCGACGGAAGCGTCAGCCAATCAAATCATATGCCAGTACAAGCTTTAGGCAATCAAACCGCGTGCTTGTGTGGGGGCGGGAGATTCATGTGATTGGTTGTTGGTCGAGTTTACGACACGCCCGCCGGCAAGCTTCAACGCACGCCGCCATGTGGACGCTGCGTTACTGCCGGGCCGCGAAATAGCTGTGGGTTTATCGTAATATTTGCAGAATTATAAGTATATAAAAATATATTTATCATATTGTTTTTTTCAAAAAGTGTTTAATTCTTAGTCATATTATTTCATCCAGTAGCCTAGTTAAACTTCCACCAGAAAACAGTTGAAAATGGCTTTTATGGTGTTCCGAGGGATTCGGCGGCTGAGCAGGTCAGCCTCTCGTTCGCACGAGAAAGTTACCGGTGCGCCAAGTAGGAAGAGGAGCGCACAGGAGACAACCGTTTAATTGCAGACTGTTATGTTTATGTGGGGAAATGGCAGTGCATACATTATTTGAGATATATTTCAAACTCGGACTTCCTTTTAAGGACATGTCGGCCAGGGGTGTAGAGCTATTTGTTTAAGCACCGGATTGGCAAAACAGGAGAGTCTGTAAACCAGTCTGCCTTGATCTATGAATTCATGTCCGGGACTCTCACAGTATCTGATGCCCACAGCTGTTTTATAGAAGGAAAGGTTTGTAGCTGTTAGAGCTGCCAGCGACGAAGACAGCTAAAGTAGCCGGTTAGATGCTACAGTGTGAGGATCGGGAGCCCTGCCACCTCCTGTAGATAGTCAGGGCCGGGTTTACTGAGTGTGAGTGCGATCTTGCCTTGCGTACGGCTGCCAAAGGAGGAGAGCTCGACACTCGTGAACTTTCAAGAGGAGGGCGGCGGGAGCCTCGCTGCGGGGAAGCTGTGGACCTCTTTCGCCTGACAGCGCAACTTACATGATGCGGTTTAAACACATTTAAATAAAGGGCGGTGCCGGTGTTATGCCGTAGATTGAAGCCTTGCCGTAGATTGAAGCCCTGTTCGCGGGGACGCGCAAACATGACGCCATCGCCTGTATTGAGCGTTCGTCTAGTTTAATAAGCTTTATTCTCTCTTTTGAATTATATATTTCCCATCAGATTAAACAGCAAACGGCTGAATAAATAATGTGCATACAATTGCGAGGAGGCTCGTTTTAAGGACACTTTTCAGATAGTCACAATCTTCGTATTGGAACAAATTTTCGGTTTTGAGTGCAGTCCCACTCTGCTATGTTCCTCCTTCCTACAGAACAGACAATGACAGGATAATATGTCATTTGTCAGTATAGTCCTATTTCTTAAAACCTTCTCTGTTGTTTAAGTGTCTGATAACCACGAATAGTGGGCAATGATATGCAGTGTTGGGTGTAACGCGTTACAGTAATATATTACTTTTTGCTGTAACGAAGTAATGTAACGCATTACTAATGAAATGTGGGTAATATATTACCCGTTACAATGCTCAGTAACGCAGTTACAACCCATTTTAACCCGCAATGAAATGGTGTTTTGTTTTTTAAGAATCTAACATAGCGAGACATTACGACACCAGAGAACGGAGCGAAAATACAACAGATTGTGCGAAAATACAACAGATTGTGTCAGGTGCGCGTGACCTGCTCCGCTGCGCGTGCATCATTTCCAAAGTGCTTCCACAGCAGTGACACACATCTGCGGATAATCATTTATACGAAAATGGTTAAAGCAACCATCACTAAACGCCAGCAACACTGCATCTACTGCAGACAGTAGCAACAGGTCGGATGGGGACATCACGTTACCCTCCGTTGTGGACACGAGTTTACTACCGCCACTCGCCGCCCTCGCCCCCGGAGCAGCGGTCTTCCTCGCCCGAAACTACGCCGCCCCTCTGCGGCCCGCAGGTGCCAGGATACCATGGCAAAACAGAGCCTGCCCAGGTATATCTAAACAAGTACCCCCGCCTGTAAAGTGGGGGTAAGGCGGTCATTTTGCAGCTTGTGTAGGCCTATAAAAATAGACAATGGAATATTCATGTGAAAATAGTGCCATATTCTGCCATGCCTGTAGAAATGCTGGGTCAAAAATAATGCATACAATAGCACCACGAATGCCTACAAAAAGATCTCATGTCCCAAGCTTATCAACAAGCTAATGTTGCAGCTGAAATGTTCTCCAGGTCACAAAGTCAACCTCACATGATGATGTGATACCAGTTTTCAAGCACAGTAAATATTCTCTTCCCAGAGTATGATGGGACCAAGGTGATGATGTAGTAGGCTACATGGTTTTAATAATACTTTTGCTTTTCAATGTTTGCCATTTCAAACCATGAGCTGGTTCAAATAATATGTGCCTTAATTTACAATATGTTCTCATTTGTTGTATCAGTACAGTTTTGAAGCTTTTGTGCTTTTCTTTGCCATAGTCCACTTTGGACTACATGAAATATTTCAGGATTGCACTTTTAACACACTTGAAATGTTCTCACTTGCTTGGTTTCAAAACATAACAAATGCCATAATCTGTTCATTGGGGACCATCAATGCTATTTTTCATTGCTGTTGCTCATGTAAACCTACTACTGCTGCGCCCCCCTGTAATCTCAGATGCACTTTTGTTCTGGAACCGGGCCTGTACGTGGCCATATACTAAACACACTACAGAGCCCATTCCGTGTCCTGTTAGTGTTTACTTCCTCTCTGCCTTCTTCTGGTGATTTATCTGACGTCCAGCGCTCCGTCTTTTAACCTCTTTTCCTTTCTCTTTCTTGATCCTCCTTAGTAACCTTCATTACAGTCCTTGACAGTGGTCTGTACTAATGTATTAACAACGTGTCACATGTTAAGTATTTACAATCAGAATCGAGTATTCAACTAAGCCGTGTAATACAAGTTGTTAGTAGCCTTAAGGGCCTACAGTTGTTATGCTACACCACATTGCCCTTCACTGGATGTATAATGAGCTGCACTAAACTACATTTTAGCATTTAAAATACCTAGCCATTCTTTTGCGGTTATTTTGGTGAAAGTAACTAAAAAGTAACTAAAAAGTAATGTAACTCATTAAATTTCAGAGACAGTAATATTGTAATGTAACTTATTACTTTCAAAAGAGAGTAATAAGTAATATGTAATATATTACATTTTGGAAGTAACTTGCCCAACACTGATGATATGACAGTAATGATATAACATATGTCAGACACTGTGTTATTTTCAAGCAAGCCTAAAAGATAATAATAATAATAATAATAATACATTTGATTTATAAAGCACCTTTCATTGCCCACAGCAATCCCAAGGTGCTTACAGGAGGCATAATAAAAACAAACAAAATAAACAAAGTTTAATCAAAAGCTTTTTTAAAAAGAAAGTTTTTTAAGTCTTTCTTGAAGGTGTCAGTGGTCTGTGGAGTCCTCAGGTGGTCTGGGAGGGAATTCCACAGACGAGGAGCAGCTGCGCAGAAAGCCCGATCCCCCATTGTGCGGAGTTTGGTCCTCGGGGGGCGAAGCCGATGGTTAGTTGTAGAGCGGAGGTTGCGTGTGGAGGTTTGCGATGTGAGAAGTTCCTTCAGGTATGGAGGAGCGTTCCCGTGGATGCATTGATGGGTCAGGAGTGCGATCTTGTATTCGATCCTGAATGAGACAGGAAGCCAGTGGAGGGAATGAAGAACCTTCTTCCACTCATACCTCTCGGACCGGACACAGTTTGTCACACACGCTGGCTGCAGCTCCCCCTGTGCCTCTGTCAACCATGGAGTCCCCCAAGGCTCGGTGCTCGGTCCCCTTCTATTCACAATATACATCCTTCCGATTGGTGATATCATCCGCAGCCATGGTCTCTGTTTCCACTCCTATGCCGACGACACCCAACTGTACATCAGAACAAAACCTTCTGCCCATCTCCCCCCTCAGTCACTAATCAACTGCCTACTCGAAATTAAAACCTGGATGACCACTAACCTACTCAAACTAAACAGTGATAACACTGAGCTCATGGTTGTGGCCCCCAAGGCACTGCTCGGGAAGGTTGGAGATCTGCTCCTCAACATCGACGGTTCCATCATCTCACCATCCCCTCAGGTCCGCAACCTTGGTGTTGTCTTGGATTCAACCCTCTCATTTCAAAACCACATCAAATCCGTTTCAAAATCAGCCTTCTTCCACCTCAGAAACATATCCAGACTCCGGCCATCACTTTCCGACTCTGTTGCAGAAAAGCTCATTCACTGTTTTATTACCTCACGCCTGGACTATTGTAACGGACTCCTGTCCGGGGTTCCCAGCAAAACCCTGAACAGGCTCCAGTACATCCAGAACTCAGCTGCCAGGGTTCTCACACGCACCAAGCCCTGGCAGCACATCACCCCCACTCTCTTCAACCTCCACTGGCTCCCGGTCAAGTCCCGCATCACCTACAAACTCCTCCTCCTCACCTACAAATCCCTCCATGCCCTCTCCCCTCAGTACCTCACAGATCTCCTCCACCCATACATCCCGTCCTGCACCCCCTGATTTATGTTTTTTATGTTTTATGTTTTGTCCTTGTATGTTTTCTTGTAAAGCGACCTTGAGGTTACGAAAGGCGCTATATAAATTAAAGTTATTATTATTATTATTATTATTATGCAGTTGTGACGCGCTGAGTCTCCTTCAGCTTCATAAACGGACGCAAAGAGCTTTCAACTGATTGCAATGTATCCCCATCGGCTGCGGTATTTGACACTCAGGGAAGCACCGCACCCGTTTATGTCGGCAGCTCTTAAAGGCAATGTGAGCGTCCATTCCCATTGGATAACGGAGAATTGTACACCCGGAAGTAAGTATTCTCCTAACTGTCGATTGATTTGACAGTGATATCTCCACTACTCATCAACTCAAAAACACGAGATTACCTTTGTTAATTAAACGACATTGATAGGTTTACATTGTGTACAATGCTTTTGTGTTTTTCCCCTTCAATTCTGAGAAACAACTTGTTTTCTATGAAATGTGGAGCGCCAAAGAGACTACACTACCCACAATCCCCAGCTATTGTTGTGACGACGCCTGTCCGCTTTGTGACAAACCCTGTGATTAATCTTCAAGCTCTGGGATTGGATGTTGGAGTGGCAGTGCGCCAAGGTTACGCCGAGCATCAAGCTCTTTGAAATGGAACGAAACCACGGCAGACTATTCAAAACGCCCCCCCAGAACTACACATGCTGGCTATTGTGTTTCGCAACATGTTCTCTATGGCACGTCTCTACTGGAAATTGTAGTTTTAAAAGACGTTTTCGTTTTTCCCAAAATTAGAAGTTGACAGTATTAAACTGTGTACAGCCCTGGAGGTTTAGGCAACAGGAAACAAATACACACAAAGTGTGTACAAATTTAAAACATGTAATTACTAAATGGGTGATAATCGCTTGTATCCATAATGGGCAGCATTAATATATACCCACATGACAGCTCATTGTTACTTTGTAATTCTACTCCACTACAATTCAGAGGTTAACCTGGTATTTTTACTCCACTACATTTATTTGAGTTACTTTGCAGATTCTGATTAATGATGTGAAATATAAACAACCCTTAAAGCAGACTTTAGTTACACCTGAGTACAATTCAGGGAAAGGTGATTGTCAAGTGCCAAACAATCAGGAGAGATATTTGATTGTTGGTGCTTGAGAAGACTAAACATTTATCTACAGATCTCTATAAAGTATATTCATTAATCGTTATTCTCTACTAATAGTTAATTAAAAACTGTATATAATTGCTATTTTGCACATCCCTTTCAAGATTTTCAAAGGTTTATTGACATCATATACACAACTACGTGTTGTGTCTCGTCAGATCTGTTAATATTATTTCTCTGTTAGTTTATATTGTCAAGTCTGTGTCTGCCATTTCCTGTTTTACTTTGTCATTTCCTTTCTCATTTCAGGTAGTTCGACTCCTACCTTGTCAGTATGTCCACTGACCTGATTACCTGCCCCGCCCTTATTGTTTGCACCTGTGGAGTCCCTTGTTTTGTATATATTCTGTGTGTTCCCTGTGCCAAGTGCCAGATCGTTTTTGAACCTTGTGAATGGATTACCTTGATTATCACCGTAGTAAAAACCCTTTTTTGAATCATCTTTTGTCTGGAGTCGTGCATTTGGGTCCTATCAGTTTTTGTGTGCTCCAGTCGTAACACTACGGTGTAGTTATGCAATTGTGGCGGCACGTGGGGGGTGTTTGTTGGAAATCCTATTCAACTAAAAGCCAGACAACGCCACCTTGGGAATTGCACCCAAGGAAATAATTATTCCAAGTACCAACAAGGCACTCAGGTTTGTGATCCTGAGGGGCAGGAGACGTGGTTCCAATTGATCAAATGTTTTATTTCTGGCATTAAAATATCATCAAAAACACCGTAAGATCATTAAACACACAAATAAAGGGGGGAACTCTTAATTCAGGGATGCTGAGGCTTACCAGTGGATGGAGGTGACGAGGGGTGAGAGGGATCCCAACAAAGTAAATTAAGGCACCCGTGATCACACTACGAAGGAACACAAATCAGGGGGGAGCACAGCATGACACACAAAGGGGAAAGCCACCAGCACCACACCTTTGGCTCTCAGCAACTAAGAGGGGCAAACAAGACACAATTACTGGGATAACAGTCAACACAAATTAATACACAGACCAACACATAAGATAAGTATAAGACAATAAAAAGTCAAGAATACTACGAAATACTGATTTCAAGTAACTGATATTAACTGAAATAAACTAAACAAATGTAAAGCAACGGGGTCGAAAACTAAACCAAAAGAAACAAAAATCAACCTAACAGTCTACTTAATCTTGAATTAAATAAACAAAACAAACTTAACTCAATGAAATAACTAGTCATGAACAGAGATTAATCGAACAGTTGTGGAGTCTATTTTTATATAACATTACAAGATTCTTATTATTACATTATTTGCTTATTGTGCTCATTGTATGTGCTGTGACTTAGGAATAAATGGACCCAATCACCCCCCCCCCCCAAGTTTTGATGAGGAGGACAGGGACGAAGGGAAAAGTTACATGAGAAAGTGTTTAGCTTGCAATATTGAAAGTAGCAAGGTCGAGTGCAGAGACTGAGAGAACACAAAGTATGGGAGCCGCGCTCCCCCGCAAAGCTAGGAAGCAACATTATGGTTTCCCACTATATCTGAAGGAACGTTAGAGAAAACAAATTAGTATGATGGTGCCAGAGTAGGGAGGGACTTCCACAGGCCGGCCGAATGCTGATTGGAGGATCGTGTTGCCAAGAGACTCTATCTGAGTCTGCGCACCAACCAAAGAGAACCAAGTCTAAACCGCGGTATCTCTTCATCTAGTCTTGACCAATCATAAATGTACGGGCAACGCCCTGTGTAATAAAATGTATTGTCGCACGAGGTTCGAGGCTCTTGACGGATTTGGTGGTTACAGATTACAGCTTTGCTTCCTGTGATTCCCAACAACGTGATGAGTCCTTGGCCAAGTAATATATATATTTTGCTCTCTTTACAATAAATACTTCAACTTAGAAGTTGTCTGTCTTTTCTGGAATTCTGAACCCAACACAGTCCGCGATAACAATGTTTAAAATATGGCCCTGTAATGAAGAGCAAAGGCACAGTGATACCAAGAGGCTGGTACAGACAATGTAGGCCAAGAGCAACACCCGCCAGGCAGTAGTGTAGCGGTGAAGCACAGTAGGGCAGGCAAGCCGGCTGTGCAGACAGACACAGCCGTGAGGGCAGACCAGCCGTCCAGGCAACACTCAGTCAGGCAGGCAAGACACTCGTAGACGTAGAGCAGTCGTGGATGCAACACAGACGTAGACATAAAACAGCAGTCCTTTATCACGCTTCCAGCGCAGAGCCCAGCAGACATTCAGCTTAAGGTGATGTTACGATAACAATACTAGGTTAAGATCATTCAGGAAGAATGATACAAGCAGAAGGTCTACCTACCGATCAGGCCAAGTTCAGACAAACACACAGCAGGAGAGCTTCATTTACAGCGGCAGCAGACATGGGCTGCAGGATCCCTGAAAGGGTCTACAACCAGCAATACATTTAGTATTTAGGCTAATTGTCATGCTAGGTGTACAAAAAATGGCAGCCACTGCAAACTCACCGGTGCCAGTGGAGAAAGCATGTCAGCGGAACCCGGAAGTGGCCTTCGTGCCAAAGAGCAAGAGGGAGCAAGAGCGACATTGACCCCTCTTTATAAAGGTTCCCCCGTGTGGTGATAGGGCTGAACAGTCTGTCCTGCTACACAATGAATGAAAAACTTGGGTCACAGGTTCCTCAACAGTGCATTACAAGACATCTATCAATATGTGTGTATACCTCCACCATTAAACTGTCAAATTCTGCACATTTCTTATACTATCTACATACATAAGAGTATAATTAATGTGTATAATATCGGTTAAAATAAGTGCTTCAACATAGTTAACATTGCAGGAAAGCAATCGTTAAGTACTTTGTCAGGCTTAATATTTATCTGTAGATAGATACCCCCAAAGCTTTTTTCTTATTTGAAAGAAGACCTTAACCTAAAGTATTCTTTAATGTGTTAATGAAGGTTAATTAGTTTGTCTGTTTTGCACCTCCTCCTATTAATATCTTTGTACATTGTGCACTAAACTATTTTATTGTAGAGATCACTTATAGTATCTTCTTGATTTTTTATATTCTATATTTCTATCATTGACCTTCTACTTTCCCCCTATGAAAGTATGTACTCTTAATATTTGTTTCATCAAATAACATTATTCAACAAAAAGAAAATTATTCAACAAATATAATTAAATAACGTGCTTTAACCACAAGGCGGTGCACACAAGCACAGCATACTAATAATAACTTTGTATTCACATCCGTCAAGTTGTAAAAACCTAATTTTTCCACCTCCGCAATATTGCCAAACTCCGTCCCTCTCTCACCCGCCCTGCAGCTGAGCGACTCATTCACGCCTTCATCTCCTCCCGCCTTGGCTATTGCAACTCACTTCTCTACGGCATCAGCACTACATCCCTCAATAGACTCCAGCGTGTCCAGAACGCAGCCGCCAGACTCCTCACCCACACCAAATCATGGCATCACATCCCCCCCGGTCCTCAAAGAACTTCACTGGCTCCCCGTTTCACACTGCATCCATTACAAACTCCTGGTCCTCACTTACAAAGCCCTCCACCATCTGCCCGCCCCCCCTACCTCACTGACCTCCTCATCCTCTACCCACCACCCCGGTCCCTCAGATCCACCTCAGCCGGTTTGCTTTCCATCCCCAAGGCCAAACTCCGGACCTTCGGGGATAAAGCCTTCTCTGTGGCAGCCCCGAAGCTCTGGAACTCCCTCCCCCAAGACCTCCGTGAGTCTGAGTCCCTCACCCTGTTCCAGTCCCGCCTCAAAACCCACCTCTTCAACTCTGTATCCATAAGCCCCCCTCTCAACCAACTTCCTCCTGACTGCTTTTCTGTTTTGTTTTGTTTCTTTGTTTCTTTTTGGTTTTGGTTTTGTTTTGTTTGTCTACCCTCCCTCCCAAATGTAAAGCGTCTTTGGGTTCAAGAAAAGCGCTATAGAAATATAATTTATTATTATTATTATATTCAAAGAAAATCAGTAATATCTTTAAAAGCGTGCATTGCGGCTAAAAAAATCCAATCAGCGAGCTGAGGATCTTTCCTACGTCTGTTTCCGGTATTGTTCCTGTAATGAGAGTTCACATTTATGCTACATTGAAGAGTGGAATTGACTACACATCTTCAGAAACATAATTTGCTTCAGATATAACTCATAGCAAATAAAGTATAAAAAGATAAGAAATAAAAAGATAAAATACTGGCATGTAATTTACATTAGAATAAATAGAATGGTTTTGAATAATAGGTGAGAGTAAAATCTACGTCACTTTTTTTGTATGAATTCATGTTTCATCCAATCACAGAGCTTGCTGACTTATCACGAGGTTTGTCAAAGCGGACAGGCGTCGTCACAACAATAGCTGGGGATTGTGGGTAGTGTAGTCCCTTTGGCGCTCAACATTTCAGAGAAAACAAGTTGTTTCTCAGAATTGAAGGGGAAAAACACAAAAGCATTGTACACAATTTAAACCTATCAATGTTGTTTGATTAACAAAGGTAATCTGGTGTTTTTGAGTTGATGAGTAGTGGAGATATCACTGTCAAATCAATCGACAGTAAGGAGAATACTTACTTCCGGGTGTACAATTCTCCGTTATCCAATGGGAATGGACGCTCACATTGCCTTTAAGAGCTGCCGACATAAATGGATGCGGTGCTTCCATGAGCGCCAAATACCGCCGCCGATGGGAATACATTGCAATCAGCTCTTTGCGTCCGTTTATGAAGCTGAAGGAGCCTCGACGCGTCACAACTGCACGCCACGGGACCCTGACTAAGCATCGCTCCTGGACGCTTAGGGAGTGAGAGTGTGTTGGAATGAAAGAGCAAAAAGTCTACAGAAGCAACAAAGCAGCATACTGCACTAAACCTGACCTTGACCAAGGTTGAAGTTCATGTGGAGAGGAGGCTTCAGTAGTCTGTCTGTTTTATCTCTTCGGAACAATGCCTAAATCAAATACTTTCTAATGGTTTCTTTTTCTAATATACCTTGCATTGGGTTGGTCCCACAATTCATTCTCTTGTGCTTTGTTTTATCTGAATTAGGATAAGGAGTTTAGTTATCACAAACTGTTTAGTTGTGCTATCTTACAATCAATATAGTAAATGTGAGGTAAAGTGTGTCACCAATGTTACCGGTTAGAACTCGAAGTTGCGATGAGGTCTTAAAATGAATGGAAAGGGTCTTAAAAAAGGTCTTAAAAGGTATTACATTTGACTTCAGGATTCCTGCATATACCCTGTCTCTTGTTCTCTCTTCTCATCTTATGAATTGTGGTAATAATAAAGATTGATTCTATTTTGTATATATCTGTCTCTGTGTTTATTTGACGGTTCTGACCAAGTGGTAGTTTTTTCCTGCCACACCTGAGCAAATCAAACATTTATTACAGAATCAACCTTTGACAGTGTGGAACCTATATTCTTCCAAATGAAACTGTTCCAATAAAATGAACCCCAATTATACAGTTGACATGATGAAATAACAAAGATCTCATGTAACTTCATTTACAATATATGTATTCCTTTATTCTTTGCATATTCTTACATTTTTGGAATAAAGTCTTATTTAAGTTTGTGTGTCTCACTTTTGAGTTCTATATCTTTAACATAAACTGTTACCAATATTATTTTTTCTTCATGAAAAAGCATGTATATCTAATGGGAAGCATAGGGGTTTTGGTGTGAGCAAAGCAGGATTTGTTTCACATTAAACACAAGGAGCTGTATCAGAGACAACATGCAGTGCCTACTTAATGCCTGGGTTTGAGAGGAACTCCAGTCAACAGCCTCAAGGTCTTGTAGTTGTGTTGATGTACATTGTGTCCCAACAACCACAGCAGTGTCATCAGCTCTCTGCAAACATGGCTCTGGATTTTTTTTAAGTAAATAGTTAGGTAAGTGAATTTGCAAGGTCAATATACTTTCAATAACAGTATGGTAATAAACTACAGTTAATAAATCCCTTTATTTTCACCCTGCTCTCCTCCCCCCCCCCTCACAGATAGACAGACCAGTATACAACATTAAAGAAGAGAAATGAGAAGGGAAAGAGGGCTCTTGCATAGAGATCAACACGTTTGGCTGCAGCAGGTATGACAGGTTTGGGTGGTGCTGGTTTCTTGTTGGCTTTGTTCTGTGACTTGAGGGCCCCAGATACTTCAACAGGTTTACCATAACAGTCAAAATTGGAAAGTTCAAAGTCTCGAGGTAAAGATCCCACAATGCTGAAGTCATTGGAGCGAAGATCCGACTTGGAGGTGCAAACTTTCTTACAGCGAGTTTCCACCACCTAAAAGACAGAAACTGAATTCAGTAATATGATAGTCATCGTGGCTTCAAGTGTTTCAAGAAAGACTAAGGTGTCATTACTCTTTTTTTTTTTTATTATACATCAATTGTTATGATGATGCCTGATGTGTTATTTTTGTCTTTATCAAGGAAAGGAAACGTATTCCCCTATTATTATTATTATTATTATTATTAAGCTTAGAATTTAGGAGAAATGCCCTTATAGTGACTCATTTACCCTTTTTCCACTCAAATGAGTACCGTTATAGGTCAGTGCAGTCGGCGCTACAGTTTGTTTTACAGTTGTTGCATTAGCTAAAACAACCGTTTGCTTTTTCACCAACGAGAGGCCTGGAGGCGATGTTCACGTCACTGCATTTCTCAGCAATGCCAGCATTAACAAAGGCAAATTGCATTGGAGCTGTGCTTATGTTGATTATATGCTTACGAAGTCAGATTGAAACAACTTTTCCATCTTTATAATGTTTTCCAGAATGAAATGGCAAATAGTTTGCTACTATAAATCAGCAGCATTTGCTGAACATTGGAGCGTTATGCCGCTGCTCCACCGGTGTTCAGCCTACTCTACTGTTTGGACGGCAGGTCCCACTTAAATGTTGTAATCCACTGTCTGATTGCCATACAAGCAATATCGCCTGATACAGTGGAGGAAATAATTATTTGATCCCTTGCCGATTTTGTAAGTTTACCCACTTACAAAGAAATGAACAGTCTATCATTTCAATGGTAGGTTTATTTGACTAATGAGAGACAGCATATCAAAAAGAACCTCCAGAAATGTACATCATATAAGAGATATAAATTAATTTGCATTTAATTGTGGGAAATAAGTATTTGATCGCCTTGCAACCAACAAGTCTCCCACAGACCGGTTACATAAGTCCTCTTCCTTTAAGAAAGTACTCCTAATATCAACTTGTTACCTGTATAAAAGACACCTGTCCACAGAATCAATCAATCAGCTTCCAACCTCTCCACCATGGGCAAGACTAAAGAGCTGTCTAAGGACCTCAGGGACAAGATTGTATACCTGCACAAGGCTGGGACTGGCTACAAGACCATCAGAAAGCAGCTTGGTGAGAAGGAGACAACTGTTGGTGCCATTATTCAGAAACGGAAGAACCCTTGGTATGGGGCTCCACACAAGATCTCGCCCCGTGGGGTACTGATGATCATGAGAAAGGTGAGGGATCAGCCAAGAACTACACAGGCAGCTGGGACCACAGTCACCAAGAAAACTATTGGTAACACACACTGTAAGACCGAACATTACAAGCTTCTGAAAGAAAATGGGTTGTTTTAACTCAAACATTTAAAAAAGTTAATTCACCGCAAATGTTCTGATGACTATGAACTGATTTTTAATATTGTGTTCAACCACTTTGGGTCATATTGGTGATAGTACTCAAACATTTTTACTGAATCTGTCTGACGCTGGTCTGACGTCATCACGTATGTGCTCCGTCCCCGACGTGCCTAGACGTTCTCTCACCCATGCCTTCACCAGAGTCGCCATTAGCTCCTCGCCCCGGTTGAAATCGCTCAGACTTTTAAGAATACTTTGCCCACCGTGCTCTCACTGCCGGAATCGTGATCCTTTTTTTGGCCGCACTACTCTGGTGAGTTACGTCTTGCCTTTGCACAGTATTTAAATGATGTTTTATTAATTTCTGCATCTAATGCACTTTGTGTTGCATGGTGTGTTAGTTTGATTTGAGCTCTTGTTAGCTAGCCTACATTTAATATCTGCCTCACTTGAAAAATGATTTAACGTAAGTGTAAGGCAGTATTTTTATATTGTTTTAAGTTATATCTCAAAGTGGAACGTTTGTGTTGCAAAAGTTCTCTGGAAAATTCGAACCTAAAATGGCGGCAGGCTGCGCGTTTTCTGTCTTCTTTTTTGTTGGGCATGTTTTATTAACTTAGAGGCATAGAGGATTTACGTTAATTTAATCCACTACAATGTACCATAACCGTGCGTTCTGCATGTTTGTAAAAGCAATTTAACTTGAAAGACTAGACTATTCATTTTACAAGGTAATTTATACCCCCCAGCGTCTTCAAATACATGTAATTCAGCAAAGGTAATGATCGTGCAGTGATGATACTAATACTTCTAGAATCTGTGGAATCTCAGCTTTAATCTGATATCTTGTATGTGCAGTTACGATAAGTATAATAAAGTATTTCTACGGTGAGTTCTGTGCGTTGGCATTTTTTCGCTCAGGGCTAATTTAGACGCTTCTTGTGAGACTTGTGTTTTGTTTCGGTAAAAATGGTTCGTATCGTCAGTTAGCTGAGTTTCGTTAAGTGGGTATATTAATAGGTTTTTAAATGTTAAGAAGCCCTGAGACAAAGTTTCGTGAACAAAAAGCCCTTGGTACCGGGGGCTGCCGGACTTAACAGATTAATAGTCTAGTGTTTCAAGTTAGCTTGCTTTTACAAACATGCAGAACGCATGGTTATGGTACAACGTAAAGTAACGTGTTATAGCAGAAAGTTTAATACAGCGTATTTCTGGTATATTCATTTAATGTCACCTGATATTCCATAAGATGTGTGTTACTGAATTGGGTCACACAGTTACATATACAAGTATAGCTTTCAGAAAGATAAACATGTGACATTTGTGTGGTAGGCTGCATAGGTAAAATGTGTGTGTGTTCATTGCAGTGGCTATATATACTGTATGATTATGCTGTATGATTACTGCTCATCTATAGCTGTGTTTGTGTTTTATTGATTCCTCTCTGTTTTATTCTTTCATGTTGTGAGTGCTAAATTGCCACAAACATTTTGGAGTAGTTTGCTTAAACATATGTGTGTGCTTAATTACTTTGTATTAAATAGCAGCAGTCTGTAAAACAAGAAGCTGGAAATAGGAGAAGTGAAACATTCCTATATGAGTAAGTGGCATTTTGCATGACAGGAGGCTAGAGTTATGGGAGATGAAACATCCTTATTTGGGCACAGCATGTCTTAGATGTGTGTGCGCTAAGTATGCTTAAGGGGAAATGTGTGTGCGCTGGGCTTGCTGAGGGGAATGTGTGTGTATTCTGTCAAAGAGTCCTAATGTATGTTTCTGTAAAATTCTACTACTCCGAGGCATTGCTGTAGGACTGCTTGAGAGCAGAGGTAATGTTTTCCTCGTTATTATTGATTGTTGTACAACGAAATAATCATTGATCAACTATACCTGTTATACATATAGTGAAACATCCCTATAAGGACATTGGTTCTACTTCCCTCTGATCAGGGACACAGACACTCACACACACATACTGTAAGGAGTCAAACCTCTGTTAACATCTCCTTGTAACGGTACGTCCACACAGCAGCGTTAAAAAATCTTGAAAATCTTGGAGGTGGGCGTTTTCTGAAGCTTGGGGATTTTTTGCGAGCAACGCGAACAACAACCAATCACATGAATCTCCTGCCCCCGACATACAAAGCAAAAGCAATGTTAAAATACAATGAGGAATGTGGAGCATCTTGTGAAGCAGCACTTTAGTTTAGGTTTTCTCTGGAAGTTTTTCATTGTACGATGTGAGGGTCTAAGGACAGAGGGTGTCGTATTGTCATACCGATATTCTGTACAAACTGCGAAGTCCACTGAGACAAATGTAACATTCGTGATTTGGGCTATATAGATAACATTGATTGATTGATTAATATTTCATTCATATTACGTGTCCCAGTAATACACATGTATTCCATACATCAACGTCTCTCCTAATTGAACTAATGTTGCTTTCATTTTGGCATTGTCTGTTTAAACTCTATATTGTCATATTATAGGCATTTTTTCACTATGATCTTACTTGTGACAGTCTGAAAAGACAACGTGTTCACTAAGCTCTGTCTCTCGCAACCGATTATACTTCACTCGCATTTATGTGCATATCGATCAGATCTAGCTAGTTCTAAATAATGATATGACTGCCTGCTTATCAAAATATAGAACAGCATATGCATTTGTTTTAGGGGTGTAACGGTATCCGTACTCGTCACGGTTTCGGACGTCACGGTTCAGTGGGGTGGGAGTGGGAAAAAAGTCTGTCATTCAGGGCAGTATCCATTACACTATTTATAATCCAGAGGGCGGTATTGCGCCTAAAAGCTATTTGTCAGCCGCCCTTAAACAACAAATGAAGAACAAGAAGAAACAACAACAAAACGAACAAAATACAAGAAGAAGAAAAGTTAGTATGGCGATTTCAGATAACACACTGGAGCTAGAACCCACTTGCTTCTTTTAAATCAGCTGTGTGGGAACATTTCGGGTTCCCTGTGGACTACAATAACGATGGAGTGCGAGTGGTGGATCGGACGAGGACGGTGTGTCGGCGTTGTTAGACAGCGGTGCGGTATGCTAATAGTAACACACGCCAAACATGCTAAATCATATCAGAAGGCATCAGCCAGATTTGCCAATCACCGGAGCCCGGCAAAAGACAACAGCAGTTCAACAGCTTCTCCCCGCTGTTTTTAAGAAGCCAATAGACATGAAAGCTGTGAGACCAAAATAAATAACGGAAGCTATTGGTATATATATTTAAACGGCTATGCGCTCTTGAAACACTTTCTTATTATTTATGATGTAATATTTTCAAGACATTCTTTTTAGTTTTACAGCTTATTGAACCTTTTTGTTTGACATCAGCCATTATAGATAATCTGGGCATCTTGAGTGTGTGTGGTACTGTTTGTGGTTTGTTTTTAACAGTGTAATACAGTTAATGATTCAAAATGTTAGAGTTCCTTATTTTTAAACTGAAACTTGCACTACTGTTCAAAAAATAAATAACAACAAACCTGGAATTATGCTTTTTTTTGTTGCTTTTTCTTGTTGTACTGAACCCGTACCGAACCGTGACCCCCAAACCGAGGTACGTACCGAACCGTGAACTCTGTGAACCGTTACACCTCTAATTTGTTTACATAAGGGTCAAAATGACCCCGTTTGGCAGTTCTAGGTATAAATGCTAAACAAAGTCTCTTCATCTCACTCCCCTCCAAAATTCACTAGATGATAAATATACACATTTTAGGAGAAGTCACAAAGTTGAGATGTGTGGGTTTGATTTTAACATAAGAGTTACTATACAAAAAAAAACACAAAAAAATTACTGGGCCGCTGTTCAAAATGGTCAATGGTAGAATAGTCAGTTCCAAATTCGAACCAGTTTTCGGGGCTGCGGGCAGGCACTGCTGCAGTGGAAACACACACAAAAAACTGGTTCGCTATCAAGCACCGGCTCCACACCAACTCTAAATTCGCTGCAGTGGTAAAGGGGTATACTTGCAGGTAAATAAAAAATAAGCTAATTAGGGTTTTTGAGATCACATGTCATTTACTCAGATAATATCATTGTTAATGATGAATGTGATACTAATACAAATGATGCAAGCGTCAGAAACACATTCATAACCACTGCATTTAAATTCTGCCGAGTTGTGTTTACCTGCAGAGTGTTGACATGTATAGGTGTTCCACCAGTTCCATTGACTGTGTTATTTGTTTTATTTGAAGGCTTTTTTCCTTCTTTCTCTTGCAGAGCTTTCTCCTTTGTGGCCATTTTGGCTTTCTCCTCCTCAATCCGTTTGGGACTGTTAAGCATCACCTAAAAAGAGAAGGAGAGGTAGGCAGAGAGGGAATGAAGGAAAGAGTGGGAAAGAGTGGAAAATAAAGAGGGGTTAACTTAGTTTTGGATTTCTGGAAGAACGCACTCCCACCTGCAACCCTGTGTGACTCTCCTGTCAATCCAATTTATCCCCCTTAGATGGGGCGAGTTAAGCCACAAGACCATTTTAGAAGTTATATTTGCATGCCCCTTTGCTATATAATATAGCATTATTATTGCATTATACTTTTGATTGACAGAAGACATCCTGAAGTAAATGTTGTTCTTGTTGTCGTCATTTGACTTTTATCTAATATTTCCTTGCCTAGAGGACAACATGAGTAAAAATGGGATCATCTTACCAAACTCTCCCCTAGATTCCTTTCTTTTCCTGGGCACTATCATCACCCAGAACCTCAAGTGGGAGCACAACATCAGCTTTCTAACAAAAAAAAGCCTAGCAGAGGATGTTTTTCCTGCGGCAGGTCTGAAGACAATGACGGAGAACTTCTACACTTTCATCAATGAGTCGATGCTCACCTCCTCGATCACTGTTACGTGCCATGTTTTGTTTGTGTGTGTCTCTCTCCCCCTCTCCCCCAGGTGCAGCCTCTCCCTCATACAGGCAGAAAGGCCTGAGGAAGGCTGCAGTCCCTGGGTGTTTCTCAATGTCGAGGACGCTTCCTTGGTAGGACATGTCTTCCGAGTCAGGTCCATCAGAAGCGAGGCAAGAATCCTTCCTAGCCTCGGAAAACGAAGAATGGTGGAACAGGCTAACAGGTGTGCAGATGTGCGTCATATGCGAGGCCCTGCCTTAAATGGAGTGCGATTTTCGCCAAAGATTTTTGGAAATTGGTCCGTGCGCAAAGCATTGTGGGGATTTTAAGACCGTGGAGGATACACATGTGCAGCCTCAACATTTCCTGCAACTAAGGAGGCCGGCCTCAGTAGAATTCCAAGGATCGTGGACATTGGAACAGTCCTTCGGCAGGACTCGATGACATAGCATCCTTGAAATAGTGGCTCTGGAGGAGCCTTCCTTGACATTGAGAAACACCCCCTCTCTTCCTTCTTCTCTGGGCTGCATGTGTGACCAATAACTAATGTTGTTAATTCCCTTTGTTTATAAGGGAACGGGAGAAAAAAAAGGGAGAAGAAACTGATTGGCAGAATTAGAATATATAGTTCAATTACTCAAAAAAGAAGAGGGCTCACCAGCTAATTTACAAAGCAAACTAAGAACAACTTTCTTATAAAAGGAAGTGATTAAATTACACAATTAAAACATCTAACAATGAACAAAACACAGGTTAAACCAACTGGTGTCACACAGAGTCCCTACACATATGAAAACATTTACCCCTCCCTCATCAACCTTGAAGTTTAGCCTCAGTTGCAGCACCGTGGCTGCTGGTGTGGCAGCCCAGGTTGATGAGGGAGGGGTAAATGTTGTCAGATTGAGGAAAAAATTCACCAGGAGAGTTTTCTTGACTAATAAAATTAATTATGGGGGTTGGAGCTTAGACTTTCCGACTTTCAATTTTAAGGACCACCCTACGTGAGGCTAAACTTCAAGGTTGATGAGGGAGGGGTACATGTTGTCAGATTGAGGAAATTCAACGAATTCCGGTGGTTGGAGCTTAAAATAAATGAATTCGAAAATGTACATGGCACTAAGGACCACCCTAATGCTGCAATGGTCACACATGTAGCCCAGAAAAAGGAGGGAGAGAGAGACTGAAGCCTTCCTCAGGCCTTTATGCAGGCCCTGATTGGGGATTGGGAGCACCTGAGGGAGAGGCTCCACCTGGAGGGAGACAATCCAACTACTGTTTGTACCCAAAACGTCACCTGCACTCACCATTCCACAACTACACATATTAACTTGGGGCACATCCCCCGTCACTACGGAACCCAAAACACACAAGGCAGTCACCAAAACACACATATTATACTGCTCACAAGAATAACACATGGAGAAACTCCATTGGTCAGTGGAAGTGAAACTGCAGGAGCAGTGGCAAGGTCTGCCACACCTCCACACACTGTTGGGATGCAGTTCACCAACACATCACTAGGCAGCAATTTATTTTCCCACAAGGTTGAAAGAAACACTTGGTCAGATGACAAGACTAACCCCCTGATCCCACTGGGAGCGTCTGCGCTGCGTTACGTTGTGGCTGAGCCCTGCTGCGACCTCCTCCTGCGTCGTAACCCACCAGGCGCGTTTCAAAA
>CALSBZ010046852.1:343915-356526 GCA_943591055.1 Gobionotothen gibberifrons
GGTACGATACACATTATAACCATTTAAGGCAATGTCAGTGGCCAAAATAGATTTGTTTAGCCATGTTTCTGATAAAACAATGACGTCAGCGTCAGTCGAGCTTGCCCAAATGCGGACAAAATCTAGTTTACCTAACAGACTGCGCACATTCAAGTGGATGAAACCCAACCCAGACCTAGCTTTAAAATCAGCAGGAGTAGCGATCTGACTACTACTACTGGGCGGACCGGGGTTAGGTTGTACATTTCCTGACAGTAATAACAACAACAAAAACAGACATATTTTCCTCTTAAACGACACACATACACCGTCATCTACTCTAGAATCACCAGCAAAGTCTGTGAAAGTGTGATTAGAGCTTAAGAAGCAGTCCTGAAGAACCATCATAGCAGGCAAAAAAAAAAAGACAAACATATTTTGATACTGCAAGGAGACGTATTGTGTGAAGAGAAATTGAAGATGTTGTTTAATTGTTGATATATTTATGATCCACGTCAATGATACATGCATTGCGGCTAAAACATCCAATCAGCGAGCTTAAACCATTGCTGAGGATCTTGGGTAATCAGTTCAGTGGCTGTGTATCGCAATGAAATCGCTCGAAATGTCCCTTATAAGCCTACATCTGTTTCCGGTTATTTTTATTTTGAAATTCAGTTCCTGACGGACGCCAAAAAAAGCCAGAGATTATGGATTTAAACAAATAAATAAAAACAAAGATAATTGTGTGTTATTGGTGAGTAAATAACAGTGTGTTATTTTAAAAGAATAACAAATTAGAAGGAAAAAAGATTAAAAAAAATACAGATTTCAGTATTTTGAGGCTCTGAGCCCCATTTCTTTTCCTCACAGATGACAAAAAAAGTCAGACATTATACGATTTAAAATAAAAACAATAATCGTGGCTTGATATTGAGTAAGAACATGTTTTTATGAACCCCACAGCTTCCGGTCTTCCAAGACCCGAACGGACAAAAAGACGTGCTGCAGGCACGAAACATACTACCAATAGAAATACATTGCTTTAAAATCGTTCTGTGTGACACCAAAAAAAGGGGAAAATTGTGTTGGTGAACACGAATCAATAGATTAAATGTCATGACTATAACACGAAATGCCATGAGACTGGGTTGGATGTACTTATATGATTCTGTTTTTTTCAAGTTTGTATCTTGTTGGTCGAATGCACTTATTGTAAGTCGCTTTGGATAAAAGCGTCAGCTAAATGCGTCAGCTAAATGCGTCAGCTAAATGCGTCAGCTAAATGCAATGTAATGTAATCCCTAGCATTTAAAAAAAAAAAAAATTATATTTTCCAAATTTTTTTTTAAATGTCATGCTCTGGTTGGTTTTTTAAACAAACTTTTTAGACCTAGCTCTGGCTTGTTGATTTGAATCACGCACAGTTCATTTTACAAAATCCAATTGGTTATTAGATATGTTGACGTCTATGAATTGCTGCATGCAATTGTGGATGGGGTTAAAAAAATCCTATCTTAACGGTCATCTTGAGGAGTAACTTAAACTGTACCAAGTTCTGCTAATCTTTAACCAACATCGATATGGCTGAGGGTCCGGCGAAAAAGAAATCAAAAACGTATTATTTCCACCCGGAATGGAAGCATGAATTTATTTTCACATCAGCGAAAGAGAAGACTATATGCCTCATATGCCAACAGGCGGTAGCCTTGGCGAAACGGGGCAACCTGGAGCGCCATCATGCGAGCACCCATGGTAAATTCAAAGACTCATTTCCACTCAACAGCGCATTAAGAACCAAAATAATTGATGAACTGAAAAGAGGACTAAAAGCACAGCAGTTGCTTTTCATCGCGGCTACAGCAAAGAGCAATGCAGCTACAGAAACGTCCCTCCGGATTAGCCATATTTTGGCTCAAAAACATTTACGGATGGTGAGATGATTAAAGAAGCAATGTGCGCCACAGCTGACGTCTTGTTTGCGGATTTCAAAAACAAAGAGGACATAAAAGCAAGGATAAAAAGTGTACCACTTGGTGCACCTACTGTAGCCAGAAGAGTCGAGTCATTGTCCGAAGATGTATCCCAGCTAGTATTAACCTCTTAAGCCCCACGGATCAGAGCCCGGGCCCGAAATCGCGTCATTTGCAGGAAACAACGTCTAAGGAACCTTAATATTTAATAAACTATGAATATTTTATATCCATATAACTGGGAAAAACTCATTTAACTGATATTTTTCATTTTTTCCCCCAAAAAAAACACACAATGCTAACTCTGACCCTCTGAATTAGCCCTGAGCGAAAAATGCTAACCTATTACCGCACCGAAAATCACTCCTAGCTCCCTTATTACTTATCCTAGCTCTGCACATCCAACACATCGTTTATGATCGTAAAGACACAGAATCTAACGGTGCCCACCTCAACACTGAAAGATACAAACTCGCGACGTTATCAACAAAAACGTACATCAAAACATGTGGTGCTAGGTAGCCAAAAACGCTAACATAGCTTACCTTGGTCTTTGTCTGGTCAAAACTGGTCTTCAATGGCATTAAAACGATAAAAACGATAGTGTAGTTAATCCATAGGTTAATATCCAATGTGAGCGTTTCCCCTTTGAAATGTTCTGATAATCCAAAAGCAATAAAACTGCAATTCCGTTTCTAGAAGTTAGAGCAGTGGAATCTCCCTGCTCTAATACTTGTTTAACGGTCAGAAAGGGATGTCAAATGTCAAAATCGCTAAATTTTGCTAAATATCTGTCAAAAAAGGTCAAATATCACTTCGCATCAATCTTGATACAGGGTACTTATTATATGTTGTACTTTGGATTCCTAAAGCTTTTAGTCTACTAACCCATCATCCAAGGTTAGTTTTCACTATAAGTACAAAATATTTTTTGGACGGACACTATAATTTACAGTTTTTTACCATGTTCAATCTGAATTTTCTTTAAAATAAAAAAACATCTACATTTATTCTGACTTTTCTACATCCAACTCACAGGTTTATCATTACTTTGAGACAAAAGATTATTAATTTAACCCTTTTAGAAGGGAAAATATGGTCATTTGTTCTGGGAATGTCATTTTCAAGCCTGAAACATGAAAAACAGGCTTGGGGCTTAACAGGTTAAAATACTTGTCTCTCTCAGAATACTTTTCAGTTCAATTTGACGAGTTTACCGATGCCACAGACACAGCCCAGCTACAGTAGGTGTGTTTGTCCGAATGGTTTTCACGGATTTTACTGTCAAGGAGGCCTTTCTTGCCCTTATCCCATTGAAAGAAATAACCAGGGGTGAGGATGTGTACAAGGCATTCAAGGACTATGTTCGTGAGTACAATATTCCCATTCATAAAATAGTGTCCTTCACAACCAATGGGGCACCAGCGATGCTCGGTGTTCGTTCAGGATTTGTTGCGCTCTTCAAAAAAGACCCAGACTTTCCACCATTTGTAAACTATCACTGTGTGATACATCAACAGGCATTGGCAGCTAAAGCAATTGACATTTCACATGTATTGAATGTTGTTGTTAAGATTGTCAACTCAATTCATGCAAAAGCGCTCCAGCACCGGCTATTTAAAGTGGACCTATCATGCTATATTTAAATGATATATTGTAGGGCCATACCTATATAAGGTATATTTATACGTTTCTGTTTTCAAAATACCAAACAGATCATGCATTTTAGCCATGCCTCATTTCGCTCTATGTGCTGTTTGCTGTCTATGGGGCTGATCTCTGTGAGCTGCAGCTGACCACGCCCCCCTGCAGGAGAGGGGAGCGTGCTCTGAGATCAGCTGCTGCCGGGCTGCAGCGGGGAGAAGAGGGGGACAAAAAGAGATCTCCGTCCTCCGTGTTTTATTCTTATATATGATTATATAGAGTCGTTATTCATTTGTTTTAAAGCTCAATAAATAAAAAAGAAGACCTTTGACCGGCACTTTTCTAATTTTGTCCGGAAGATTTCAACTTTAACGACATCTTGACCGGCGAAAGAAACTGAAACTGAAACTCTGCCGCATGGTCCTCACGTTCCTTGGAAGAGGCGGAGAGGTGGGTGTTTGTCATCTGCTGGTGGACTACCGGAGAGAATTACAGTGAGGGAGGGATTGCATTGAATAACAGCAGCAGGAACAAACGCTCCTGCTGCACCGGAGCAAACGCTCCTGCTGCTGTTAGAGCCACATGATTAGTGCAGTGGAGGCATTACAATTGAAGCTCAGTTTGTGGAGCACTCAGTTAAGAAATGCGAGGCTGACACACTTCCCAAATCTTGAAAAGGTGTCACAAAACCTCACAGACAAAACTGCTTTCCATCCTGAACAATTCTGCGCCCATTTGAACAAACTGACATCAGAATTTGCCAGCTAAAATGCAGGAGGTGTTTACATTACCTATGGGTGTTGACATGGAGATCATTGAAATGCAAAGCGACATTGAATTGAAGGCCAGAGCAAGAGATCAGGACTTTTGGTCACTCGTGAGTAGAGAGAGGTATCCACTGATTGTGTCATGTGCGCTTAAACTGAAGGCCTACTTTGGCTCCACATACTTATGTGAAACGGCCTTTTCACAAATGAAAATAATTAAATCCAAGTATAGAACTCGTATGACTGACGCACATCTTTATGACTGCCTCCGGCTGGCAATCACTAACTATCCGCCAGATTTCAAAAGGCTTACAGATAATGTGCAGTCACAGCAGTCTCATTAAAGGCAGGCTGATAGAGCAACTTGAGCATTGAAAATATATTGCATTGAACAGAGAAACTTAATATGGATTACATTGAACTGTAGGCTAATATCTGTACATGTGAACCCAGTCTCATGGCATTTCGTGTTATAGTCACGACATTTAATCTATTGATTCGTGTTCACCAACACGATTATCCCCTTTTTTTTTCGTGTCACACAGAATTACTTTAAAAGCAATGTATTTCTACTGGTAATGTGTTTCGTGCCTGCAACAGGTATTTATCTCCGGTCGGGTCGTGGAAGACCGGAAGCTGTGTGGTTCACAAAAACATGTTCTTACTCAATATCAAGCCACAATTATTGCTTTTATTTTAAATCGTATCATTTCAGATTTTTGATGCCGTCTGTGAGGAAAATAAATGGGGCTCAGAGCCTCAGGATACTGAAATCTGTAAATATTTGTTTCCTTCTAATTTGTTATTCTTTTCAAAATAACACACTGTTATTTACTCACCAATAACACACAATTATCCTTGTTTTTATTTATTGGTTTATTTCCATAATCTCTGGGTTTTTTGGCGTCCGTCAGGAACTGAATTTCAAAATAAAAATAACCGGAAACAGATGTAGGCCTGTAAGGGACATTTCGAGCATTTTTTAGTTTAGGATGGCCGAAGACACTACACTACCCATAATCCCCAGCTATCGTTTAGGACTACAGTCCCCGTGATTAATCTTCAAGCTCTGTGATTGGGCAGTGCGCCAAGGTTACACCAGACTATCCAAAACTGGAATCGAATGCCCCCCCCCAGAACTACACATGCTGGCTATTGTGTTTCGCAAAATGTTCTATGGGACGTATCTACTGAACGTTTTTGTTTTTCCCACAATTAGAAGTTGCCAGTAACTGTTAGGCCCCGAGCCTGTTTTTCAGGTTTCAGGCTCGAAAATGACATTCCCAGAACAAATGACCATATCTTCCCTTCTAAAAGGGTTAAATTAATAATCTATTTTCTCAAAGTAATGATAAACCTGTGAGTTGGATGTAGAAAAGTCAGAATCAATATAGATGTTTTTTATTTTAAAGAAAATTCAGATTGAACATGGTAAAAAACTGTAAATTATAGTGTCCGTCAAAAAAATATTTTGTACTTATAGTGAAAACTAACCTTGGATGATGGGTTAGTAGACTAAAAGCTTTAGGAATCCAAAGTACAACATATAATAAGTACCCTGTATCAAGATTGATGCAAAACAAGTGATATTTGACCTTTTTAGACAGATTTAGCAAAATAAAACCTCTTCTGGGGTCATTTGGGTGGATTTTTCATATCTCTGGCCCCCCTTGCTCGATTTTGACATGTGACATCTCTTTCTAACCGTCAGTGCACCGCCCTGAGAAGGGACGCACGTCTGCTCTCTGACAGGGTGGCACGCAGCGCGTCTGCATCGAGCACCACACCCAAATACAACACCTGTTGGCGAGGTATGGGGGGTGCTCTTTTTCCAATTGATCGCAAAGCCTAATTTGGTTAGGTGTGTGATCAACTGTGCTGTGCAAAACATTGCCTGTTCCCGGGACCCCTCCATGACAATGAGGTCGTCTATGTAAAAGAAAACTCTCATGCCCTGCGCGCGCAGTGGTTGAAGCGCTTTGGCCACACATTTGCTGAATGTGCGTGGGGATAGGGAATAACCGAACGGCAGCCTGTTGTACTCGTTGGCTATTCCCTGGAAGGCAAAACGCAGATACTTTCTGTGCTCTGGAGCAATTTCTACATGTAAGTACACGTCTTTCAGGTCGATGGTGGTGAACCAATCGCCTGGCTGCACAAGCCCCAGTAACTGTTTCACAGTTAACATGCAGAATTTCCTGCAGGAAATATGACGATTCAGGCCGCGGAGATCTAGAATAGGTCTGAATTCCCCTGTTTTCTTGAGAACCAGGAAATACATGGAATAAAGACCCTTCTCTCTGTGCCGAGGATGCACAACAGATACAGCCTGTTTCTGCACCAGAGCCTGAATCTCTGCTGAGAGGAAACCCATCTCCTCCTGGGAAGACAGATTGACCTCTCGCATGCCCATAAAAGGAGGTGGGACGCTGCAAAACTGGAGTAGATAACCCCGTTTCAGCGTCCTGTCCATCCACCTTGTCAGTACACAGCTGAGTTTCCATTCCCCATAACATTGTGTAAATGGGCAAGCCCTCAGCTGTGGGGCCGCAGCTACAAAGCTGTGATACTCTCTGATGATCCGCAAAACTCCCCGTAAAGGGAAGATTTGCCCGTGGGGGGTCGAAACAGAAAGGGCCGATTATCTATTGAGGACCCTGAACGCACCGCCGCATGCTCACATTTGAGCGCACGCTCCATCATAATGCTATTTTTATCACTATGGAAAACAGCATTAACCGGAGCTTTTACAGGCGTAGTGTGTTTCACTAAGGCCCCTGAACGCACCGCCACGCACCCTTTTACAAGTGCAGGCGTTGCTATAATTCAGCCCCTATCACTATGGTAAACAGCATTATTTGGAGTCTTAGCTTCAGACATAGAGTGTTTTCTAACAGAAAAACGTCGGCCATACTTTACTGAGGACCCTGAACGCACCGCCGCACGCTCTTGTGTGAGCGCGCGCTCCACCCTAATGCTGTTCTCACCACTACGGTAAACTGCATTGGAGTCTTTGCTCTAGGCGTAGTGTGTTCTCTGACAGTAATACGCCGGCCATAATGTCCCTGTACCCGCATAGCGCTCTCCTTTAGATAGCACTCCTGCGGTTCATCCCTCTCATCTGCGCATGCCTACTAGCCACCTCCTTTACAGGAGCTACAGCTGGGGCAGCGAATGGGGAATTTGTACGGTTAACATTGTGTGTAAGTGTAGTCTTTGTGGAAACAAAAGACACTTAGATTTGGATACAGAACAACCTCATTGTTATTAGAAAACGTAGTGATCTGTGCATTATAGAGGGAGGAGGCGGGATTCGCCCTCTCGTCCCGGGCGGAGAGATTTTCTCCCCCCGCCAGTCAGATCCGTGAAGACGGGCAGCCCGTCCCCGTGAGTGCCGGCACGCCGGTTCCACGGGGTGGGCCGAAGAGGTGGAGGGCGCCGCGGGCACGGGATCTCCGTGCTGGCACCTCTCCCTTCGTCTCACCTTCGCGCTGCGCTCCCTCGTCTGCAGGAAAGCCTGTGGAGGAGGAGCGCATGCTGCGGTGACTCTTCTCTCTACTGAGGTCTTTGAACGCACCGTGGCCCGCCCTCGCCATCACAATGCCGTCTCTTTGAAACGGACATTATGGGGAAAAGTGGAATTGTGGAGAGAAATGACTCTTACTCTGGGATAAATGCAATCGTTTTTACTGAATGCATTTTTCCCACACACACACATCACTCTAGAACTAGAGTTTACAAACGTAAACCACCGTTCTCCTGCAGGGGTCCCTGAACGCACCACGGCCACTCTCACGAGGGCCGCGCGCCCATGTATTAACGCTGTATTTCCCATTCAACTGTGAAATGCATTAATCGGAGCTATTATACCAGGCAAGGTGTGTTTTCTGACAACAGCACACCGGCAATAGCGTCTCTTGAACCCGCACAGTGCTCTGACAGCACTCGGTTTATTCCACTCACGTGCACGCGCCCACCTGCTGGCTCCCTTTACTGGGGTTTACAGCAGGGGACGGGGAGTGTAGGACAGTGTTTCTTCCTCTGGGGATGGGCAAGAAGCAGCCACGCTGCGATTACTCCTCATCCCGTGAACAAGGAGATCGATCCATAGAGCCCTTCCGTAAACACGGGGGCTCCCAGGAGATCAACACGGTCCTGTTTGGAAAGTGCCACGCGGCGTGATATCCCAGGGACATCACACAGCGGTAGGGGTGGGTATCGTTTGAAATGTATCGATTCCGATTCCGATTCCGGTTCTGCTTATCGATTCAGGTTCGTATCGATTCCCCGTTTCGATTCCAAAATTGTAAAAGAAAGAGGTCAAACGTTTAGATAACAAAAATATCTTTATCTGACGTTTTTACAAATAAAAAATATACATGCAATACAAATGTATTGCACAATAGCTGTGCTTTATTTTAACTGGCAAGCTATTAACAGGCATTACACTGTGCCTTGTCTTTTTCTTTTTTAGTGTAGTGGAGCCTCACTTCAGAGCGTTTACCGCCACCCATCTTTGATGTTATGAAGTGACTGAGCTCGTGAACTGTCTACGGGAGGGCGGGGGGAGCCTCGCTGCGGGGCAACTGTGGACCTCTGTCACCTGTCAGCGCAACTTGATGCCGTTTTAAAAAATAAAGGACGGCCCGCTGACGACCGGCCGTTCTGTGATTACAGTTAATGTTTTTACTTTCTGGAATGCCTGCTTGGTGTTCATGCTGCCAAATTTCTGCTCTATTTTGTCCTTATACTCCATTTCGCTGTAGCATTGTGGCTTGTGACGTTTCAGTGCTTGTTTGTACAGAGGAAGTAAGAAGATGACATTGTGGTCTGCATCTCAGAGCGTTGAGTATGAATGGAACCGGAATGCGTTGGTGATAATGCCGTAGCAGAGGTCCAGGATGTTTCCCCTCCTGGTTTGAATATCCACATACTGCTGGTGTAATGGCAGCACATTGTCAAGTCTACAGGTGTTGAAGTCCCCCAGAGTAAACACTGGAACTCCGGGGTATTTGGCCAGCATTTTGTTAGCCTCCTCGGCTACTAGCTCCGCTGCTACGTTGTCATTTGCAATGGGGGATGTAAACACAGCTGATCACAAAAGTTGGGAATTCCCGGAGAAGATAGTCGGGACACAGGGACACGGTCATCATCTTCTCCAGGTTGGGTGTACACACTTTCCGGTGCACCTTGATGTTGTTATACCACCTGTTGTTGATGTTAAGGCAGACCCCACCGCCCCGCATCTTCCCCGACTGACACGTCCTATCTGACCTCATGATGGTGAAGTTTTCCAGGCTGACCTCGACATCAGGGACCGACTCGTCATGCCAGGTTTCAGACAAGGCGATGATGCATATGTCCCTTAATGCCCTTTCCAGTCTGCATTGGGTATCGGCAGTAGGTACATTTTATTTCGGAGTGAGCGGACATTAGACTGGTGGAGGGAAGCGAAGGTTTATATGGATGCTTCCTTACTCTTCCGTGGATGCCTCCACGTCTTCCTCCTTTCCCCGGATGGAGCTCTGACGGTAGATCCACCTCAGGTTTGATGTTACACAGCAGCGAGGTCCGATGTAGCAGGAGTTCATCACGGCCATAGGTGAGTGACCTGTGTCTAGCTGCAGTGCAAGGCAGTCGCGGATCAGCCATAGAATGGTTATTACAATGATGATCGCTTTGTAACTTCTGATCATGTTGGCCATAACATAAAACACTTAACAGTGCATGGAGACACAAATAAGACGTAACATGTAGACGTAACATGAAGTCAAACACAGTAACAGTGTGTGTTGTCGCAGCAGAGCGTGCGCCATCTTGGGCTGTGTAGTGTCTCATTTGGTTCTGTTGCTTACTGTACCCTGTTGTCATCGAATATGTTAGTCAGTCTGAAGTAGTTGTTTTATTGAAGAAGTTTACAAACTGAAATGTGGGGCCAGGAAAGTGGCGTCATCACTTTTTCTATAAATAGCCCCAGATTTCAAGGCTCACACATCCGTGTAGTGCATCGGTTACAGGGATTGTTGTTAGCATCTGTTAGTAGCTAGCTCCACTAACGGATAACATTATCAGCAAGTAAGTGGAGGAAGAGTTCTCTCCTGTTGAGTCAGAGTCAGTCAGGAAGTGAGAGATGCTCTGTCTACAGCTCAGGTTGGTCAGAGTGTTTGGATAGTCAACGTGAGTCTAAGTTAGCTCAGTAACGTTTTAGTAAACCATGTAAGTAAACAAATATTTCCAAGGCACACCTTTACATAATTATTATGGTTATATATTATTTATTATATGTTATTTTAATAATGAATACCAGTTATGAAATCATTCCAATGTATACTATAGGACAGTGGTCACCAACCTTTTTAAGCCCAAGATCACCGACCTCGGCCTAGGTGAAAGGCGAGATCTACCTAGAATTGAGTGAATAAGACGGCCCAGACAGTGCTTCCAATTTGAGGCCTTTTATATAGGCTAATCTGAATTACTGTTACAATGAAGGCTCCATAATCAGCTCACGGCATAGGCAGGGGTAAAGTGCTATTTTTTATGAGTGGGGGGCGGACCTCACCTCCTCTAGGGGGGTCCGGGGGGATGCTACCCCGGGAAGATTTTTTTTTAAATATTGAAGTTGAAAGCATCAATCTGGTGCACTTTGAGAGCAACATGAAGAGATCTATGGATACATCTCTCAGCACCCATATGAAACAGAACTGTAAGCAGATTTTCTTTTTCTTTATGGATATTTTACAAATCACTCCCTTTTTAAACTGTATTCTTGTTTTACTGCCATATAGTATTTCATACCTGTTTTTCATGTATTATCTTATTGTTTGTATAACTACAGTATAATGATCATATGAAGGTGTGCCGCGGAAATAATCTTTTGAATAATTTGGGACAAAACCGTTCTAAACTCTCATAGAGTCCTTTAGCTCACCTGAGCCCCTCAGTCTGACAGGGGAGGACTCTCCTCCAGCTTGTTGTGGAAACAGCTCCTTATGTCCGTTAGTGCAGCTAGCTAACCAGATGCTAACATCACGGTCCCCGCTAGCACCGGTCCCTCTCTCTCCCTCCCTCTCTCTCTCTCTCCCTCCCTCTCTCTCTATGACAATGCGCTATTGCCACACACACACAGAGCCGAGCTTGAATGACACAAGCACACATGCATTTCCATGCAACTCTCTGATTGGTCTGGTGACTTGCCTCTGTTGCATTCACTGAACACGGTAAATTGCAGTCCTGCCATCCTCTCTTGTGTCATGATGAGGTTCACGTAAAGCACGGTTAATGTATTATATTATTAAGGTGTCTCAAATATACGTCAATCAAGTGGCACCTGCTAACGGGGTGGTGGATGATTACATCTAAAAACGTGTTTTTCAAACATTATTATTTTTATTTTATTTTTATTTCTTTTGTTACTTTTTTTTAACGGTCTGTGACCTACCCGCACCACACCCCGACCGGTTGGCGACCACTGCTATAGGACAATAAAACAAAAATACAGTTTAAAAGGGGAGTAATTAGTAAAATATGCCTAAAAAAGATAATTGTAACCAGGTAAAATGCTTTAAAACGTGCTGCTCTGAGACAGGTGGTAGAAGACCTGCACACTCACCACTATAAATGAACAACAAAAATAAAATAAATAAGTTTGATTTATTTGTTATTAGTTATGACCATATTCTAATGATTTTTTGACGATTGAAATGTATAAAGATCTTTTTCATTTGGGTGTTTCATCCACCCCACACTTAAAATATGATAACATGGATGGGATACGTAATACATTCGCACACTTTTTACATGGTATCCAATGTCTAAGTCCAGAATCTTAACCCGGACAAAGAAAACAGATCACATCACTCCAGTGCTGAGATCGCTGCATTGGCTTCCAGTAAGTGAGAGAATTGACTTTAAGATTTTATTGCACACATATAAAGCACTAAACGGGCTAGGACCCAAATATATCAAGGACCTCCTTCAGCGGTACGAACCCAGCAGACCCCTCAGGTCTTCAGGCGCAGGCCAGCTCACTGTTCCATTTGTGAGATCAAAGCATGGGAAAGCAGCCTTCTGCATCTATGCTCCTAATGCATGGAACAAACTCCCAGAACATCTGAGAATGGCTAGCACTTTAGAATCATTTAAATCGGGTCAAAAAACATTTATTTTTAACATGGCTTTTAAAATGTAAATGTTCTAATTTTCGAAGTGTGTGTGTGTGTGTGTGTGTGTGTGTGTGTGTGTGTGT
>CALSBZ010046852.1:356926-421656 GCA_943591055.1 Gobionotothen gibberifrons
CCCCCCCCCCACTCCTTGAAAAAAAGGATAATTGGCTTCCAAACATAAATTATCTTACTTTATTTTACGACTCAATCTGGCAGGAAACTAGCTTCAACTTTATTTGTGGCTTCTAGTTTGGCATTGTTCTGTAATCCGTAGCCTTCTTTCATATTCTTGTCCCTTTCTATTGTTACTTGGATGTATATACATTTGAATGAATGAAGAATAGGGGGAATTGTATGGCTGATACCGGAGTACGATTTCTGAATATTGAAATGTTTATTGATGCAATACATCATATACATTGTTTATTTGTTGTACTTACCCAATGGCACCCTTGCAGCGGAGGCATCAGGGTTGATCCAGAATGATAACCAGGACAAAACGACAATCAACAGAGTTGGAGCATAAACCCCCATCAAGTAGAAACCAACCTGCCTTCGCAATGTAAAAATCACTTCAACGCAGGTGTAGTATCCTGGAAACACACAGAGAAATTGTAATGCAAAAAACAGTTTTTTATACACACTGTAGGTATGTTTGCAATGGGTGTATCTTACTTAACAATAAAGGCTTCTTTTTGTGCAACCCAGGGGGTTTGGAGGCAAGATTCACAATAAATAGAAGACAGTTGACTTGAAACCTAAAGTCTTTTTTGATAAAGAAGTTAGGTGGAAGTGGAGGGGGTCTAACCTGAACTAAAGTTTCCTTCCATTCAGATACTTTGGGCTTCAGAATTATTTTTAGGCTGTTACACTTTACCGTGGATAAGGGCGAAGAGAGAGGAGACACCTGTCTTATCCCCAGTTGTAAGGGAGCTGATTCCATAAAGCATGCAAACAAAAGAGGGGACAACATTTTTTTTTTAAACAGACCCGTATGAACTAAACAAAAATCATGGTGTTTTTGCATGCAGTGACATTTGACAATTTTGCCTATATTAAAATTGGTTTCTGAACAGTTTCCAGAAACACCTTTTTTTACCATCCATTCAACAAAATGCAAGTTGTCTTAATGTGGTATTTTGCAGGGATACTTGAAATGTTTTCATCATCTCTGAAGTAATAAAAACAAAAAGTAAAATACAAAAACAAAGGTTTCTATAGAAACTTAGGAGTCATTGTAGGGAAAATCAAATCAAATCAAGTTTTATTTATATAGCACATTTATAAACGATTTTTGATCGAGCCAAAGTGCTGTACATATAATGAAAATAGCCTACAGTAGAGACACTTTACAGCAAATACAACAGCACAGATTGTTCAGAATATCAATATGAGAAAAACGACACCCTCTGTCCTTAGACCCTCACATTGTACAAGGAAAAACTTCTGGAGAAAACCCACAGTTTTAAAGGGGAAAAAATGGGAGAAACCTCTGGGAGAGCAACAGAGGAGGGATCCCTCTCCCAGGACGGACAGACGTGCAAGAAAAGCGGTGTGTAAATCGAAGAGATAATACATTTTACAGCCTATAGACCGAATGTTAGGAAATGCGTGTGTCTGTAATAAGAAGATGCAGTGGCAGGGCAGTGGAATTGCCATCACATACTTCTATAATAACAATATAAGCACTTTTCAGAATATTTTTTTAGTTATTCATGTATTTAATTATATTTATTTATGACTCATATCATTTGAAATGTTGAGCTGCATCTCAAACTAAACTTTGGTTACCTACATTTCAGATCATGTGCCCTAATTTGCTGTTGATTTTATTTACCCCTTATGGGGTACGCAAAATAATTCCAAAAATAAAAGTGTGAATACTATAATTAATTGAGGTATAAACAAAAGGGTTTTGAGAAAATCTCTCTCACATTTACGACTTTTGATCAGGCATTTGTGAATCCATTTTGTAATTGTCCATCAAAAATGCGTTTGTGGATCTCGATTCTCTGTTTGTGGATCGTCTTTTTACACACCAAGCACAGACAAAGTCGGAGTGGACGACCCATTGAAATTTGTAGGATTATTATTATGTTAAAAAAGGTTAGTCATTGGACCTATTTTTGGGGTGGTTGCCATATTCAACAACTCATGGAGGTTTGGACATGTGAGTGACAAATGTACTTTTGATAATTTAGTCCGATCTACTTCAGATTTGGTCAGGACCATCTAAATGTCTTGAAGATTCAAAGTTATCAAATCTGGAGTTTTTGTGTAACGACCTCCTTGTGGTGGATATTTTGCACAGTTTAACCATGAAACAGGAACTTAGTGTAACAACAGAATACAGCAGAGGAAACAAGTACTTGATCCCTTGCAGATTTTGTAAGTTTGCCTACTTACAAATCAATTAACAGTGTATAATTCTAATGGTAGGTTTATTTTAACAGTGAGATAAAGAATATCAAAAAGAAAATCCAGAAAATGACATTATATAGAAGATAAAAATTGATTTGCATTCAACAGTGGGAAATAAGAATTTGATCCCCTTGCAACAAACAAGGATTCTGGCTCCCACAGACCGGTTAAATAAGTCCTCTTCCTTTAAAAATGTACTCCTAATATCAACTTGTTACCTTTTATAAAAGACACCTGTCCACAGAATCAATCATTCAGATTCCAACCTCTCCACCATGGGCAAGACTAAAGAGCTGTCTAAGGACCTCAGGGACCAGACTGTAGACCTGCACCAGGCTGGGATTGGCTACAAGACCATCAGAAAGCAGCTTGGTGAGAAGGAGACAACTGTTGGTGCCATTATTCAGAAATGGAAGAAACACAAAATGACCATCAATCGCCCTCGCTCTGGGGCTCCACACAAGATCTCGCCCTGTGGGGTACTGATGATCATGAGAAAGGTGAGGGATCAGCCAAGAACTACACAGGAGGAACTTGTTAATGATCTCAAGGCAGCTGGGACCACAGTCACCAAGAAAACTATTGGGAACACACTACACCATAATGGATCAAACCCTGCAGCGCCTGAAGGCCCCCCCGCTCAAGAAAAACATGAACGCACCGTCTGAAGTTTGACAATGAACATCTGAATGATTCAGAGAAGGCTTGGGAGAAGGTGATCAGTGTAAGAAAAAGTTTTTAGAGACTATTTGTCCATGGACAAGTGAGTTTGGCAATTTACTTCACTTATTTGAAATATTATTAAATATCTACATAAAGCATACAAGAATCTGGGTTACTGTAACTAAGGTAACATTTTATGTTGGTTATTGGAGTGTGTTTGAACTGCAGCGAAACGGCGAAACTAAAACTGCAATATAATGTTTATGTAGCAATAATACTTATGACATGTATTTTTTATATGTCTCCAGTACCGATAAAAAGACAGATAACGTTGGAGCTTAACGGTACCACTGTCTTTAATAATTCCGCCCCGGGGCCTGTTTAATACCGGGGCTCGGTACCCATCCCTAATCACACATGACAAAGAAGGAAACGTAAAGCGGTCGCAAACAACAATGACGGACACGGAAAATTTGCGAATGAGTTCTGCCTTTTGTAAGCTGAATTTATCAATAATTTGTCAATAAATATGGGCGAAAAACGTCACTTGTCCGTCAGACACGTCAAGGGAAAGATGTACTTGTCGATGTTGTAAATAACACGTCCCGGGCGATCTGACGTGTGCTTTTTCGCACAATGGTGATTTGGTCAGATGAGACCAAAATCGCGATTTTTGGCATCAACTCGACACACTGTGTTTGGAGGAAGAGAAATGCTGTCTATATCCCCAAGAACACCATCCCCACCGTCAAGCATGGAGGTGGAAACATTATGCTTTGGGGCTGTTTCTCTGCTGAGGGGACAGGAGGACTTCCCTGCACGAGGAGAGGATGGACGGGGCCATGTACCCTAAAATCTTGGCCGATAGCCTCCTTCCCTCAGCCAGGACACTGAAAATGGGTCATGGATGGGTCTTTCAGATGCCAAGCATCAGTCTCAAAACCTGAAGGATTTAGAGAGGATCTTCAGAGAGGAGTGGACCAAAATCCCTCCTGAGAGACCAGCTACAAGAAGCGTCTGACCTCTGTGCGTCCAACAAGGGTTTCTCCACCAAGTCACCAAGTACTAACACATGTTTTGCAAGGGGATCAAATACTTATTTCCCACAGTTAAATGCAAATACATTTTTATCTTTTATATAATGTCAATTTCTGGATTTTCTTTTAGATATTCTTAATCTCACTGTTAAAATAAACCTACCATTACAATTATAGACTGTTAATTTCTCTGTAAATGGGCACATTTACAAAACCTGCAAGGGATCCAATACTTGTTTCCTCCACTGTACAACATCCAATCTGCTCTTAATTTGACGGGAATTACATCCAGCACTGACACCAAATAGCCACATTGACCCAAAGTCATACCGCCACCTACTGGCAGGAGCAAAGTTGTTGTTAATTGATGCAGCTGTACTCTAGGAAACTCCTAATACAGATTTTGTCCGATCAACTTTAAATTTGGTCAGCTTCATCCTACGTCCTTGATTTCCAAAATTCCCCAATTTATTGCATGTTGGCAATTCATAATTTTTTTTAAAGTTGGTATAACTTCAACAGACTTTGTTTTTATTCACCAAATGACAGGTGCCTATAGGGCAGGGGTATTCAACTACAATTCAACGAGGTCCAGTTAGAGAAAATCTCCCCATCCAATGGTCCGGAACATCAAAATGTCTAACTTGCGTTATGAATTAGTGTGATATATATTAGCCTGCAGCTTTATCAACGTTTGCAAGTAATCAACAAAAGAAAGTACAATTTAAAAAAAAAAACAATATTTATTGTCAATTAAAATTGAACTATACAGATATACAGTAAAATACTGTGGATATGTGTGTGGAATGTTCCTCTTGGGCTGCATTTAAAAATAAAATAGAGAAAATAAATAAAATAGCTTTTGAAAATGTGTGCATCTTAAAAGTTTAAATAAAATAAAGTGCATTACAACTTCACGAATCTGCTCTGTGGCAGTATAAATCGACAAATCTGCGGCCTTGACTTTTGCGACACTTCTTGCGATGAATTTGTCGCTAAAGTAATTTTCTGAAAAACGGTTCTTACTAAGCACGAAAAATGTGTCAGTCTAGAGGCAAGAACCTCATATGTCACGCTTACGTCGGAGGGGGGTGAGGTTATCCTGAACTAACAGTTTATGGAGAGTAAGGCAAATACAAGTTGAAACAAGCAGTAGCGCAGAGCAAAGTGACTAGAACGCGACCACACACTTGTAAAAAAAACACACATTATAAAGTCAGGCAACACTAACCAGGCTTCGTGTGATTCTGTTTATTCGTACCTTACTTTGACCATCCGTTCGCTGTTATTGATCATTGTGGAGGGGGCAGACGTTTTGTTTTGTATTATAGCAGCTATCAGATGGAATCAATACATGGGCTGCACAGGTTGTCATGTCCGACTATCACAAGTAGAATCATAATGAAAAATACGCCGGTAAAATGTGCCTGTGGAACGGCTTATGCCACAAGTTAAAGCAACAAGCAACAAGAAGCCAGTCAATATAGTCAGTGTAGCTTCGGCTGCTATACTAACTTTTTTTTATTTTATACCAGAAAAACTTTCATAACAGCGTTGTGATGCCAAACAGCGTCAAGTCATACTGAAACACATTCACTGAATACAGTGAATACTTTACAGCGGCCGCTGCTGTGAGTTCACGGGAGAATAAACTCCAGTGGACGAGCAGCACTGCATCGGTCGGTAAATGCCGCTGTAACACATTAATAAACAATGAACCACGGCACTCTGGAGAGAAGTATAAGGTTGGAGAAGTAGTGATTTTATTTAATCTGGCTTCGTATGATTAAAAGTAACACGATCATCGACCCGACGCAGTCCCCCATTGTTGTTGTTGTGAGCGAAGCACGGAGCTAGAACGGGAGCTGCGTTGGTGTGAAAGGGGCAACAGTAGTCACTTGTTTGTGTGTGACTGACCCGAGCTTGCGCCTCGTCGTTCTGATAGCTCCGCCCCTTCGCTCCAACCCCCACATCTACAGGTGAAAATTACTTTAGCGACACATTCATTGCAAGAAGTGTAGCAAAAGACAAGGCCGCAGATTCGTCGATTTATACTGCCACAGAGCAGATTTGAGAGGTTGTAATAACCAAGTTGCAGTTGTAATGGAAAATATATATTTTTCCGAAAGTGAACATTTCATCACTAAGTAAAACAATTTTCTACAAGCTACAAAACTTTGTTTTTTCTTCTGTGACTTCAAATTTGGTTCACAGATACGTGGATATTTTATACAAATGTAAATGTATGCACACAAGCTCAGATTTTTTTTTCTGCAAGTGCTCACATCAGGTTTTACAAGCTCTCGCATTTTGCACCATATCTACCTTCATAGAATGTTTGGTCTCATAGTAGCGTTTCACACATTCACATTTCACTTCTAAGGTCCGCCTGTTATTGAACTATGCTATAGGCCAGGGGGTCCAGCCCTAAAGACATATACAGGCCAATAATGTATTTTTCCCCCACCCATGTAAGCCACCCCCCTATACATTACTCATTAACCGTTTGCCGTAGACTCTTGTGGAAGGTGTCATTGCACTCAGCAGGGAGTTCCTTTTTCATTGGTAACACTTTGCCCCACACACATTATTGCCAACCCCCTTCATAACTCATGAACCATTTGTCATAGACTCTTGTGGAAGGTTATATCTCTCACAGGCTCCGCCCTCTACTGGACTCTATGGGTACTACCCTCTATGCAAGCATTCACCTACTGAGATTTCTATAGACGTAGCCAGCCTTGGGGCGGGCCTACCTGAATGCGCGCGCATCTCACCGTATAAAAGGAGGCCTCGCCTCCTGACTATCATCCCTTTCTCTTCAATTTATCAAGCAGAGATAAGACGTTTGAAAGAAGAAGAAAGAGTTATCATACCTCCAGGGAGTCGCCGCTGCTAGAGACCCAGGCCTGTCCTTCGTGCCCTGGCTTAAATAGCGGGCGCCGATCCCCACCACCTTTGCTTCGAGTGTTTGGGGGACCAGGATATGGCCGAGGCGGTGCCATTCACGTTTGCCATTCCTTCCGGCGTCCATGGAAGTCCACCGCCCAGGGCTCTACTCTGCCTGGATGATGATCATGGCGGCGGGGTGTGGGCTACTCGCTCATTGCTAGAGATGCCCCCGCCTCACCAGGTCAGAGCGATTATTGGGCCGCAAGGCCGAATAAGTAGCTTGGTCCACGGGCCTTGCCCCAGGCCCGGTTCTCCCAGGGACCGGTGGCTTAGTGGCTTCACATGATATAGGGTCGACCCTACTTCATCACAGGCCGCCACCGCTGCCTGCCATGTGATGTCCCTGGGATATCAGGCTGCCGTTCGGCTATTCCCTATCCCCACGCACATTCAGCAAATGTGTGGCCACAGCGCTTCAACCGCTGCGCGCCCACAACATGAGTTTTCTTTTACTAGACGACCTCATAGTCATGGCTGGGTCCCGGGAACAGGCAATGTTTTGCACAGCACAATTGATCACACACCTAACCAAATTAGGCTTTGCGATCAATTGAAAAAGGAGCACCCCCATACCTCACCAACAGGCCTTGTAGTTGGGAGTGGTGCTCGATGCAGGCTCGCTACACGCCACCCTGTCAGAGAGCAGAAGTGCATCCCTTCTCCGGGCGGTTCACAGGCTGTGACAGTGCAGCTAGCTTGGAAATATGATTGGCAGTGATTTAATTTGAACGGGGGGACAGCGCAAAACGAGAAGCATTCGGACTCAAGTAGACGGAAGGAATGAGGTATTTGCGGTCTACAATGACAGAGAAGAGACTGTCAAGTTTGGCTGTACTCAGCATTGAATCAAACGCACTAAAGCTTTAGATCTTAATAAGTTTGTGAGGCGTTTTGCTGAACAAAATTGTAATCGCCGCATTCAGCTGTAATAGGCATGCCAACTTGATGGTCTGCTCACGGATGACTCGATGAGCATAAACAACTGTTAAGATGATGAGCTTGTATGTGTGTATATATTGTTTTTCTTTGTGGGGGTCTGCCCCCAAAAAACAGTTTTAAAGATCACATGTCATGCTTTTCCGGGGAAGCGGCAACGAGCCGTTTAGTGGAGAAAGTGAATACTGCTGAATGCACACACTTTACAGAGATGCTGTATGCGAAACCAATGTGAGTTTGGAAAATTGCACAGTATTTTTCAATTTTAGTATACCTCAACAATGGAATTATGATCAGTGGAAATGGCCATGACACCTCACCTTTAAGTCTCATTCAGTTATTGTTCAGTTAAAATTCATTAAATGATGTCTGCCACCTTATATATTTATATGTAAGGCTTTACTGATGTGCCACAATAATGTCACCTAATGTTATTAAGTTCAAATATTAATATTGTGGCTTTCCAAGTTAACATTTGTTTGTTTGTTTGTTTATTCATTTAAAGGACAGTGCACATTAATCCACATTGCTGTAAATGAGCTTTCACTAACTGTACGGAGGCTCAGTCACTGGTACATTTTTATATACAAAGCCATGTTAGGGAAACTTCCATCTTATATCTGCTCCCTGATCTCACGGAAAATTGTAAGTGGCTACTGCCTGAGATCAAATGCTGTGGTTGTATTACATGTGCCAACTGCTAGGACTGTATTAGGGAAGACAGCTTTTAGATGCGCAGCTCCTCTGTCTTGGAATAGTCTGCAAATTAAATGGAAACTGAGCAATCTGGTGCCACTAAATGTTTTTAAAGCTCGGTTGGATGCTACTCAATCAGAAGCTATTGGTACCTGTTTATGTGGATAGTTATGTAAATGATGCTGTATGATGTCCTTTTTGTTGTTCTGTTTATGTTTCATGTGGAACCTACTTGAGCAGGGCCCTGTACGACGAAGCAGGATTTTCGCTTAGCCGGCTAAATTCAGGGAAAACTCCGGCTTTCCGGTCGTTCGAAGCTGGTTCTCTTTTTAGCAGGCTAGATTTCCATGGTAACTTATGCTTAGCAGCTAACCTGGTCGGGACCAGGTTAAGTTGCAGGCTAAGAGCTAAACTCAGTGAAAGCACTGCCTGCTGACCATTCAGAGCTCCGTGGGCGGAGCGGGGTGCAGAGTTTAAAGCGAGCAAGTCACATTACAGGAGAAAGGAAATACAGTTTAAACTGCCGTTGCAGGAAAGCCGACCGGCAAAAATCACCGACTGTGTGAACGTGAACATTAATAGAATATCACCTCCCATCTTCAGAGCAATCTGACTATTATAACATTAGCGTTAAGAAAGCTTACTTAAATATCTGCCACAACATAAGTAACTGGATCAAAGTTACGGTCTATATGCTGTAAAATGTATTATCTCTTCGATTTACACACGGAATATATTGCACGTCAGTCAGCTGAGCCGTATCTGGCCGTGCAACACTCACAGTGTCACATACTGTATGCAGAAGTATTATTTTAAGCAACACATTAAGTTGACGAAACACTCGAGTCAATTATTAATTAATTAAAGTCAGATCGTGTCTTACGGGCAGTGATATCATAAACCTGTTAATGTACGCATTCAAACACTTGTTCTTTTACCAGCTGTATTCACCTTGCAGGTGCAGCTATGTGGCTTTTATCCTGGATAAAGTGTTTAAGTCATGGATGTTTAAAGTTTAACGTCTTCATATTTGTCTAATTATATAGACTTTTCATTGAGGAAGTATGACGCTGCGCTGTCAGTACGCTTCTCCATGTTTGTGATTGGTCGAATGCTCCAAATACCACCCCTGTCATGTAAACGCGCACCTAAATAGATAGGACACGGCTGGCTTGAGCGATCCACTTGATAACCCGCGTCGTAGTGCCGTTTAGCGAGAGCGCGTATGTTTTGGATTAGGCCAACCGGCTAACTCAAACATATCCAGGTTAGGTTGAAACAGCTTCGTAGCACAGGGCCCGGGTCTCCCTTGAAAAAGAGATCAATGATCTCAATGGGATTCATCTGAATAAATAAAGGTTTGAAATGAAATGAAATTAGCCAGCAGGCTAATTTTCAACTGTTGTCCTTTGGCAAGATGTTAAATGACCACAACAAGACTAGAGAATTAACAACATAATTAAATAGAGTACAGCAGACAACAGCAGTACAACAATAAATAAATAGCAGTACAACAATAAATAGGAACAGCAGTACAACAATAGAGAGGAACAAACAAACATGCAAACAGATGAAATATCATCATACCTTGATACAGTTAAAAGTGTTCACATTTTTGATTGCTTAAAAGCCCGTTCTTATGATTGCAGTTAAATGTATGATAGGAGGTGTTAGTCCTTATCTGTATTGGTAATGTGTTCCAAAGTGTTGATGCCCTCACAGAGAAACAGTGTTTACCAAAGGCACTGGACCTAAGAGGGACTACACAGTCCCCTCTTAGGGCAGACCTTGTGGTTCTGCTGTTTGAATTGTTCTGCTGTATAAAAGTGCAGTGGTGGGGGTGCCTTGCCGTTTAGAATTTTAAAAATGAGACATGCATCAGTGTGTTTTAAAATATTTTCCCAGCTGAGCAGGTTATGTTTGTCCAGGATTTTGCAATGGTGGTATAGCTTAGGTTTTCTGTCCAAAACTTTGAGAGCTTGTTTGTCAAGTGATAGGATAGGCCTTAATGTTGTGCTATTCGCCTGGGTCCAGCTGGTCATACAGTATGTTAGGTGGGGAAGGATCATGGCAGTCATATAGAGTTTTGCTACAGGTGTTGTCAAACAGTTCCTTATATATCTAAAGTTTGCTAGATTGTATTTGCACTACCTTTCTCACTTGTTTTTTGAAGGATAAAGTAGTGTCAAGGATAATGCCTAGATATTTAAAATGTGTAACTCTTTGAATGACTTCCCCAGACACATAGACCTTGGGTTCACAGTGTGATACAGTGTTGGTCTTGCTAAAAAACATACAGACTGTCTTCTTAACATTTAGATATAGCTGTGAGTCAGTAAGCCATTGATTTACATGAACCATTGCATCATTTAGTTTGGCCGCAGCTTGGGCCTTGGTTTTTTTATGGACATAAATGACAGTGTCATCAGCATACATTTGCACCTCACATCCAGTGCATACTGATGGCAAGTCATTTATATAAAGGCTGAATAGAATTGGGCCCAGGATAGATCCCTGGGGTACACCCAGTTCATTCCTCAGGGGTGGTGATGTCTCGCCACCCTTACACACTGATCTCTGTCTGACAGATAGGAGCTCATCCAGTCTATTGCACTGGGTGAGAAATTAAAATAAGACATTTTGTGAATGAGTACTTGATGATTGACTCAAAAGCTTTCTTAAGATCTAAGAAGATTGCTCCAACAATGCCTCCTTTGTCCATTTTTGATTTAATATTATGAAGCTATGCCACCCCATGAATATTTGTCTAGATCCGCCCCTGCCCAAGAGGCACAAACGGCGGCTGGTGACCATCCCCCCCCTCAGTGGAGGGCAACCTCCGGTTTTGGGGGTCCCCGGATCACCTCCGGAGGGGGTCTCCACTGGGACGGATTACCTCCTACATCACAGTGTTCACGGACGCATCCAGAACAGGATGGGGAGGGACCTGCCTGAAGAGGGCTATAGATGGGCGCTGGGCTCTAACAGAGTCTCGACACAGCAACCTCCTAGAGCTACGGGCGGTAGTGTTAGTCCTCCAGCATTTCATGCCCCTAATTCAAGGGAGACATGTAATGGTCAGGAGCGACAACAGCACCACAGTGGCTTATATCAACAGGCAGGGCGGAGTCCGCTCCGCCCAGCACTGTTTTGTGAGCACACTTTCTGTAAGGTAAGCACAGCAGAGTGTGCTCTGTCAGCCGCAGCCCAGACTTCTCGGTCACAACCGGGTTAAAGGAGAATGTGGGGCAGCAGCTGCTGACCAGAAAAGCCGGTCAGGGGCAGTAGGGTGGAATGATGTTGTTGGACGACAGTGCGCGTATACTTCGGGGCTCCAACCACTGTACCCAGAGTCCAGTAGAGGGCGGAGCCTGTGAGAGATATAATGCTGGGTTACGTATTGTAACCCTTGTTATATTAACACAGGCGGAGCCCTCTACTCAGGGCACTGTCTGTCCTATATCGCTCACTGAAGAGAGATGTAGGATGATAGTCAGGAGGCGAGGCCTCCTTTTATACGGTGAGATGCACGTGCATTCAAGTAGGCCCGCCCCAAGGCCGGCTACATCTATAGAAATCTCAGTCAGTGAATGATTGCATAGAGGGTAGTACCCATAGAGTCCAGTAGAGGGCTCCACCTGTGTTAATATAACAAGGGTTACAATACGTAACCCAGCATTTCATACCCCTTAGCATTTTTTAATGGTGTCCTGCCGCATACATTCAAGCTCTGCCCAATCAAATAACTTGTGCAAAGTTTGTCGAAGACACTAGTGAGAGGTAAGTTTCACTTCAATGTGGGCGTGGACACGTAGGCTGGCGACCCGAATGAGATATAAGTCAAATGACAATAACGACCTTTACTTCAGGATGTCTTCTGTCAATCAAGATGATATTAATGCATTACCAGGGGCCATGACAAAATATGCTTATGACTGAACTTACACCTTTGATGGGGCAAGTTGATCTGCTTTAATAATTATAAAGACTAACCTGTTCCTTGGTAGTATTTTGTGCAGTTTCCATATATGATGTCTTCTTGTTTGAGGTCAAACTGAGGGAGAGCAATCTCATCCATCTGAACTGGGTCAGACTGCCACATGAACACAAGATCACTGGTGGTATATCCAACTAAAACATAAAAGAAGTAATCATTTATATGTTACAGTTTTCCCTTACAAGGCATTCATTTCAAAACACACAATATTTGAATTTGATTTCTATGCTAGCATTTTATTGTTTAAATAATTTTTAATTCCCTTTGTTTTGTACTTTTCTCAGTTTTGGCTGCATATTGGGGACAGACCTTGTAACATATTGTGCGTCTTTAGCCACTCCGTTATTTAACAAACTATGATCTGCAAGTTGCATTTATTTAATTGTTTTCATCATGTAAAGTTTAGTTGTTCGAATGATCCAGAAAAAAGTATTTTACCAGGTCAACTCAATCTAACATTTCCTACACGCAGATCATAGACATAAGAGATGCACAGCTGAAGAGTTCTTGACCACAATTATAACTATGGAGCATTGTTTTTTTACAAGTGAGTCCCCATTATCTGCCAATTACACAATTCTGCTACTGGTACTAAGCTGACACTGCTCCTGCAAAAGTTGAATGACAGGAAAATAAAAATGTCTTACAGCAACCAATGTTTTTGCTCAGCAAGTGAAAACATTCCTGACTAAACAGTGAAAGTTCGCTTTTCAAGGGCTTGTTTACTGCCTGTAATTATGCAAATTGTGTGTGTTCGTTTTTTGTACTCACAGCTCTCTAGCTGCATCTTGCAACGCTGTGTATCCATTGGGAAAAGTCGGAGATCCAAGGGACAAGACATTGTAACTGACAGCCTACACTCAGTCACACACAAACACACAAAGAAGACAAATGTCGTAATGATTAATAATACTTTTCAAATATATCACTTGTTTACTCCACAGAGAAGAAGAAGAGCTGCACCAACTAGCTGCACAGTTATGGGCGGCATCCCAAGACTCATTACTTGCATCCACATTTCCCTCAATCACGTGCATCATCATTACATTGTGCATCAGCAAAAAGTAAGAGTAAGAAATGGAAAAGTTGAAGCGAAGAAAAAGGAGACCCTTCAGGCAGAAGTGATATCAATTATTGACCCAAATAATCGAGATTATGATTTTTGCCATAATTGAGCAGCCCTAACATATAGCAGATATTGCACATAGTTAGTTGGTATTTAACAGCAAGGGGTGTTATAGTCTGTGTTGTGGTGCGTGGGGGGTCTCCTAGGGGCTGTGCTGGTTGTATAGTCTGACCGCTGCGGTATCTCTCCGTGAGACAGCGGGGGTGCAGCAGCCTGTCACTGAAGGAGCTGCACAGTGAGGACAGGGTGTCCTGGAGGGGGTGGGACACATTATCCAGCAGGGAGGACAGCTTGGCTGCCATTATCCTGTCTCCCACCAACTCAACAGTGTCCAGAGGACTCCCCAGGACAGAGTCTGTTCAGTCTCTTCCCGTCAGCAGCCGAGATGCTGCTGCCCCAGCAGGCCACACCATAGAAAATGGCTGATGCCACAACAGAGTCATACAATGTCTGAAGGAGTGCCCCCTGCACCCCGAAGACCTCAGCAGTCTCCTCAGCAGAAAGAGTCTGCTCTGTCCCTTCTTGTACAGAGCAGCAGAATTATCAGTCCAGTCCAGTTTATTGTTCAGATGAACGCCCAGGTATTTGTAAGATTTCACGATCTCAATGTCCGCTCCCTGGATGTTCAACTGTGGCCCGTTGTCCATTTTTAATTGGTCCTTAGCAGATTCTATAAGTATAATGGAATATGGCCCACACATGAAATTAGTTATTTTCATATAGTGTACTTCTGAAATATATATGTAAACAAGCAGCTCTGGAAAAAATGAAAAAGACCACTGCAGCATTATCAGTTTCTCTGGTTTTACTATTTATAGGTATGTGTTTGATAAAATGAAAACATATGTTTTATTCTATAAACTACTGCCAACATGTCTCTGTGTTGGAATTCAACAGACTCTGGAATTGAATGGCTACCATACATGTAGATTTAGATTTAAGACAAATTTGGAGTGGTCTCTTCTGTATATTACACTGTATATATGAGTTAATAGGCCCACTTTTCAAATAAATTCAGTCAATTAAAGAGGAAAACATTTTCTAACAAATCTTTGTCGAGAAAAAAAAAAGAAGCCCAATAAGATATTTCCATAACATGCTTGAGATGTGCCCTTCATATTTCTCCTTATAGTCCGCCCTTAACATAGGGCTGGGAAGGGAGGATTCTGTTTTAAGAGATGAGCTGCCGACACTTGTAGCAAAATACATGAAACCCTACGGCAGGGGTGGGGAACCTCCGGCCCCCGGGCCGTATACGGCCCGCGAGACCATTTGGTACGGCCCTCGAGGTAATTTATAAACACACGCAAAAAAGAAAAACATTTAAGAAATCTAGACCGCAAACAAATTAAACAAGCGAGTGCCTGTATTTCCTGGCCAAGGTCAGGGTCCTTGAACACAACACAAGCCTAACGTGTCATCACGTGGTATATGTCTGGTCTGACAGGGGTGCAGTTCTGAGGGAGAGCACCAGAACGCCACTTCGGGCCGGGACTTCACAAATGTCAGTACCCATAAGGAACCGTACACATGCTGCATGGCTGTGTCTTTAGTTGAAAGCCCAGTGGCGATCTGTTCATCTGTCATACTGATCATACAGTCAATAACTTTGTTGTTATTAGCATCTGGTTAGCTAGCTATGCTAACGAATATAGGAAGCTTTTTCTACAACCAGTGTGGTAAAGGCACATCTTGATATGATCATTATAGTTATAAAAAAATAAGAGAATAAAGTAAACAGGTATAAAATACTAAATGACAGTAAAAAAAAGTTGTTATTAATTAACAAGAATACAGTTTGAAAGGGGAGTGATTTGTTAAATTTCCATAAAGAAAAAGAAAATCTGCGTACAGTTCTGTTTCATATGGGTGTTGAGAGATGTATCCATAGATCTCTTAATGTTGCTCTTAAAGTGCACCGATTGATGCTTTTAACTTCAACTTTAAAAAATAATCTTCCCGGACCCCCCTACAGGAGGTTAGGTCCCCCCCGACTTAAATAATGTTCACATGGATAGGACACTAAATACATTTGCACACATCTTGTGTCCATATCTTTCTGTTTTGGTACTCATGCCACAACCGTGCACGTGAATGCATAAGCGAGTCATGGTAAGATATCTGGATTAAGAGGTTGCTTTTTCTTTGCACAGCATGAAAGAAAGGTGAAATGAATGGGCTGTGATTTTAGTATTTTTAAGCAGAGGTCAATCATTTGTACGGCCCTTAAATATATATATAAAAATACTTCCAAAACACGCTGCGCATTGTTTCTGATAGCGAAGTTTCTGATAGGGCCGTTGGCGTAAAGCTAGCCCACATTTCTGATATTACGTCATATCTGCAGCAAATCTGGATCAGCTCCGTTGTCAGGGGCGCCGCCAGGGATTTTGGGCCCCATGAAAATATATCACATTGGGCCCCACCACTAGGCACAGGCCACACCAACCAAGCACAATTTCTGTAACAACACCTCCAGAACCCAACCGACTCATTTATGTTTTAAATAACTCTACCTGTACATGCTTGCATCTATCTTGTAGTCCAACACTAACCGCACAATATTTACTGACAGTGAGCTGTGAAAATATAACACCGTGCAGACGTTCTGCTGCAGTAGAATTCACTATTTGATATAAGACTAACATTCCTGACAATACATCTCAATAGTCATGTTTTATGGTGTAAATGCCTTTTTAATAATAACATTTTTTAATGGAACATTCTCAACATGAATGCATAAATCCAAATAAATATAACTTAAATATGTGGATAAATACTGTGTTTGAAATGTATAATTGAAATTAGATGTTAGCTTTTTGTTTTGATATATATTCCAGTCTCCCTTCAGATATGTTAAGTGGCATGGCAGCCTAAAGATGGATCTGTTGGTCCTGGCACCAGGGGGAGGGACAACTGATTTAGTATGAATAGCTGCTAAAAATGTACCTGCATTTATTAAATGTCAGCTAAAAGAGCAGTGAAATGAAAAACCTCTGAATTTTCTGTGAAGATATTAACAGTACTTACTGTCAGCTTAGTACATTATTATTTACAATGGACTACGCTTAGCTAACAGACTAATTTCCACACCCACCTTTTCTTTTGAAAAACTGGGTGACATACTGTCGCCCTTTAGTCCCTCTTTCTTTTCTTTCTCTCCTTTCTTTTTTGAAAGCCTGACTTTGTTAGTCGTTCTATTAATGTTAATTATTGATGAATGATGAAAGGTTACTTAAAAAATGTTTTCTTAATGTTCTAAAATTGTTTTGGCCCCTGTCAGTCACGGGCCCTTAGAATCGTCCTAACTTTTCACCCCCTTACGGTGCCCCTGTCCGTTGTGCCACCGTTTTTAGAGATTTGGGTACGGAGGAAAAGAGAGAGGCTTTTGTTGACACTTTGTGAGTTCCCTTACACACCGGCAGTGGCGGTTCTAGAACATTTTACATGGGGTGGCAAAGCCCCCCTTTGCCACCCCATGTAAAATGTTCTAGAACCGCCACTGAGGTCATAAATAAATAAATGTCCCCGGTGTGCAGGGGCGGATCCCCGGTGTAAAGGGGCGGATCTACGGGGGCTCCCCCAGCTGCCCCCCTAACTTTTGTGTCCCTAAAACTGCACTTGTAGAAACAAACCTACACTATGTCCACAAGCTTCTCAAGCAACGAAACAAGCAGTTCATTAGTTAAAAGTGAATCATTTTAAAGCAAGAGGTCATGCCAGGGTGGCATGGGAGGGCGGACAGTACGTGGCATTTTATACGGTATATACAACCTATTTATTGTTAAATCATGCCCTAACACAAGTGTTCTTAATGCAAAGGCGTTCTTAGTTATAATTAAGTACACAAATAACATCACCCATCTCTTAAGAGAGCTAAAGGTGACCTGTGCAGCAACACATTTCAATAAATATTTGTCAATACTAAGAGCCGCTAGATTGTGCTGCTGTAATGGAATATGTAAGGAGAATAAGAACATACCATGTGGTCCAGCTGGAGTTTCATCTGCCTCCTGATCCTTGCCTCTTTCCCTCTTTCTGACACTTCATCTTTATTCCTCACATACATTTCTTCTTTCACTAATGTCTTCATCTCCTCCTGGCTTCCTCCTGCTCTGACCCTCCTGGTCTCTTCAGTGTACACTCTTTTCCTTTTCCTCTTTCTGTTCATCCTGATCACTTCTCAGATATGTCTTTTTGTTGTTGTTGAATCACTCCAGCTACTCTGGCCTGCAAGAGTCTACTTGTGAAAAGCACTGGTACAAATGCTTGTATAACTCTACACGTTAGGGCCATGTAGCTAATAAGTAGCATAGCCTATAATAAATATAAAATCAGAAAGTATTTATCAAACGCACAGGCAGCTGTGTTTGGATCCAGTTTGACGTTAAAGGATGTATCCTGGTTTAATTTATCTGGCTTCATAACTGTGATGTGTAATTTACGTGGATTTAATAGTACCGCATAATTTAGCAAATAAAGTGATCAATCTCCCAGCTAGCGCTGTCTGCGTCGTCTTTTGTAACGTAACGTCCCAAACAGCCACCATCTGTTAAACGCTATCGATTCAAAATGTCAAGCTCTCATCTTTAGTAAAAACAAAACTAGTGGAAGGGTAAATGCTTCCAGGGGAATCTGATCCACCTTCAGGTGCTGGGACAGCTCGCTCCCTCTCTGCAGCGGTGCGAGCCGCGGTCTGTGTGAACGCCGCTCCGCAGTTTAATGCAGGGCCGTAGCTACAGCCTAAGATGATATTTAAAATGATTCACTTTTAACTAATGAACTGCTTGTTTCGTTGCTTGAGAAGCTTGTGGACATAGTGTAGGTTTGTTTCTACAAGTGCAGTTTTAGGGACACAAAAGTTAGGGGGGCAGCTGGGGGAGCCCCCGTAGATCCGCCCCTTTACACCGGGGATCCGCCCCTGCACACCGGGGACATTTATTTATTTATAAAATACATTAAAAAGTGGATTTTGCATGATAGGAGACCTTTAAAGCATAATTTACCTACATTTGATAGATTTTGCTAACTTATAACTTTACTAGTGAGGGGCCAAGCCTTTTGTATGTTTTTCCTCAGTGAGAAACGTTTGGACACCCCTGTAATAAGACAGTAATTTGGTACCAGCTAGTAAGCTGGCCCTTTTGGGTTTTTCCTGACGAGCAAAAATATATTTGTATGATAAGACCCATGGTCACCCTCGTCATCAACAGCTCCCTCCAGGCTGGTCATGTCCATCTCAGTGTTTCCCCTACCATTGTCTTGGAGGGCCGCTGCGCCCCGCCAACGGAGCCCCGCCAACGGAGCCCCGCCATCCTGCAAACGGAGCCCCGCGCCCCCCCCTGAAATGTTAGAAAAATATATATATATATATATATATATATATATATAGCACCAAACTGCAACTAATCTATATCTACTGTCACTTTTCACCAGTGGCGAAGCGTGTCTCACAACTGGACCTTCTGTAGACACAAAATGTGTCAAACTGGGACAAGAAAACAGAGGAGAAGCAACGGGGCAGAAACTCTCCTTTTTACGCAATGGTCCTAGACATCAAACGGCAAAACATATTCAGTTGCCAGTTACTTTGGCATTAGGGCAGGGATATCTAGATACTTCCGAAGGTTTGACATAATGAATTGTGCTACTTTTTGTCATGGCCCAAACTGTGTCCCTGTTTGTTCCCCTGTGTGTGTGTGGAGGGGGTGTGGTTTCCCTTGCAGGCAGCAGCCTGGTTGCTCTCACCTGGCCGTCCGACTCAGCTGTCCCTCATCAATCTAATCAGGACACCTACACCAGTCTCCCAGCAACTCACCGCCAGATTGTTTTCTACACCAGTGGTATTACATCCTCCTGGCTGCACAATTCAGTTATCCTGTCTGTGTGTTATTCCGTACTTTTTGTAATTAGTTTCTCCTTGTGTTTCCAGTGCAATCCCCCGGACATCGTCCACCAGAGCTTCCAGCCAACCTGCCTGCTTCTTTCTGCACCATACCTGCCTGCCTTGTTCTCAGTCCAGCCTGAACTGCCTACCTCCACTACCTCCACTACCTCCATAGTCACCAAACCTGCCTGAGTCTCCGAAACAATAAACCATTTAAACATCTTCAGTCATTGCCTGCGCCCTGTTTAAAACATAATCCTAACACTTTTAAAGCAAGCAACGATGTTTTCAAATCTGTAATCAAAAAGGTCCGCCAAAACGCTATCGACCAATCAGATTGCTTGATTTGACTTGTCCATTTTATAAATATTATTACTAGGGCCGGGACTTTAACGCGTTAATTAAGATTAATTAATTACACAAAAATTAACGCGTTAAAAAAATGTACGCATTTTAATCGCACTTATTTTTGCACCGCGGAACGTTTCTCACTGGATGAGTTTCAGGCGTACCGATTATACTGGAGCACCAACTAACGTGCATGACTTCAGACAACAACAAACCACAGTGAACAATTCAAACATGAACGAAGAAGCTGATGAGACCGCTTTGGCTGCCCCCGTGGATGGGAAATGTTGTTTTAAAAAACGGACGGATGGAAGTGTCGATAAGAGCACGGTGGTGTGCAAATTATGCAAAAAGGAATTCGCGTATCACCTCAATGCTAAACATATAGCAGCTAGCGTGGAAGCTAGCGTGGACGTTAGCCCGACTCCGAGTACAAGGACCCACACCCAACCCACTCTCAACCAGATGACTGGTTTCAGGGCCAGGATAACTAAGTCCACGTCTGAACAAATAACCAACTCCCTGGCTCACTGGATTGCACTCGACTGTAGACCACTTGGAGTGGTAGAAGATAAGGGGCTGCAAAAAACTGTTGGTAAATCAACAAAGTCTGTTATGGCCTCTGAAGCAACAGAGAGATGTTTTCTAATAGTCAGGGTTTCCAATGTTCTGAATGTACTTGAAAGTATTGTGTTTTACTTAAAAACAAAGTGTTATAATTTACAGAAGGTCTACCTACCTATAGGCTACCTGAATCTCTGAAATGTACTATATTCCTAAATATGCTATTGCTACACTTTATGGCAAAAATTGCACTTTTCTGTTGGTCTTGGTTAAGTACCACCTTGAAAAAAAATAAACAATGTTTTGTTGCTTAAGCTTATGTATTCAGTCATTATTCAATGGTATACTAAAATTCATGTGAAAAAAATTGCTTCTCACTGTTCTCAGGTCAAATATTTATATGCGATTAAAAATGCGATTAATTTCGATTAATTAATTACAAAGCCTCTAATTAATTAGATTAATTTTTTTAATCGAGTCCCGGCCCTAATTATTACATTTAGTTTGTTACGAAAAAACTTACAAAGCTTAAGATGGAAACATTTAAGGTTAACTTCGACCTCCGGGGTGGTCTTGCTATGGAGGAGTGGATTGAGGAGTGCCTATCTCCAGAAAAAAAAAAGCACCTAAACGACGACATGCAGAGCTACATGAAGAGCAGGTAGACCAACTGGAAAAGTACCACCATTCAAAAGCTTTCTGATGCGGGTCTTGAAACAAAGCAGAGAAATTATGACCGTTAGTGGCCACAGGTGCGAAGGCTCTCTCCAGAACTACCAACCCAGTCTCACAAAAAAACGTGTAATAACTACGTTGGTCCACAACTTGGGACGTAGTATTTCTACAAAAACGCCTCTGAAATTGTAAGATCCCTACGTTTTTTTTCACCATTCATTCCAATGGCTGACGTCTATTCCACGTGATCTTCAAATGTCTCCCTGCAGAAAAAACAAACATAGCCGACCTGCGTTTTATTCTCGGTGGAAAATGCCTATTTTAAGGTTAGTTTGGCAATTTTTTTGCATTTTGATATCATTTGATGCGAGAAATATGAGTTGTTATTTCAGATTATGTGTGCAGTGGATGTACATGATCTTTAGTTTGCTAGTTATTACGAAGATTACTTCAGGAAATTGTGTCCATACAACATTTTCATTGTTACCAAGGTGGTTGCTAGGGACGCTGCTATCGATATTATTTATGTTGTGTAACTGTTTAATGGTGTTGTTTATTGCTACCCCCTTCCCCGTCAATTTATAGTGTTGGTCCACAGTACAAACGTATTAGTTTAACAAAATGCGCATCTAAAATTGTGGCATAGATACGTTATTTTCCCCTGTGCAATTCTCCAACCCAGTCATCACATCGCATCACATCGTTATAAACAAATACCGGAAACAAATATATATATACTTTATTCCAAGTGTGCTTGCTTTTCTCTTTGAAAGTCATCACATAACGGCATTGTAATACACGGTTCGACTGCATCAAATATTACATAGTAGTTCTCTATTTATAGAGCCCTGATGAGAAGACTTCTAGACAAACATGAGGAACTGCCGCCAAAACTGATGTACACAGTTTAATACTGGCAACTTCTTATAATAGAGTGGCGAAGTCCCTCCCCTTCCAGGGGAGCTCCATGGGACCTTATATCGAAAAAGGAATGTATTGAATTCAATGGAGAGAGAAAGATTATCTTTCGATCCCGTTTGATTTGTGCCACGAATTACACATATGATGTTTGTCAATTAAAAAGATAAATTTGCAAGTCAAAAAAATTTAAATGTGTCGTAAAACTATGAAGTAACACGTTTTTTTCTCCCGTCTCGCACCACACACCAAGACGGCCGTCACGTTGGCACATTTCACTTCTTTCTTTCAGAAAGAGGCGAAAAGTATTAAAAGAGGTGAAAATCATTACAAGTCTGGGCATGTTGAGAGCTGTACATACACAAAAGGGGAATTAGTCAGTTCCGTAAGAGCCAGCATGCGGGACTGGGATTCTGGGATTTGTAGTCTTTCTAGTTGCATATTTTTCATAGTCTTATATTTCAACAGTTTTACGACAAACTGTGACTTTTTTGACATGGAAATTATTATTTAAGATTGACAAACATCATATGTGTAATTCGTGGCACAATTCAAACGGGATCAAAAGATAATCTTTCTCTCACCATTGACTTCAATGCATAATTTTTCAGAAATAAGGTCCCATGGGGCGGAAGTAGATGGGCGTGACTTCGCCACTCTATGGGAAATACGAAAACGTCTTTTAAAACTACAATTCCCAGTAGAGACGTGCCATAGAGAAAATGTTGCGAAACACAATAGCCAGCATGTGTAGTTCTGGGGACGGGGTGGGGGAGGGGGGGACGGGGTGGACCCGTTCAAATCCAGTTTTGGACAGTCTGCCGTGGTTCCATCCCATTTCAAGTGCTGTTCGACGCTCGGCGTAACCCTCGGAGCACACTCAAACATCCAATCACAGAGCTTGAGGACTATCATGGGGTTTGTCAAGCGAATCGGAGAGAATACTTACTTCCGGGTGTAATATTCTCTAAAGCAAATGAGCTGCTCCGACCCTCGGTCCTGACGGACTCCAACTTGTGTTTATTAATCACAAATAACAACAAATAAATAAACACAAGGATAATTATGTCTTATTGTTGAGTAAATGGAGAATTGCACAGGGGAAAATAACGTATCTATGCCACAATTTTAGATGCGGATTTTGTTAAACTAATACGTTTGCGCTGTGGACCAACACTATAAATTGACGGGGAAGGGGGTAGCAATAAAGATAACACCATTAAACAGCTACACAACATAACAGAAATAATATTGATAGCAGCGTCGCTAGCAACCACCTTGGTAACAATGAAAACGTTGTATGGACACAATTTCCTGAAGTAATCTTCGTAATAACTAGCAAACTAAAGATCATGTACATCCACTGCACACATAATCTGAAATAACAACTCATATCTTGCATCAACATTTTTTTCTTTGACATGAAAACGCATTTTAATGGCCAAACTAACTTTAAAATAGGCATTTTCCACCGAGAATAAAACGAAGGTCGGCCATGTTTTTTTTTTCTGCGGGGAGACATTGGAAGGGCTCTCCAACACGTCAAGCTTTTCAGTAGCTCGCCGCTCGATTATCGATTATAGCGTAGTAAGGTTGCTTCTTGATTTTTCTGCCACGGCTGGACAATAACGTTTTTTTATTTTAGAATTTTTTCTGTCACACGAATATCAAATTGGTAGGTGACGCAGTGATCAAGGAACAGACGTGACAGCGGCACAGCGATACCACACACGGAGCAGTCTGCTTTCTCCACGAACACCAGTCCAGAACCAACAGCAGAATGACCCACTCTGAATCAGGCCCTGTCGCTGCGGCTCAGAGACACACAGGGAGGGATTTGTATTTTTTGAAAAACACTCGTTATCATCATGTCAGGTTTTTGGTGGATTTAATCAAGTCTTGGATTGCAGAGTATGAATGTCCTCTTGCTATTTTCAGTTGGTAAAGTTTGTGAAGGCAGGAGGAAAGCTTCCGCGATCACCTTCTCCTCTCAGTTCCTCCAAACCCTGCCCCCTCCCTGAAAATAATGAGTGACAGGCTGATAGTGACCCGATAGAAACTTTATTATTCACTTAATCACTGATTGAGATATGATGAAGCAAACTTAATCTCATACATTCATGGGATTTATGTAACAGTAAAACAGAGAATAAGTGTGCACCCACATGCACTATTTTTGTTTGTATATGCTGTTGTAAATACTTGTGTTGTCATGTTTGTGATGCCACATTCAGGACATTCAGTGTCCTTTTTTTAAACAGAAGACCGTTGCTAGAAGCTGCAGCTAGACTGCAGAAGTATTCGTTTTTTATTTTTGAGGATGGAACAATTTCACACACAGATAGGAGTTAGACCTATACAATTGATTTATTATGCTTTATAATTTAATGTCAAGACGAAGAAGAAGAAGATGGCTGAACTGGTCAGTGTCAATCCTGTGGAGATGGAGATTTATTTTACTTTATTTGGTTCTGTTCTACATACCTTTGAAGCAGCTTTTTCTGACATGAATGTCATGAAATCTAAATACAGAACAACACTTGACTGATGAACATTTAAATGACTCTATTAGAGTGAACCTAAGTGGGTACACTCCATTATACACCTCTATGGTGGACTCCATGCAGTGCCAGTTATCTCACTAACTGTAAAAAAGAGTGAATGCACTTATTTTACACATGTGCCATAAGATGCTTGTAAGGTGGTGATTAAGGTGATGTATTTACTATGTGGGCCATAATAATATGTGAGAAATGTTCCTTTTCTTGGACCTCGATGTGAAGTTAAGACTTTTGATAAGCTTTAGGTATTGCAATTTCACACGTGTACAAAAGTAGCTTAATTCAACTGATGAGGGCTGTGTGAATAAATGTAAGCGATGTGATGGAAGTAGCTCTTGGCCACTTTTTCAAAGTAGCTCTCAGATGAAGAAAGGTTGGAGACGCCTGGCCTAGAACAACCTCAACCTATTCAAGTAACCACCAATAAATGGCAACATACAAATGAATGTAAATAAATAGCCAAATAATCGATCAACGCTCTCTGTCTAATATGTTAGCTGTTAGTGTTGTTGCATAGCAACTATGTTTTGTGCAGTAGGCAACGGAGGGACTATTTAAACTATTTAAATTAGAGTGTGTATTTTTATTTCATATTGCCACACTTGGTAACCGTTTTATAAGTGTCTGTCACTTTGAAAAAAGTATTGATAATCCATAATTAAAAAATGTTTTTGTAAAAATCAGAGAAAATAAATTAGCTGCTAATGGTAGCCATCGCAGCTTACGGTTCCGGGGCATTCTGGCTATGCAGCACTCATTCACCAATGGGTAATGTTTAGATGGATTTTAGGAACTTCCCCTCGATTCTATTGGCTCTAACGGTTAAAAAGAGATGTCAATCATCAAAATCGAACGAGGGGGGCCAGAGATATGGAAAATGCACCCAAAGGACCCGAGAAGTGTTTTTCTTCTTTCTAAATGTCTCTAAAAAGGTCAAATTTCACTTGTTTAGCATCAATCTTGATACAGGTACTTATTATATGTCATAGTTTGGATTCCTAAAGCTTTTAGTCTACTATCCCATCATTCAAGTGTGGTTTTCACTATAAGTAAAAAAGAAAATTTGGACGGACACTATAATTTACCTTTTTTTACTATGTTCAATCTGAATTTACATTAAAATTTAAAAAATCTATATTGATTCTGACTTTTTTACATCCAACTCACAGGTTTATCATTGCTTTCAGAAAAAAGATTATGCATTTACCCCTTTTTAAAAGGGAAGATATAGCAATTTGTTCTGGGAATGTCATTTTCGAGCCTGAGACCTGAAAAACAGGCTCAGGGCTTAACAGGATAAAGCACGTTATTGAATTTTTTTGTTGAATATGTTATATTTGATGAAATATTTAGAATACATACAAAATAGGGGGAAAGTATAAGGTCAATGATAGAAATATAGAATAGAAAAAATCAAGAAGATACTGTAAGTGACCTCTACAATAAAACAGTTTAGTGCCGGATGTACAAAGATATTAATATAGGAGGATGTGGAAAACAGACAAACTAATTATGCTTTATTTAAACATTAAAGAATATTTTAGGTTAAGGTCTTCTTTTAAATAAGAAAAAAGCTTTGGGGGTATCTACATATAAATATTAAGCCAGACAAAGTACTTAACGTCTAATATATTGCTTTCCTGCAATGTTAACTATGTTGAAGCACTTATTTAGTGGGAATGCTGTATCAGCATTCCCACTAAATAAGTGCTTCAACAACTACTTGTTCTGCTACGGACGAAACTCTTTATTCTTATTCCACCGGGTTATTTTGCCTCTCTTCTGCTCCCACATTCCACATCACAGAAACTCCGTTCAAACATCAAAACGTTCAGCTCGGTCGGGAATACTTTTCTCATTCATAACTCTCATAATTCCCGAGATATATCGCATAATTCATCACATTTTTTACATGGAAGTCAATGGAGAAACTCTTCAGACTTGAAAAATCTTCATGGGACTTCAACTGTTCCTTCATACTTTCCCTCAGAAACCTCATTCCAACTTTAAAATGTTACACATTTTTCTGACATTATTTGTTTATACAACTTTTAAATCTGTCATCCCAGGTCCGGAGCTTTGTCCTGATGGGCTGCAGTAGGTTAGCTTAGGAATTTACATGCCACAAATTACTCCAAACTACTCGCATATAGTTTTTCCAATATTCACGAAACGCTGTATACACATTGCCCTTATGAATCTGGACATATTTCAAATTGCTTTCCATTAGCCCCGCCCCCCAAAAACTCGGCAATTTTCAAATATGTGCGTTTCTCAAGCATTTTAACGACATTTTTGCAAACTGCTCCTAAGGAAATGTTCAGATAAATTCCAATCCAGGACAAATTAAGCGCATATCCAATGTCATGCTACATTGAGAAGGAATAGTCCTTCGCTCAAACGGGGAGCTCATAGGCTTACGGAGAATGTACAATTTTTGACCAATTATATGTCAGATAACCTGCCTGTCTGCCTGGCACAACACACACACACACACACAGCTCCGAAAGCATATACTAAATATCAGGCTACAGCCCTTGTATAATTTATTATGTGAAGCACAATATGGTTTCATGAAAAATATCTACTGTTTATTTGTAGATATCTCCTAAAGCCTACAAATAAAGTGTGAAATGTAGGCCTGTTACATATATTATTGAGCGATATATATTATACACACTGTTCTGCTTTCTGCACTGACCTCAGCAGCTGTTCTCACTGTAAACATTGCATCACAATGAAAGCAGTTGTATTAAAAAAAGAAATAGCCTAACATCCAGGGGAGATGTGATTAGTGAGTAAACAAACGGTAAAGGGCAGAAAGTCTGATGCACATTTGATCATCTCAAATAACTTATCACAACGGGAACAATTTGCAGAGCTGTGCTTCGTTGACATAAGTCCAGCCATGGGTCACGCTTCTTTTAAACATCATTTTTGGCTGCTGAAATCGACTCCTGTTACGCCCAGACCTAGGGGAACCTAGGCGCAGCATAAAATGCACTCTCCCCACTTTTCCCACTCCCAAGAGCATGGACGCCAAAACAGAGAAAGCGTTTGGTCAATTTAATTACCCAAAATGATTTACACACAGGAGTAGCAAAACCACAAAACAAAGAAACCTTATAACACAAAAATCTTACCTAACGAATGAGAAAAATAAACGTACAAAAATTGTACCTACTCTAATGCAAAAACAGGAGAAAACGAACTATCCAAAAGAAAAGGGTTTTGCACACCTAAGAAAAAAATAAAGCGTGTCTACAAAGACAGGTTTAGTAGCTTTTCTTACACCGTCTCACAACACAAGAGAAGCACCGGTTTACGGTATAAATAAGCATTCAGCACAACAGGACAGACATCGCACCGCACGCAGAGTTGGGAGTAGGCGAAATTGAGTCGGAGAGAGCGGCCGAGGAACTGCACGGCTGCGCTTAATATCCTCCCGTCTCCCCAGGTGGACCAATCAGCATGCAGGAGGCAGCTAATCAGCTAACGGGCACCACCTGTTTGCTCACACACACACACAGACACAGGAGGAGGGAAAAATATACACACACATGACCTAACGACCCGGGGTCGTAACACTCCGGAGAATACATCAGTGTACCCTCGGTTATAGCTCCTCCAGAGAGACTCCTCTCTCCTCTCTCCTCTACATCTTTGTATGTAGTGTGCATGTTTCAAGGCTTATCAATTAATAACAGGAGGGGTCACATACATAAGACCAGCTGTTAAATAAAGCTCTTCTTACCTTAGCTATCATGTGGGTATATGAATCCTGTCCATTATGGACACAAGCCATTTTCACCCATTTATTAATGATATGTTTTACATTTGATAACACCAATGTGTTTCCTATCCCCTAAACCTCGAGGGGTGTCCACAGTTTAATACTGGCAACTTCTAACTATGGGAAATACGAAAAAGTCTTTTAAAACTACAATTCCCAGTAGAACATGTTGCGAACATAGACTGTATATATAAAGGTTGCGAAACAAACAAATAGCCAGCATGTGTAGTTCTGGAGGGGTGGTGAGGGGTTGGACTCGTTTGAATCCAGTTTTGGATAGTGTGCCAATTGTGCCATGGATGGGTTTTTCCGAAAAAACTATTTGTTTCTCCGAATCGAAGGGGAAAAACACAAAAGCATTGTACACAATTTAAAACAATCAATGTTGTGTAATTAACAAGGATAAACTGATGTTTTTAGTTGATGAGTAATGCAGATATCACTGTAAAATAATTTGACAGTGAGGGGAATACTTCCGGTTTTACTATGAAAACTTCGAAATCGGAAATACTGTTTTCACCCCAAGCTGTTGCCTGGCAACGCAATTCTGTTGATAGTTATGGCTGATTGGCTTATTACTTATTACTGTTTTTATATTTTAAAGCCCAAACTGATGGAAAAAAACCCACAGCAACATAGAAAAGACGGTCATAACATGACCCGGCGCCCTAGTTAATAGACAAAATAATTTCAGTGGCAAAAAAAAAGCCTGAGATTATAGAATTAAACAAATAAATAAAAACAAGGATAATTGTGTGTTATTGTTGTGCAAATAACAGTGTGTTATTTAGAAAAGAATAACAAATTAGAGGGAAAAAAAGATTTAAAAAATACATTTATTTTCCTCACGGACGGCAAAAAAAGTCAGATATTATACAATTTAAAATAAAAACAATAATCTTGGCTTGATATCGAGTAAGAAAATGTTTTTATGAACCACATAGCTAACAAAAAGACGTGGTGCAGGCACAAAACATACTACCAATAGAAATACATTGCTTTTAAAATCGTTCTGTGTGACACGAAAAAAGGGGAGAATCGTGTTGGTGAACATGAATCAATAGATTACATTTTGTGACTATAACCCGAAATGCCGTGAGACTGGGTTGTCCAGCCATACCTGTCTGGAAGAACAGAGTACGTCTCCTACAAGATCCCAGACACACCCTGTCACCTGTGGTGTCCCTCAAGGGTCGGTCCTCGCCCTTTACACTCTTCCACCCTTGGCCGTGTCATCAGCCAGCATGGAATATCATTCCATTGCTATGCTGATGACACACAACTATATATAAAGACAGACCTTATCCCGCATGCAGCCTCACTGTCTTCATCATCATCACCGTTCCCATCAACATCCTTTAATACCTGCCTTGAAGAGATAAAGGCTTGAATACAACAAAACTGCCTGCAACTAAATAGCTCCAAAACAGAGGATATTTTTAGTTTACCAGCAAAACAGGTCCGGTCATCCCCCATAACCCACATTACCTTATCTGGCCAAAACAAACTCCTTTCACCATCTGTTACCAACCTGGGTGTAAGATTTGACCGTTATCTGACCTTTGACACCGGAAACACAGGTTTTGCACATCAAACATCTGTGCAAAACCTCCTTCTACCACCTAAGGTATATTGCAAAACTCCTTCCCATTCTCTCCCTGTCAGATGCTGAAAAACTGGTCCATGCCTTTGTCTCCTTAAGACTCAATTACTGCAAAGTAGGGGTGTAACGGTTCACAAACATTTCGGTTCGGTACGTAGCTCGGTTTTTAGGTCACGGTTCAGTACGTTTTCGGTACAGCAGAAAAAATTATCACAAAACATAAAATATTTTTTGGGGTTTTTAAATTATTATCAAACTGTGAATAATGTATTCACTCAAATAAATACAAAATATAATAAAATAGACATTAAGGTGCAGCATTTCGATGAACTGAAACAATCTGTATTTGAACGTTACTGTACTAGTACTCACAAAACAAACTATTAGTTTGGGGTTTTTAATTATTATTAAACTGTGAATATTCACTCAAATAAATACAAAATATAATAAAATAAACATTAAGGTGCAGCATTTCGATAAACTGAAATAATCTGTATTTGAACTGTACTGTACTAGTACCTATGCAGCCAGCTTGACATTAGGACTTGCTTGCTTGTCATTGTATTCATGTATAAAAGGCGTACAAAAGTGCATTTTGCATGATAGGTCCCCTTTAAGAAAGATGAACTTGTCCACATTGCTTGCCGAAAGGGCAGATATGCTGGCACTAACAATGTCTCCTGCTGTGGAGAACACCCTCTCGCTAGGGACAGAGGTAGCGCTTTGCTAACATGGCAACATAAGGATATTTGGCGTTTGTAATAGCTTTGGCTCGGTCTGAACTTTTTGCGAGTGTTGGAGGCTTAAATGCTAGTGGGAGTTGGGTTTGCACTTCAGTCATTTTTCTTTTGGTACCGGTGATATTCATGTTCGGGTGATGCCTTTTCAAATTAGTGTGCAAGTTTGATGTATTGCCAGCCGCGTAACCAATGTTAGTTGAACAATGCCGACAAACAGCTTTGGTTCGGTCCACCTGTCTTTGTCCGTCATCCTTGTACGTAACTGTGAAACCAAAATGTTCCCAAACTGGAGACATCAATGATGCTGCAGGATTTTCGAGCTCAACTTTATCTCCGTTCGCCATTTCGACAGTTCCTCAAATTACTGACTACATTTGAACGCATCCCTGTGACCAGCTGTCGTATGCCTCTTGTCCAATGAAATGACTTGGTCGCTCTATGACGCGTTGAACACAATGTGAACAAATGAATAATAATAATAATAATAATAATAAATTCGATTTATAAAGCACCTTTCATTGCTCACAGCAATCCCAAGGTGCTACAGGAGGCATAATAAAAACAAACAAAATAAACAAAAGTTTAATCAAAAGCTTTTTTTAAAAGAAAGGTTTTTAAGCCTTTCTTGAAGTACAGTGGTCTGTGGAGTCCTCAGGTGGTCTGGGAGGGAATTCCACAGACGAGGAGCAGCTGCGCAGAAAGCCCGATCCCCCATTGTGCAGAGTTTGGTCCTCGGGGGGCGAAGCAGATGGTTAGTTGTGGAGCGGAGGTTGCGTGTGGAGGTTTGAGATGTGAGAAGTTCCTTAAGGTATGAGGAGCGTTCCCGTGGATGCATTGATGGGTCAGTAGTGCGATCTTGTATTCGATCCTGAATGAGACAGGAAGCCAGTGGAGGGAATGAAGAACGGGTGTGATATGGTTGTATTTTCTCACCCTCATCAGGATCCTAGCGGCACTGTTCTGTACATATTGGAGCTTCTGAAGGCTCCCGCTAGGAGTCCCGATGAGGGGAACGTTGCAGTAATCGAGCCTTTACAAATTACTAGGATAGAGACAGAGTAGGGAGGGACAGAGTAGGGAGGGACAGAGTAGGGAGGGACAGAGTAGGGAGGGACTTCGCCGGCCGGCCGAATGTTGATTGGAGGATCGTGTTGCCATGCGACTTTTGTCTAAGTCTGTGCACCTACCAAAGAGAACCAAGTCTAAACCACGGTTTCTCTTCATCTAGTCTTGACCAATCATAAATGTACGGGCAACGCCCTGTGTAATAAAATGTATTGTCGCACGAGGTTCGGGGCTCTTTCCGGAAATAGTGGTTACAGATTACAGCTTTGCTGCCTGTGATTTCTATGACGTGACGAGTCCTTGGCCAAGTGAATATATATATTTTGCTCTCTTTTAATAAATAGTTGAACTTAGAAGTTGTTTGTATTTCCTGGAATTTTTAACACAACACTTGCACTTCTATTTATTTAAATAAATAAAAACCTTTGAATGAGAAGGTGTATCCAAACGTTTGACTGGTACTGTATATTGTTTTCAGGTACTGTAATAATTCTGCTAACTCAATTGTAAATTATAAAGTGTGTATTGTATTCAATGCTGACATTTTGTGAGTTTATTAGGATGGACAAAAGGCTAACGTTATGGTATAAACGAACTAAAGCCGAGTACAGCAGGGCAGAGTCCTGCACGGGACTGATTTTCAAGACCCGCTCCCGCCCCATGCAATGCAATACCGAACCCGCCCCGCTACCCGCACATATTGCCAATTAGTTCCGCAAACCGACCCGTCTGCACAAGATCTGCAACCCGACCCGAACCCGCATATATATGAGCAGTGAAAGAATGTACAGAATTCACAGAGCACGACTAAAGGGAAATGGAGCTCCCGAGGGAGAGCGCTGCCTTAAATACAAGCTGTAGGACTTTGAGGAGCTGTCCAGAATCTTCAGATGCTGAAAGAGCGCCACCAGGCAGACTTTCGATTAGTAATAAGAGCATACGTGGCTCTGAAGGAACCGATGCAATTTTAACACTTACTGAAAATAAACTATTAATTTGTTACGTTTCCCCTAAATGTTCAGCTGGATGATTTGTGACCTGCTCCATCGAAATCAGTCGCATTGACCCGAAGACACATTTTGAGTTGTATACACTGCTGGAAAGAGGAGATTCCTAGCTTTCTAATGATATCAGGATTGTTTTTGTACTCCAAATATTAAGCAAAATATGTCACATTATATAATGACTGTCACCGAGTCATCATTTTGAGAAAAAAGCCTTTAAAGTTTCCTCTTCTCTGGAATCCATCGATCTGACTGATTATTAGCAGAGCAAATGATAAAAATACTACGGAGGGAAGATATTTTCGTTTGGATTACTGGTCTGGGGGAGGCTCGCGAGTGTGTGTACGTGTATACGTGTGTGTGTGGTTGTGTAATGTTGCATTTGTGTGAATTGGGTTTGTTTCCCGGGGAAACACTCACGAGAAACACGGCTGTTGTTTTGCCTGCTGTGACGCCAAGTTACTCCGTTCTCCGCTTGTAATTATGCCGTTACAAGCTTTCAAAGTTGTATTTATCATCTGAATTTGCCGAAACAAGTTTAATATTCTGAAAGCCAAGCCTTTGTTTAATTTAAATCAGATGAAAACAAACTTTAACGGACCCTGCCGTGTTATCTATGATTAATATACACCTTACATTCATAATTTCAGCCGGAGGGAGGGGGGGCGGCGCTGGAAGAGCAGAGTGGCGAGGGGGAGCCGTCTTCTTCCCTTTACAAGCTTCAAAAATGTATTTATCGTGTGATTTTGGAAATAAAAGTTTCATATTCTGAAAGCCAAGACTTTGTTTATTTAAAATCAAACAAAACACCCGAACCCCGAAAAAATAGTTTTTTACGCAAATCCACGTTTATTTTGAAATGAGCCGTTGCGACTTCCGACTGATTTCGATAGAGCGGGTCACATTTATTCGAGCTGCTAACTTAGAGATGCAGAACATCATACAATTATGAACACACACAGTTGCGTATTTGGCTCAAAAAGCGTGGGATGTTAATAATTACATAATAATAATAATCAAGTAGCCTAACCTACGACGTTTAAAGTGATAATTGTTGGCCATTTCATATGTGAAATTTGGATAGTAGGTTATATTTTAAAACAAAGGTAGCTATAATCCAGGAAATAAAATGCCTAAATGATGCCGTCCATTCCATTTCATTATATTCATGTAGACACATATCAATTAGATGGTTATCCGCCCCTCCCAAAAAACATGATTTAATAAAAACGGAACGTTATCATATTGTTATTAGGGCTGTCAGTCGATTCAAATATTTAATCGCGATTATATTTTGTATCTGTTCTAATTGTACCTTAGAGGAATGTTTTTCAAGTTTGTAATACTCTTATCAACATGAGTGGACAAATATGCTTTATGCAAATGTTAGTTTATTATCATTGGAAAAATGACAAATATTCTCCTGAATATTCTCAACTCAACAACCTCTGAACAATGACAAATATTCTCCTAAATATCTTCAATACAACAACCTGGAACCTCTCTCTCTTACACTCTCTCCCAACCCTGTCTACTTCTCTGCACTGAGCCAGTTGCTCAAACAGACAAGCCTGTTTACAGTTGTCGGCGAAATGCTGCTCCTCTGTCTTCATCTTCAGTCATAGCATAAGACTGAAGTTCCCACTGTGGGTCAAAATAACGCCCTGTGATGTGCAATCCACACGTTGGATGCGATCCGAATTATCTAACGCAGCCCTTCCTCCTCCACAATGTTAAGCTGTAGCCACCGATTTAGCTATCGCTGTTGTTGTTGTTAGGGAATAATTTGCTTAGGTATTCAACCTTTGACACAGTTCATCATTTTCTCTTCTAACTGTCTCATTTCCCGTGGCATAGGTCTATGGCCTTTGGTATTGCTGCTATCGCTTTTAAGGAGGAGCAGCTTGGGCGCATTGTTGTTGCCAGTCTATGACAGAGCACAAGCCGCCATGAGGTAGTTTACTGTTCAGGCACGTAGGTTCCCTGGCGCACATACTTTTCTATGGACGAGAGCTCTTGTTAGATTCAGGGTCCATAATTGTTTAGTCTCACTGATGAAGAATGTTGATTATTACACTCCGAACTAGTTAAAACCTCGAACTACAGAAAGAGTTCTTCAGAATTGGTTTGGCAACCGCTGTGTCAACTCGTGACACACCACCTGTTTTGTCAATTCTCTGGCCGTAACTCCAAATAAACCACCAGTGTTTGCCATCAAAGCTCCAGCTCTCCTCGTGTCTCTCTGAGTCCTGACTCTCCATTGCTACAGAAGTTTCCCCCACAGTTGTCCAGGCGTCTCCCCGGCAAACTTTCAAGCGTGGTCTGCCGCAAGCGAGCAGCAGGAGCAGGGCTGTCAGCAGGGGCGGACTGGCCATCTGTAGAATCTGGACAACCACAGAACGGCCGGCCGGTCGTCAAGTACGAGCAATGTGTGCCACATTCGTAAACCTGGTTGCATGCTCCTTCCACCAGCTGAAAACATCGAAATTCTCTTCCCTCTGTGACTTGAAGTCGATGTATGCGCCCACCTCATCCTGAGTGCACTCATCGCTGAAAGAGGAGTCCTCGACGTCGGATAATCCCTTCGATTGTCTAGCTCTTGTTAGTAATTTAAATCAATGTTTTATGGCATAATTTAGTTTAGACATGCCATCAGTTTAAATGCTGATTTATACTGAAAAAACTGAAGTTTTCGCACAATCTCTGATGTCAAGCTTTTATTGTGAAAATACTTCCGGTTAGACTCCAGTCTGTGTTTATTTTGAAAAGCTATTCCGGAAGGGATCTCCGAAATATCAACAGTTGCTTGACTACCAGGCTTTAAAAGGAAAGTAATGATTATAGCCGTTAAAATGCAATAAATGAAAAGTAATGAAAGAGAATAAGTGTAGAAGAGGCGTGTTTAGATATGTATTGAATGTACAATGTCAAAATCCTCTGTTTTGTACGATATCGGACAGTAGTGCAAGACGGGCAGAAGATCACGTCACAGCCGCCATTGAAGAGGAGGAGCCATATGATATACATGCAGGTGACAGAATGCTGTGGGGTCTCTTTCTCCTCGGCCGAACACTGCGTGAAGGAAAGCTGCAGCTCTCTTTTCACTGACTGCTTTCTGTCTGATTCACTACCATGCCTTTTTAAATTTAAGTTCCACCATTTGAAAACTTATACTCGAGACTGCATTTTGGTCTCATTTATCCTGAACTTCTCTCCTGGACGCAACAAAAACGGACAAGCTAACATTTGGTGCGACCCTGTGACGTGATCTCGCTGAATGGAGAGACAACAAGCCGCTTTTCAACGGAGATCCTGCAGCCACAAATACACAAGGGCCCAGAAACATGGTGAGGAGGAGCCAGTTAAATCGAAATTCTCCATAGCTTATGCAGAAACGTGTAGATTTGTGTGTTTTTGGCTAGCAGGGGATCCTGAAAATAGCTGTGCATTTAATGTTAAAACCACTAAATTTATAAAATAATCACTCTAAAACCACATGGCGTTGTTCTGAGCCAGACAGGAGGTACGTTTTGCTCTTCTTCTTTCACTAACACTGCATGCTTTTAATAATTTGAAAGTCGTTTCGGACGATAAAAGTTCTTTCGGACAATACATTGAAAGTCGTTTCGGACGATAAAAGTCGTTTCGGACGATAAAAGTTGTTTCAGACAATACATTGAAAATCGTTTCGGATGATAAAAGTCGTTTTGGACGATAAAAGTTGTTTAGGACAATACATTGAAAGTTGTTGTGGACGAACAAGTCAGTACGGCTGATGTAGTGGTTATACTGTTCTGTTTTCAACCAAGATATTGCAGGGTGGATTACGGTAATCGGATTTACAGCAGCATTACGTTAAAATTTGACGACGGTCTGTTAATGGTCGCTGATAGGTCTTATAGCACCTATGTTCAGTTTTTAGCTATGGTGTTATAAAGCTTAAAACAGTATAACTCTAATGAAATGTAACTGATGGATTCATTCAGGGATGAACATGTGACATGTTGTGTGGGGTGCTACAGGGTCAAAGGTGTGTGTGCTCATTGAAGCAGCTATATGCTGGATGATTGATTGCTACTGTTTTACTGTTGGGGATTGTAAGTGATGTAACTTCTCATTGTTTGATTGTTGTACAACGAAATAATAACTGATCAAGTATATCTGTGAGGTGCAAGATATAGTGAAAACATCTGTTATAGAAAGTGTGAGATGAAATGTATTTAACATTGTTGGCTGTAAGCTGTATTCTGAAAATGCCATGTCATGTCATGTGGTTTGATTGATTGGGTTAAATCCCCTGGAAGTGGCAACAGATGTTTTGCAAGGGGGTCTTATGACACTACAGGAAGGAAGTGTTAGATAAGGTATTAACCTGTTGTTCTGGGTAGGAATATTACAGGGCAAAGGGGGTCTCAGCTAACCTAATCAACTGTTGTAATGTAATTAAGTTTTGATGAGAGAGACTGTTTTACTCAGGAACAGGACGTGACCTTTGGGAGAGACATCACGCTGACACACACACACACTGTAAAGAAAGAAGGGAGGAGCATCCTCCCTGCATATGTATAAATACTGGGGACATTTCAATGTTAAGTCACTCTTGTTCTGACATGCTGTAGTGATACGTATGGCGGTAGAGCAGGAGTCCGGAGTACTTTGTGTTCTGTATTTTGTATGTATTTCTGTATTGTTGTTTTTACCAGTAAACTCAGCTTGTTGCTTATCCCAGACCCCGGTGTTCGAGTTCTTTCCTTCAAAAGGCTACCCATCAAACGATCGGCGCGGAGCAGATTCAAAACCTTCAACCATCCACTAGGTGGTGCTCCAACAGTCTCCATATGTGTCCCATCCCTCGCGTGTCTAAACAGATAATCACAAAACTAGATAGAAATATTATTTTAAAAGGTGTTAAGTGTTGTTTTTGTGTTTGAAATTCTATCAACCATTTTGTGACTTATCTCATCAGTGAGAGACATTCTTCTTGAAAAACTCTTTGTCTGCAGGTCAGAGTTCATCTTGTCTTGACCTCATGTTGACAAACTATCACAGGGCAGTCGCCATTTTGGGAAATGCAAATTCAAAGCACTCCTTTGTTTGTTAGGATGCAGCTGGTTTAATTTCCATGTGGTATTTTTCTTGTCACAGTTGGAAATAGAAAGCCATCAGGTCGTCTATACTGTTGAGGTTTGGATATTGAAGGGAAAGATTATTGTATTTCTAAAGGTCCAATCTGATTTTTGAAGTATTTCTTCTGGCAAGTGTGTTTTGGCTATTTTTGAAGTGGTCTTGTTTGCAAATGTGTTTTGGCTCGTTTGTGCTGTATTGTTTAACCATATTGAAATTATCTTCCCATTATGAGATATTTTTTAAGGAAAATAAGATTATTGTTAAAGAGGTTATTTTACAACAGCTACTCCTAGTGGATTGAGCTGGAAATTAAAACAGCGCACTCTGCTGGTAACATAATTTGTACACATAGAGGAACAGAATAATAAATAAAAAATATCTCAGGGAAGATACAATAATATTTTGAATTTTAAGTGTTATAAAAGAACACATGCTTCATCACACACAGTTAGAATTGCAAGTGGTTTCTACTTGTAAGATAAGAAACCTTACATAATAGTATTTCCAACTAGACTATAGAATATTCAAACACAAATGTATTGAAAATGAAATTTGCGTAATTCCATGCACTTCACATTAAACACCAGATTTAGATTTGCACCATATTTCTATTTTCATATTTCAAGGTCAAAACCATACACTGTACACTTTTTATTATTTTTAAGTTTCTGATTTTAAATTAGTATAATTTTGATTTCTAATTAATTTTATTTTTTTTATTTTTTTTAAAAACCCAGATTTAAAGTGAAGTTCTGATGACGTAGGATATTTTTATAAAGAAAACAAAGGAACTAGTCAGAGGATTAGTGCTTTATCTTTACAAACTTAATAATTGTATCCTAGTATTCAAGAAACATGTCGCCAAATGGCACCAGGTTGAGACCAGATGCAGAGCCAGGCTCAACTGCAGATATCAAGGAAAGGGTAAAAATCAGATCAGATGCTACAACAGTTCCAAATCTTAGACAGAAGACATGGAATCACATAGAGAAACTGTTGGAACAATGGCAAACAAGAGAATTGATTCCAGCAGATGATCAACCTGGACCAACAAAAGCCCATAGAAGAGCAGTACTCGACTATGAGCATGAGCAATGCATACAACAGCTAAATGTATGGAGGGAAGCTGAACAAAGGTTTATAAGAGTTACAGGTCTGATACTCCATCTGGAATATGCCAGCCTATTGGCAGACAGCATAAATGTGGTCCAAGTAGTAGACCTGCCAGTGAGGGAAGACATGGCAGAAAAAACAAAAGACGCTCCAGTTATCCAAACTCCGAAGCTGTATCTAAACCTGGCCGAAGTCCCTCCTCCCTTTCCAAATGTTGGAGAAGTCTTGCAGTTGAATGGAGATTCCACGGACAAAAGTGACAAAGGATTGGATGGAGTAAAAGTGCCAACCAGTAAATCAAAACACCTGATGGAAGAGAAAATATGATTAGAAGAAATCACAGAAGAAAGACGACGACAAAGAGAAACACAAGAGACAGAAATGGTAGCATTACAACTAAGACTCTTGAAGATACAAATAGCTGAGAAAGATACCGAAGCTAATAAAAGCAAGAAAGCGGCAAGGCAAATGGCAGCTACATCAAAGATGGCCGAAGAACCAGAGAATGCAGTGCAGACACCTCCAACAGTTCAAGCTCAGGTGGTGCCAGAAAATCAGATGCAGAACCGACAAGGAGGAGGTTTCCGAGGAAGGGGCAAAGGCAGAGGAAAAGTTCTCCGTTTTCAGGGATGTTACATATGCAATCAGCTGGGCCATTGGTCCAGAGATTGTCCGCAACTACTAATGCAATACCCACCACAAGCACCCATGTATCTGCCTACACAGTATCAACAGAGGGGAGGTCCTAGTGGTGGCAGAGGATACCAGGGACAACCAAGAGGGGGAGGATTGCCAAACATAAGCCAAATGCCACTGACAGCCTGGGATCAACCACAACAATGAGGAAGCTCAGAGGGCCAGACCACCAGGTGATGCATCTTCAGCCCAAGGGTATTTTGTAATCCAGCTACATGGAGCCATATATGTCACAGCAGGAGGGAGAGGTTGAATGTTATTTAAGAGACAGTGAGTAGCATATTGCATTTACATATAAAGCATCCACAGATTAGAAGTAGAACATTAAACAGACTATTTTTGTAATTATGAGAAAGATAGAGATTACGAGTGATGTTGTTCCCCCACACAGAAAACTATTGAGTCCACACAGCTAGCGAGGTCAAGACGATGGGTTTCCACCCAAAATATGAAGACGGAGGATCCTTACCAAGTCCTCCTGTTTACACCGACTGCAGTTCAAGGGACGGCGATACACCTGCCGAGAAGCTGTTGAGACCTGAAAACAGAAACTCGATTCTGCTGTGGTGAAGTCTGGCTACAAAGGGAGGTGTTCCGATAGGGTCGCTTGTCTCAAACCAGTGAAGAAGTCAACAACAACCCAGCAGAACTAGAGAGTGACTGTTAGCGGGAGAACAGTGACGGAGCGACAGAGACTGGCACAACATTTTCCAGCCAGTACATAGATAGACCCCGTCAGAAGACCGGGGCTGTGTTTAAAGGGGAACTTCAGTTATTGTTAGTGAAAGTGTAGTTTTTTAGTCAACAATTATGATTTATGGAGTCAGATTACATTTTTCTCATAGACACAATGTTATAATAAGTCTGAAGTATCTGTTCTAAGGCATGAGCTGCAAACTAAATAGCATAACACTGATTGAGAGCTTAGATGAAGGAGTTGTAGGGTTTTTACAACAGTTTAAAAAAACAGTCTTTATCTATTTATTTCTTGAGTGACTTTACTGATTTATAATGTAGTGCGTAAGGCAATATCTCATTTTGAGTGAGGGGCACCAGCCCTTCATGTTCTCTGCATGTCACCTTTTGTGAAAATAGTTCGTATTTTCCCTCTAGTTTAGAGAAATATTATTTTATCATATGTTGGTTCAGCAGTGTCAGCCAAGCCTCTAATCCTAGAATTATTGAGACCAATTAGCGAAACCAGGGGTATTGTTTTTCGCAGAAACAATGATGCATAATACCATGACTAAAGCCGTTATTGAAACAAGTAAACTATTTTTTGTACTAATGGCAGGTTTTTAGCGAATATGTTTTTATACCATACATCATATGATATTTTTGTACGCCTTATGGGTACATGGAGAAGTTATATTTATTTAATACAACGTTATGGGTTTTACATATTCTGTTCATAATAGGGTAATCATTGCAATATTAATTGAGCATGTTATGCTCAAAGGAGGGAGTTTCATGATTATACAGATATGTTGATTTCAGTGATGTAGTAGTTAATAAATAGTAACAAGTAGTTAACAACAAAAGGTATGCCGAAGTTTGGGCCTGCTCCAAGGAGGGAGTGGTCCAGCTTTGGATATCAGACAAATTGAAGTGTATGAATATGTCAAGGCTCTGAGTAATATTATCCAAGTCTTGTCTACACAGGTTCAGAGACCTGCAGAGACACCAGACGAGACACCAAAAGAGACTCCTGTTCGGCCAGGTGATTGGGTGAGGGTGAAAGTTCACAAAAGACAGTGAGATTGAACCCAGGTGGTCGGAACCGTGAGAAGTTGTAACGGACTTCACATGCGCTCCGGTTTAAAGGTAAAGATAAAAGGAGCAAATTGACACCACCTCACACATTGTCACCCTTCACTGGCACCTTCCAGAAATTATTGGAAGTTAGGACTGATTTGGCAGAGCTGGAACAAAACAATAAATAGAATTAAGATAGAAACAGCTCAAAATATGAATTGTCTTTAGATTTTTATTGATAGTACACTAAAGTGAGAACCTATTTTTTGTTTTACACCTGAAAAATAGTCAATTTTAGAATAAGTTATTTTTGTACTCATAATTTGAATTCTGTAACTGACACAACCATGGCGAAAATAGAGATTATGTCGAGAACAAAGCCAAAGCAATTGTGGGGTCCACTAGGGATAAGAGTCAGAATAGCATTGTTGATTATCCTCATTACAGTTGGCACCTTTCTGGTTGGAAGGGGAGTACAATATCATGTAAGACATGGATCCATTAGTTCACTCAGAGAATGCCCACATCACTAACAAAACTCCAGCTGTGTTTCAGAGACTTTCACTTATCCCCAGAGCCAAAAGATCACCTGAGCAACAAGAGAAGGAGTTAGAAGCACTAGTCCCTTCGAGGTTGCCAGGTGAGGAGGTTATAATCAAGAGGATTCACCCCCTCTATATGCAGTTATTGGATCAAATTATGAGAGGGGTTTATGTGATCGGGATATGTAAGTGATGGGGATTTACAGATTAGGGGAATCACCAAATACACGGGATCCATGTTTTAGTCTGTACCAGAAACACCCCCTGATAAGTTATGAACAACCGATAGGTGACCTATCTGAGCAAAATTATTGAGAATTACTACAGTAGAAACAGGCTGCCAACCCACAAGTACAGCTTTGTACGCACAAACTCTATGAACAAGATTCCCCAGCAGATTGTGGCGACATTGCACAGATATGTCCAGTCACAAAAGTTACTTAGGTTCTAAATAACAGTGAGATTTAAAATGATGGAGGAAATATGGGGACGTTCTTTTATAGAAATATGAGGTGCTCGAAGCATGTAGGTATTTCAGTTTATAGAAGAAAATGGTTTCCTAAAAGAGTTATTTGGAGTAAACATGTTACAGTGGGTGAAAGCAATGTTTTGGGATATGGTAAAATTATTACCAGACATTGATTGTGTTTAGAGGGCATTTAACATCTAAGACAGATAGTATGATTAAGAGAATAGAGTGGAAAGGATTGGATTTATTTTACCTTAGTGTGTTAGAATTATTTATAGGTAATGCGTCCCGAGATCTCTCTCTCTCTCCCTCTCTCTCTGCCTGAAAGACCGCTACGTCCCCATCTCCAGCAGACAAATGACATCACCACAGGAGACTCCTCCTCCTCCTCCTCCTTGGTCGAACAGACAGAGAACCCGAGCTGAACCAACAAAGACCTGAGGAATCCAGGACCAAAACAGCATGCTGAAAGAGGTATAATCTCATCGGTCCCTCAAGACAGGACATAAAGTTGCAAGCTGAGCTACGAGACTTTGCACAAGACATGAGAGCAGAATACGCCCTTCATGCAACAGCGAAGAGACTGTACAGGCAAAGCAGTTGGGCCACTGAAGAGAGTTGCAGCGGAAGGATTCAAGAGCGGATGGACTGAGGAGAAGACAGGAAGGAGGAGAAGACAGAACGGAGGAGTTGTCATGGGCCAGCAGAACGTGAGGGGGTCATGGTTTGACGACCAGAGGGGGAGAGAAGGAAAACGGGAGTGAGTTTACACATAAACACACTTATTAAAAGAGGAAACTATTAAAGTAAAATGAGAGAATAATCCTAAAACACACTGAGGGTAAAACATATTATTCAATCTTTTCATAAATATAAACAAATTATTCTTTTAGAGATTCTTATTCATGTGTGAATTTGGGGAAGATTTAATTTGTTACAATATAGATCTACAGTTTAAAGGGATAGTTTTAGTAACCACTCTATAAAAGCAGGAAACATCTTTATTTGTATGGAAAATGTTAAAGGTATAGCTAGTACCAAGCCAAAGGTAGTATTCCAATCTAGAGTATTGATTTCACCATTGTAGCATAGTTATTACCACAGGAGAACGTTTAAAGGGGAAGTAACATTTGTTTGTCGTTCAAGATGTAGAGTTTTAAAAAGAAACCAGTCAAAGAGAGATTGCACATTTTTAAGGTAATATAATTGGGAGTAATACATGTGGGGCCTTGGATCACTCATTGTAATGATGCATATTTTTGAGAACAAATATCGATCAGGGAGAAGGGGTCGCTCAACTCACCCTGCAGTCGTTCTAAATCTTACTTGCAGCTTCACAGGGAGCGCACATCACCAGATTATGAGTTTTAAAAGACAAGTGCCACCACCTCTTAATGGTCAACCATTTAGCCAGATGACCTGACATTTAGAGATGTTATTTAAAGTAGAAACATATCCGCCATAAGCGAAAATTCCTAAATTGAACTACAGACCAAATTAAATGACTTCTGTTTTTAAAATCCTTGACCAAGGAGGGAGTAATTATCACATGCTCAGGCACCCAGGGTTCCACACACTGTTAAAGGGATTTAGCATAGTTCTTTAAGTAGATCAGAACTGAAGATACATTTGTATAATGAGTTAGTGATTAGTATAATGAGTTAGTGATATTACACTGGTTTTCACACCATTTCAGGGACTTTATCACTGCATTAGCACAGACCACCAAAGGTACTGAAGTAGGAACTTTCAAATGATGAAATTCTGCAACTGTTGTAACTGACCAAAATCTTCTCCCAGAAATGAATGTCTAGAATGCCGTAACCCAGAGTAGATGTTTGGTGATATCGTGGAACCAAAACCTAGTATTCAGTCTTGTCACAGGATTGGACTGGGACCTCTGCACTAGCAAAGCCAGTGATGTTTTTATGTAGTTAATACAAGGATAGCATAGGGACACTAAGGGGAGGGCTAGATGTTGCAGTTGCATTCCATGTCCGAACGTACCAATTGATCACGACGGCCTCTTCTAGAGAACATATTACTTTCATACCTTAAAAGGTATGATAGAAAGGAGGGTACATTTCTCAAGAGGTAACAATTACAAATGCTAGCAGAATAAGACAACCTACCTCCAGAAACAGAGATGGATGTAAAAGATGATATGGATGTAGATGATGAGATTGTCCAAATCATGTGAAAAGCGAACAAGCCACAATGCTAAGATGGAGTGAATCCATTTCAAATTACTTTACACTATTCCAAGATAGTTAATTTGTATTCTTTATTCTTGTATACTATTCTAATATAGTACATTTTGTGTTTTTTATTACTTTGCACTATTCAGAAATACTCTGTTTCTATAACACTTTGTAAAAACAAGTGCCTTAACACTGAGCGTGGTATGTGAACAGTTTCTGTGAAAGGAGGGAGAAAGAAATGTTCCAATACCAAGCTGCTATTTTTTAAGAATGATATTGAATGTTAACACTAGAAGTTATGCACAAGGGAAAACTTTTATGTTTGAGCACAGTCAAAGTTTTTTTGTATTTTTATAAAGTTGAGGTTATTGAATCATTCCATTTTGATTGTATGTTTTTGATATGAGTTATGTACTATGTAAAGTTCAGATGAAGAACTCATTGATTTCAGTATTATGTACACACCTTTTAAGGTGTGTAAGGAGGGACTGTTAGTAATTTAAATCAATGTTTTATGGCATAATTTAGTTTAGACATGCCATCAGTTGAAATGCTGATTTATACTGAAAAAACAGAAGTTATATCTCTCACAGGCTCCGCCCTCTACTGGACTCTATGGGTACTACCTTATCATGCAAGCATTCACCTACTGAGATTTCTATGGACGTAGCCGGCCCGGGGTGGGCCTACCAGAATGCGTGCGCATCTCACTTCCGTATAAAAGGAGGCCTCGCCTCCTGACCACTATCCTTTACTCTTCAGCGAGCGGAGGTGATAGCCTAGCACTGAGTCCGAGACGTTTTATTTTTTAGAGAGAAAGGAAGAAAGAGAAAGACAACGAGTATTTTTTGGAATTATGCCCTGGCTTAAATAGCGGGCGCCAATCCCCACCATCTCTGCTTCGAGTGTTTGGGGGACCAGGATATGGCCGAGGAGGCTTTTCACATTCGCCATTCCTTCCCAGTCCGGCGTCCATGGAAGTCCACCGCCCAGGGCTGTACTCTCCCTGGATGATCATGGCGGCGGGTGTGTGGGCTACTCGCTTATTGCTAGAGATGCCCCCGCCTCACCAGGTCAGAGGGCATTTTTCCAAAGAGGACCGTGTTGATCTCCTGGGAGCCCCCGTCTTTACGGAAGGGCTCTTTGGAAGAAACACTGTCCTACACTCCCCGTCCCCTGCTGTAAACCCCAGTATAGGGAGCCAGCAGGTGAGCGTGTGCACGTGAGTGGAATAAACCGTGTGCTGTCAAAGCACTGTGCGGGTTCAAGAGACGCTATTGCCGGCGTGCTGTTGTCAGAAAACACACCTTGCCTGGTATAATAGCTCCGATTAATGCATTTCACCGTTGAATGGGAAATACAGTGTTAATACGTGGGCGCGCGGCCCTCGTGAGAGTGGCCGCGGTGCGTTCAGGGACCTCCGCAGGAGAACGGTGGTTTACGTTTGTAAACTCTAGTTCTAGAGTGATGTGTGTGTGTGAAAAATGCATTCAGTGAGAACGAGTACATTTATCCCAGAGTAAGAGTCATCTCTCTCCACAATTCCACTTTTTTCCCATAATGTCTGTTTCGAAGAGACGGCATTGTGACGGTGCGCGCGGCCCCCTCTCCTGAGGACGGGCCGCGGTGCGTTCAAAGACCTCAGTAGAGAGAAGAGTCACCACAGTGCGCGCTGCTCCACAGGCTTTTCTGCAGACGTGGGAGCGCGGCGCAACGGTGAGACGAAGGGAGAGGTGCCAGCACGGAGATATCGTGCCCGCGGCGCCCTCCACCTCTTCGGCCCACCCCGTGGAACCGGCGTGTCGGCACTCACGGGGACGGGCTGCCCGTCTTCACGGATCTGACTGGCGGGGGGAGAAAATCTCTCCGCCCGGGACGAGAGGGCGAATTCCGCCTCCTCCCTGTATAATGCACAGATCACTACGTTTTCTAATAAGAATGAGGTTGATCTGTATCCAAATCTGAGTGTCTTTTGTTTTCCACAAATGCTGCACTTACATACAATGTTAACCGTACACATTCCCCATTCGCTACCCCAGCTGTAGCTCCTGTAAAGGAGGTGGCTAGTGGGCATGCACAGATGAGAGGGATGAACCGCAGGTAGTGCTGTCTAAAGGAGAGCGCTATGCGGTTACAGGGGCATTTTGGCCGGCGTATTACTGTCAGAGAACACACTACGTCTAGAGCAAAGACTCCAATTAATGCAGTTTACCGAAGTGGTGGTAAGGGCTGCATTATGGCGGAGCCCGCACTCACACAAGAGCGCGTGGTGGTGCGTTCAGGGACCTCAGTAGAACACACTACGCCTATAAAGACTCCTAGTAAATGCTGTTTACCGTAGTGGTGAAAACAGCATTATGGTGGAGCGCGCACTCACACAAGAGCGCACAGCGGTGCGTTCAGGGACCTCAGGAAATAATCGGCCCTTTCTGTGTCGACCCTCCATGGGCAAATCTTCCCTTCACGGGGAGTTTTTGCCGCGGAACGGGTCACCAGAGAGTATCACAGCTTCATAGCTGCGGCCCCCCAACTCAGCTGCGTACTAACAAGTGGATGGATAGGACGCTGAAACGGGGCTATTCACTCCAGTTTGGCAGCATCCCACCTCCTTTTATGGGCATGCGAGAAGAAATCTGTCTTCCCAGGAGGACATTGGTTTCCTCTCAGCAGAGATTCACACTTAAGCAAGTTAGGCTTTGCGATCAATTGAGAAAAGAGCACCCCCATACCTCACCGACAGGCGTTGTATTTGGGAGTGGTGCTCGATGCAGGCGCGCTACATGCCACCCTGTCAGAGGGCAGAAGTGTGTCCCTTCTCCGGGCGGTTCACAGGCTGCGACAGGGGGCGACAGTGACAGCTTTAACTGTCATGCAGACTTTGAGTTTCATGACGGCTGCTCACATTGTGGTCCCGCAGGGGTTACTGCATATGTGCCGCCTGCAGAGGTGGTTCTCCAGCCTGCGTTTGGATCCCAAGAGGCACAAACGGCGGCTGGTGACCATCCCCCCCTCAGTGGAGGGCAACCTCCGGTTCTGGGGTCTCCCGAGCACCTCCGGAGGGGGTCTTCACTGGGACGGGTAACCTCCTACATCACAGTGTTCAGGGGAACAGGATGGGGAGGGACCTGCCTGAAGAGCGCTATAGGTGGGCGCTGGGCTCTAACAGAGTCTCGACACAGCAACCTCCTAGAGCTACGGGCGGTAGTGTTAGTCCTCCAGCATTTCATGCCACTAATTCAAGGGAGACATGTACTGGTTAGGAGCGACAACAGCACCACAGTGGCTTATATCAACAGGCAGGGCGGAGTCCGCTCCGCCGCCTTGTTGGCCACAGCGGAGAGGCTGTGGTTATGGGCATCAGAGGTGGTTTTATCTCTGAGAGCCCTCCATATCCCGGGACTGGAGAACAGGGGGGCCGACCTCATGTTGAGGGGCGGCCCCCTGCCAGGCGAATGGACGCTTCACCCAGAGGTGGTGAAGCAGATCTGGGCCCAGTTCGCGAGAGCGTGTGAGAGATATAACGCCGGGTTACGTATTGTAACCCTTGTTATATTAACACAGGCGGAGCCCTCTACCTTGGGGCACTGTCTGTCCTATACCGCTCGCTGAAGAGTGGTGTAGGATAGTGGTCAGGAGGCGAGGCCTCCTTTTATACGGAAGTGAGATGCGCACGCATTCAGGTAGGCCCGCCCCGGGGCCGGCTACGTCCATAGAAATCTCAGTAGGTGAATGCTTGCATGATAAGGTAGTACCCATAGAGTCCAGTAGAGGGCTCCGCCTGTGTTAATATAACAAGGGTTACAATACGTAATCCGGCGTTTTCGCACAATCTCTGATGTCAAGCTTTTATTGTGGAAATACTTCCGGTTAGACTCCAGTCTGTGTTTATTTTGAAAAGCTATTCCGGAAGGGATCTCCGAAATATCAACAGTTGCTTGACTACCAGGCTTTAAAAGGAAAGTAACGATTATAGCCGTTAAAATGCAATAAATGAAAAGTAATGAAAGAGAATAAGTGTAGAAGAGGCGTGTTTAGATATGTATTGAATGTACAATGTCAAAATCCTCTGTTTTGTACGATATCGGACAGTAGTGCAAGACGGGCAGAAGATCACGTCACAGCCGCCATTGAAGAGGAGGAGCGATATGAGATATATATGCAGGTGACAGAATGCTGTGGGGTCTCTTTCTCCTCGGCCGAACACTGCGTGAAGGAAAGCTGCAGCTCTCTTTTCACTGACTGCTCTGATTCACTACCATGCCTTTTTAAATTAAAGTTCCACCATTTGAAAACTTATACTAGAGACTGCATTTTGGTCTCATTTATCCTGAACTTCTCTCCTGGACGCAAGAAAAACGGACAAGCTAACACTCTCTTCCCGGGCGGTGGTGAAATGACAGTGGCAACACGTTGTGTGGGCGATGCACACCTCTCTTTTATGTCTAGAGAGGTGCGAATAGAGGGAGCAAGATTAAGCATATGCAATTTTATAAACTTTACATATAGATTTCCTAATATTTTATATTTCATATTTTAAATGATGAAAACAAAGACAAGCAGGCCAATAAGCCTATACAATACAGTAACAGTGGGCTATACTGTAACGTTAGGATAGTAACTTTTTTCCAATTCTACCTCAATTTAATTTTAATAAAGTATGAAATAAACTATGAGATCACTTGTATTTTCCTTTGGCCTTACCTTTCACAAGACGCCGCACTTTGTTGTGCACTGTTTCCATTGCATGTTCCTTCGCAAGCAGCTTCAGACTTTTCAGTTTTGGGTGCAAAAACATGGCCAGTTTGTATCTCGTACTTTTCAACCAGAATTCTGAGACATGTTGCCTTTAGAGAGGAGAATGTCAGGTTGTCAGTGGAGGATGGTTGCAGGTGGCGTTTGAGGCGATTCAGCCACACAGCGGTGAGGTGAAGGGTTGGAGTTTTGGATGCCTCCAGTGCCTTAGTAGCCTCCTTGAATCTCTGAATAAACATCACCATTGCATTCAAAGTGTCTTCGCTCAAGTCGTTCAGACAAACCTCTTCCCCCCTTTCCAACAGCAGTGCACGAACGTCCTCATATTGACAGCTGATCGATCCGAGCATTGTGTGGACTGAGTTCCAGCGCGTTTCCACTGATGCTTTTAATGTCTTTTTAAGGCGATTCTGGAGACTCGTTTGCTTAAAGTAAGTTACGAGTGACTTTGCCCCCGTGACAAGCGTAGTCACTTCCTCTCCGAACGCATCTTCTTGGCTGGGTTTCCCGATCGTAGTGTACAGCACGGTGCTAAGGATGTGTGCACCACAGCTCGTCTTGCGACGGAGCGAAGGGCTGCCACTATGTTTGAACCCCTGTCTGTCACATACACCAGTTTGGTGAAGAAATCTTCAATGCTGTATCTCTGCAGGGCTTGGATTATTGCTGGTTTGATGTTATCAGACGTTTTACGCAAGGCACTATCCCATTCCGACGTAGAATGGCTAGCTCCCACTTGCTATTGATGTAATGTATTGTGTGAAAAAGGTAGCTTATTTTCCGATAATCGTCTGTCCACATGTCTAAAGTGACTGCTCCATTGTCACTCTGCGAGATATTGTTGGATCTGGTAACAGCTGCATTGCATCGACACGGCCAGCACTTTTTTGCACTTCTTGCAAGCAGCGAACCCAGCGACCTGATTATGTTCTCCATCTAGGATGAGTCCAAAAACCTCCCAGACAATGGATTTTGCTCTTGATGAAGAGTTTTCGGCAATACTGTATTCTCCGCTAGAGAGCTTCGCCTTCACCGGCTCAGTCATTTCAAATGTGGCGCGCTCAGCAGCAGATTGGCGGTGCAGATGTTATGATTATGCGCGGGCCCGCGGGGGAGAGTGGTCAGAGGTAAAGTGCCGGCCCGCGGGGGAGAGGTCATAGGATTTAAACATTACATTAAATTATTATCATTTTAATATATTTATTATGCAACGTCTTTTTCTTTTTACCCAGACCCGAACCAGAATTTTTTTGTTGAAAAAATACCACCCGCGAATCACTTTTTTCGTAAATATATGTCCCCGATGTGTCGGGGAACTCACCCAGCGTCAGATAATAAAACCCTCTCTCTTTACCTCCGTACCCAAATCTCTAAAAATGGGGGTACAACGGAGCTGATCCAGATTTGCGTCCGATATGACGTAATATCGGAAATGTGGACCCACGGCACTATCAGAAAGTTGTGCCCGACTGTTTTGGACGTACTATGGTCGGTGTTTACATTAGCATCGCTAACACTCAGAGCTAACCTGTACTGGAGAGCATGTGTGTGAAGAAGCAGGAAATAAAAAGGAACTCACCTTGTGGTATAACCGGCAAGAGAGAAAGCCTTTGAGCTCCATACTGTTTCAGAAATAATCCTTGATAATCCATGATATGGCGTTTCATCACGGCAGTATTTAGTTTAGACAGGAGCTGCCGGGTCCCGCATGAGCTCAGCCCCCGCCTTTATTATCTTTTTTTAAAAAGCTTTTTACCCAAAATCAGTACTTTTGAAACAGGAAGTGAAATAGAAGGATATGAGGCATGGCTAGAATGGGTGATCTGTTTGGTATTTTGAGTAAAACACTTCATTGACATGTTTTTTATATATTTGTATATATCTGAGACCTATGCTATTGCCTAAAAATAGCATGATATGTGCACTTTAAGATCGATATTCAAAAATACAGATTCAAAATTGTACAAGTTGAAGCGTTTGTTTTAACAGTTTGCAAAAGCGCAGGGGCAAACAAACTTAGCGGGAGTGTTTACATGTTCGTCGTAATGACGTACAACATCCTCGACCACTTCTGTAGTCCTATTCAGCCACTTGTTAACAACCATCGTTTTTCACACAAGTAAACTCTTCAAAAATCACTAGTGGGGTCACTGTTGATGTATTTAATGTCGTAGAACAAAACGTGATCCGTCTCTTACATTTGTTTCAACCACAGACCTTATTTCCAGCTATTTTCCAAAATCCTATGGAGAAATACCATTGACTCTGAGACGAGGGAACCCGTAGTGGTAAAATGCTAACTCACTTCCAGGTTTTAGGACTCGTCACTGCACCACTCCATTTTATATATACAGTATATACGTGCTGTGCTGATATATATTCACAGTTTTGCGTATTTTGTATCTTCGACTGCTGATATGTCTTTATTGTTTTTCAATTTTTATATCATTTTTATTTCATTTTGTTTATTCATTTTGCAATGTCTAAACTTCATGCTGCTGTAGCGGGGGGAAAAAACTCAAATTGGGATCAATAAAGTATATCTTAAAGTGGACCTATTATGCTATATTTGAATAATATATTGTAGGGCCATACCTATACAACTCAGTCTCACGGCATTTCGTGTTATAGTCACAACATTTAATCTATTGATTCGTGCTCACCATCACGATTTCCCCCTTTTTTTCGTGTCACACAGAACAATTAAAAGCAATGTATTTCTATTGGTAGTATGTTTCGTGCCTGCACCACGTCTTTTTGTCCGGTCGGGTCTTGGAAGACCGGAAGCTGTGTGGTTCATAAAAACATGTTCTTACTCAATATCAAGCCTCAGAGCCTCAAAATACTGAAATCTGTATTTTTTCAATCTTTTTTTCCTTCTAATTTGTTATTCTTTTCTAAATAACACACTGTTATTTACTCAACAATAACACACAATTATCCTTGTTTTTATTTATTCGTTTGATTCTATCATCTCTGGCTTTTTAGCTGTTCCTCAGGAACTGAAATTTAAAATAAAGTCACCGGAAACAGACGTAGGCCTATAAGGGACATTTCGAGCATCATTGCGATACACAGCACACACCATGCCACACACCCACTGAACTGATTACCCAAGATCCTCAGCTAGAAGCTCGGTGATTGGATTGTTTAGCCGCAATGCACATTGGGATATGGTGATGCCGAAAAACATTTTTAAAAAAAAGAAAAAATAATACTTTATTCCGAGTGTGCTTGCTTTTCTCTTTGAAAGTCATCACATAACGGCATTGTAATACACAGTTCGGCTGCATTCAATATTATACATCTGCCGTAGTTCTCTATTTATAGAGCCCTGATTAGAAGACTTCTAGACAAACTGGAAGAACTGCCACGGAAACTGAATACGTGACGTGGATCATAAATATATCAGCAATCAAACAACATCTTCAATTTCTCTTCACACAATACGTCTCCTTGCAGTATCAATACTAATTCGGCTGACTTTTATATTTGATCCAATTGGTAGATTATATTTACACCATAACGGTGCACAGCTGATATCCCACAAGCCATCAAACTCCTAAATAAATGATGGCTAGGACGCACTGTTTACCCAGCTGGTCTGGCCCTGTCCCCCCTATTTCGCAAATGAGGGCCTATAGGCTAAGGCAGTGGTTCTCAAACTTTTTCTGTCGGGCCCCCCCTTTGGAGAAAAAAAAAAGTCGGGCCCCCCCAGCACAAATAGTCAGGCTCAGTGGCGGCGCCAGAGATTTATTTTGGGGGTGCTGTGGGGTAGCTTGACGTTTCATAGAGGGTGCTTAAACATTTAGGGTTTCCCATTAATGTACCGGGCGCTACAGTGGAATTTTCTACTGCAACAATCCTCCCGCATATACACAGTGTACCCGCGACTGTTACAATGAAGGCTCGATAATCAGCTCACGGCATATAGGTGTAAGCAGGGGTAAAGTGCTATTTTTATAGATGGTGTGTGGACCTTACATAGGGGGGTCCAGGGGCAAGCTCCCCCGGGAAGATTTATTTTTAAATATTGAAGGTAAATGCATCAATCTGGTGCACTTTGAGAGCAACATTAAGAGATCTATGGATACATCTCTCAACACCCATATGAAACAGAAATGTAAACAGATTTACTTTTTCTTTATGGATATTTTACAAATCACCCTTTTAAACTTTATTCTTGTTTTACTGTCATATAGTATTTCATACCTGTTTTTCATTTATTCTCTTATTTTCTTATAACTATAATGATCATATAAACGTGTGCCTCGGAAATAATTGTTTACATTAATGGTGACCAAAACATTTGAGACCCACTGAGATAAAACTGAGAGAGTCCTTTAGTTCACTGAGTCTCTCAGTCTGACAGGAGAGGACTCTCCTCCACTTTGTTGTTGAAAAAACTCCTTATATCCGTTAGTGTAGCTCGCTAGCACCATAAGCTAACAACAACGATCTCCGGTACCGGTGCACTCTCTCTCTCTCGCGCACACAAAATGGCTCGTTCCACACACACACAGAGCCGAGCTTTAATGAAACACAGAGACCCAGACGTAATAGTACTGGACATTTTGAGTTTTGCGGTCAATATATCATTAACATATCCAATTTTCTTCACTGTTAAAGAAAAAAGGGGGACAATTCTGGTTCAACGTAATTCGAACATTTTAACTGTTGGATACAAACAGAAGGACATAGATCATATATGAGACTTCAAAGGTCTTTTATTTTGAAACTCTACATCAGATTGTCCTGATTCTCTCTGAGTGACTAGGTGGGGTGTCCTGCTATCACCCTGGAGTGAAATAAGTCTTTGATAATTTGACAGTTTTTTATTTATTCTTGTATAAAAACAGAAGGACGATAGCCCATATATGAGATTTCAAAAGTATTTTATTTTGAAACTCTATATCAGATTGTACGGATGTTCTCTGATTGACTAGATTGGGTCTCCTGCTATCACCCTGAAGTGAAATAAGTATTTGATTGACTTCGAATGACTCTTTGATTATGGACAGTTTACATGAAAGGACACATGTCATGCTTTTCCGGTTATTACCCGTCCCCTTGTGTGTTATGAAGGTTATGCATGTAAACGGTGTGCAGAGTCAAAACCCTTAAAGTACACCCTGTAGCGAGTGCAACTCTAAAACAGAAAATACCTCCCCAAAACGGCTCGTTGGTGAAACGTCATTGTCCATTTTTTACTTCCTGGGTGCTGTGTCATAGAAGCACCCAGTAGCCACGCCCAGAACTATGACGCGAAAAAGGGGGGCGTTGCAGCGAGCCGTTTAGTGGAGAAAGTGAATACTGCTGAATACACATACTTTACAGAGATGCTGTATGCGAAACCAATGTGCGTTTGGAAAATTTCACAGTATTTTTCTATTTTAGTATACCTCAACAATGGAATTATGATCAGTGGAAATGGCCATGACATGTGACCTTTAAATAATAATCAAAATATAAATGGACAATAGATCTAATTTGAGATTTTAAATTGTGCTTCAGAAAGTAATGTTATTTTAGGAGTGTTGTGAGCTGGTGTCAACATCAATTGAAATTAGTCACCCAGTGGAAATGTCAGATATGTCTTCATAACTGTATACTTACATTTTACATTCACTCATGTGGTATATATATATATATATATAATGTGGTAGTTATACGTAGTTTGATCACATTATATAGTACATATTTCTTAATTTAAGCTCCAGTATATATGAATATGTTTGGTGTGTTTTTTAGGTATATTTGTTATTGACCGAGTAAACGCTTTTATTTTGAAGGCAGTCTTTACAGGCCTCTACCGTAATGCATAGGATATTCGCGCTCTGCAATACAACCATGGATGTATAATAAGAACTGGATACAGCGTGGGAGGCGAGGCCTCATTCATTCCTATGAGAGTTGCTCATTAGCGCATGATGATAAAATGGCCCAACTTTTGAGAGAGCGAAACGTTACAGATTACCCCGGCATGTCTGAGAAGTACCCGTATGTGCGCTCATAGCGCATGCGCAACTTTAACCAAAATGCTCGTTCACATCAAGCACGTCAATTTGCGTACACGTAACAGCATGGTAATGGTTGTTATTGTAGCGACCCGGATAGGAGGCTGAGGGTGTCACTCAGGAATCCCCCGTTGCTCTGCCTATCACAGGGCTGCACCGTGATGCTGGGTGAGGTGCGGGCCTGTGGTTGGTGGAGCAGACGGGGGAGGGCGGGGAGTTGTGACGTAGTCACTGATATACATAGGGGTGTGGGTAGGGAGTGAGGGTTAGTGTGAGGTTGAACCCACAAGCTGTATCCATAATCTGTGAACGTGTGAATAAGAGAAGTTATTAAAGCCTAATAACTTGAAGCCTGTTTCCGACTCCTTATGTGAACGTTACATTATTATGGATTTGAGATTAATGAGACGGCAGTTAGCAGCTAACGGCTAGCTAGTAATTATGCTAATGTGCACATCAATCGTTATGTACTTATATTACTCTGTTACAGGATCTAGTGAAATCCAAGCAACAGAGCTTCATTTAGCATGAAAAAATTATTGCACTGTGTATATATACACAGTACAATAAGCTTCTTAGTGCAATAAGAAGCTACACGGACGTTACTCTAACGTCGGTAATATTAACTTAATTGAATACAACATTTACGGTACAAGATGTAATCATACAGCCCATGTAGTATAATATTTTACAAGTGATGAATTACAGCAAACATGTGCAATATATCCATTATTATAGCTCCGTGGGATGGCAGTAAAACGATATGGGTCCGTTGTTATTGTGCATCCATGGGTAAAGATAAACGCAATGCATGTAGTGCTGAACACGTAAAATGAAAGTACCGGGCGGCGCGGTCCCGTGGGTTAGATGCGCGTTCATAATGCAGAGGGAAATAACTCTCAGAATAACGTTATTAGCACATTTTTACAACTTGAGGAACGAATGTTTTTAATAAGGGCGATACAAGTGTTCATACTGGGTGGTTTATTTAGTTTAAAAAAAATTATCCAACGATTTACAGACCATTCTTTCCCCATGTAAGTCAATGGGAAAAAGTGCTTCCGGGCCTGGCAACCAAGTTATTATGGCTGTGTGCACCTTGTGTGATTGAAATCTTGAAAGGGATGTGCAAAATAGCCATTATATACGGTCTTTAATCAACTATTAGTAGAGAATAACGAGTAATGAATATACTTTATAGGGATCTGAAGATAAATGTTTAGTCTTCTCAAGCACCAACTATCAAATATCTCGCCTGATTGTTGGCACTTGACAATCACCTTCCCTGAAATGTACTCAGGTGTAACTAAAGTCTGATTTGAAGGTTGTTTATATTTCACATCATTAATCAGAATCTGCAAAGCAACTAAAATAAATGTTATTTTAGAAACTAAATGTTATTTTAGTGGAGTAAAAATACCAGGTTAACCTCTGAATTGTAGTGGAGTAGAATTGCAAAGTAACAATGAGCTGTCATGTGGGTATATATCAATGCTGCGCATTATGTACACAAGCGATTTTCACCCATTTATTAATTATATGTTTTAAATTTGTTTCCTATCGCCTAAACCTCCAGGGGTGTACACAGTTTAATACTGGCAACTTCTAATGAAAAACGTAGATGAATTCCCAGTAGAGACGTGCCATAGAATATGTTGCAAAACACAATAGCCAGCATGTGTAGCAGGGTTTCCGCTAGGATTTTTTCTCGCCGGTCAAATGTCCGGACAGAATTTATTTTACCGGACAAGTTTGAAACTTACTGGTCATGTTTCAATAATAATAATAAGAATTGTGTAGCAGAGTTTCCGTTAGCAGGTAATTACCGGACTAGGACCGGATATGCTGATGTTGAAAACTCAGTTAATGGGAGTCATTTTTATATTGCTTCAGTTTATAATCGTAACAGATCGAAAAATTCAGATTGATTTTTCAATAATTGATTCCACAAACAACAAACAACATAATTATTACATTCAAAGAAACTACTTGTAGTAGATGAAGTACATTATTCAAAAGTTTACATTAACTTTGGATAATAACACGGGAGAAACGGATCCTCTCTTTTTCTCTCTCCCTCTCTCTCCTGACAGCCCGTCAGTTTCTCATGCAGCGCGCTAAATAGTGGGCGGGGCTTCAGGTGATTATGCAGCAGCTGATCTGATCTCTCTCTCGCGTCCGGTTACGGCCCCTACACACGGCGGCGGGCGTTGATGCTTCAACGCTTCTGCCCATTGAATGGGGTGACGTCACGATTCGCCGAACTGCATTGCGGGAGCAAAGCGTAGCTTCAATGTTCTACCAATCGAATCATATGCCAGTACAAGCTCTAGCCAATCCAACCGCATGCTTGTGTGTCTGGGGCGGGAGATTCATGTGATTGGTTGTTGGACGAGCTTCAGACACGCCCGCCGGCAAGCGTCAACGCCCGCCGCCGTGTGTAGGGGCCGTTACACTTCATTCGCGTTTATGTCCATATCGATCAGATCCAGCTCTCCTGATCGGCCTTTATAGAGAGCACAGATCAAACTATTAAGAGTGAATATCGGCCGATAATGATCGGTGGCTAATCAATCGGAGCATCGGACATTTTGAATTTACCAGTTTTTATTAAATTTTACCAGCTAAAAACCGGTAATTACCGGCTAACGGAAACCCTGATATGTAGTTCTGGGGGGGCGTTCGAGTCCAGTTTTGGATAGTTTGCCGTGGTTTCGTTCAATTTCAAAGAGCTGTTTGACACTCGGCGTAACCATGGCACACCGCCACTCCAACATCCAATCCCAGAGCTTGAAGATTAATCACGGGGACTCTAATCCCAAACGGTAGCTGGGGATTATGGGTAGTGTAGTGTCTTCGGCCATCCTAAACTCCAAAATGTTTTTTGGATTTCATATCACATTACATGTCACTTGTTAGACTTTTATCCAAAGCGATTTACATACTCAATACTGTGGCCAATCCCCACAGGAGCAATTTGGGGTTAAGTGTCTTGCCCAGGGACACAATGACATGCTGACTGCAGTGGGGTTTGAACCTGTGACCCCCTGATCCGAACACCAACGCACAACCCTCTGCACCACACGCCTCCCGCATTAACACCATATCCCAACGTGCATTGCGGCTAAAACACTCAATCACCGAGCTTAAACGCTAGCTGAGGATCTTGGGTAATCAGTTCAGTGGCTGTGTATCGCAATGATGCTCGAAATGTCCCATATAGGCCTAAGTCTGTTTCCGGTTATTTTTATTTTAAACCGGTGTTTGGTGAACTCGAATCAATAGATTAAATGTCGTGACTATAACACGAAATGCCTTGAGACTGGGTTGACCTATACAAAAAATGTCTGAAGTTTTTTGCTTAAAATACCAAAGAGATCATCATGCCTCATACTGCTCATACTCCTCTATTACTGCTTCCCTGTTCCAAAAAGGCTACTTCAAGCATTATTTCTGAAACAGTATGGAGCTCAAACGTTTCTCTCGCAGGGTTTACCACAAGGACATTATATTCTCTCCAGTAGCCTACAGTGTTAGCTCCATGGTTAGCTCTGAGTGTTAGCATGCCTGCTAATGTAAACACAGAGCATATTTCTCCCAAAACACGCCGCACATTGTTTCTGATACAGCACATAGCTTGACATGTTCTTTCTAAGTGTTTATATATAACAACTGTACTCTAAGTGCCTCCTGCAGACATCCTGCTGAATGCACAGACACACAGATGCCAGAAGGGGATTCAGCTGGAGACGATAGGTTGGGACGTGTCACGTGTGCCGGATGATGCCAAAGACGTAATAGGAGCGAGAATTCTGGATCTGCTTGTTGGCACCCCCGTTTTTTTTTTTTAGATGTGGGTACGGAGGAAAAGAGAGAGGGTTTTTTTTCTGACACTTTGTGAGTTCCCTGACAGACCGGGGACACATATTTAAGTATAAAGACATCAAAAAGTGCATTTTGCATAATAGGTCCCCTTTAAGTAAGGCCAGTATTTTGTTTTACTTTGATTAAATTCAAAAGTATATACTATGCTAAGTTTTATTTAGGTGCTTTGAGCTAAATGTTAAAAGTAATATGCTAACGTGTTTACAATGAACATGCTTTCATGATGATGTTAAGCAGGTAAAATGTTGACAATGTTCACCTTCTCAGGTAATTTTTTTCATTTGCAGGTATTTGGTCAAAAGCTAAAGTCTTAGACGATTTAACATTATGAATTTAGAATGTGTGTGCCAAATTTCATGGGATTTGTAAGAAATAAAATCAATATTTTATGAAAACCGGAAATGAAATACACTGTTTTAATTTAAAACAGTTTTTAATTCTAAAAACCGGAAGTTCACACAACAACTTCCGGTTTTGCGAGTAAACATCGTCACTTCCGGTTAGCATTAGCATGTGGCTAATATTACGTTGTTTTTTTAGAGACAAGTTCATTTAAGGTGAAATTACATGTGCTGTTGCACACTAAACACACTGTATTTAACCCTCACTTATTGACGCTGCAATACTGTTTTTAGGGAATGTTTAACAGGTTAAGAACGTTTCCTGGACTCTTTTCAGCTAATCCTGGGCTAAAAAAAAACTACAGTCCATTCAATAATTGTTATATCCTGACACTGTTTTGGACCCAGAACAGTTCAATTCCGAAAAATACTAGTGGTTGAATGCAGAAGCAACAGTTTTGTCACTGGGAGGGATTGCACTTAAAATAGAGATTGGTGATGGATCATTGAGATGCATAAAAAAGTTGAGCATACCTCATACTGACTAAGACATCTCCATTCCTGAAAATAAAGAGTAGAATGTTGTCCTGTGTGACATCGTGGAAATTTGCGTTTTTCTCATTGGCAAAGAAAAGGTCTGGCTTCCACAAACACTGGAACATTGCTGGGTCAATAGTCAGTGAGTCACTCTTAAAGTCAGTAGGAAGTCGTAGGCGGGGGTCATTCCATCTCTGGCGAAGAAATATGTTCACTCTGTAGTCCTGTAGAGTGAAAATAACAATAATTATTACCAGGTCTCCTGCTAACAGTTAAACAAATAGTTTCAACATAATCTGCTTTAAACAGACTTACGTTTTTAAAACGTTTGGTATAACCAATATACTATCAAGATTGCTTTAAAATATATGCAACAGAGATAGACAGGAGGGGTCTATTAGTTGGTTTTGTTTACCTCACTTTCTTTCTAAATATATTATGTCAAGAAAGTATATTTATGTTATTGTTTAGCATGTCTAAAGGATGAGCCATAGGTAAATCTGTTTATTCTTAATGAAAAAGATTTCCCTCTCGGTCACATCATCCTGCCTGCCTTCTTCTGTAGCCTACGTTAATGCCACATTGTTGTCATACGCACTGTTGTGCTCATCTGACGGAGATGATAAAATGCAGCATTAGACTAATACATTAGACAGCTGATGCTGCTCTGTCTCCTGGCATAATTAATTGACGCTTTAAAATGACTTCTTAGGAAAGTATTTCTCATGCCTGGACACTAGGCAAGGGGTCGAGAAGGTGCAAACTGGGACTTGGGAAACAGCACCTCTATAAGCTAACCTGACAGCCCCCGGTTACTGACCACCAGTGTCACCTCAAATCAATGGCCACCAGCTTGAACGACTTGTATATAGAACCGTCTCCCTATCCACAAGACCCCAGAAAAGCAGACACTCCTCCCATTACTGCTCATTCATACAATCTGGCAGCAACCTCTCCTCCCTGCTGGATAATGTGTTTGATCCACACATATTTGTTTTCCGTTTAAAACCTCTGAACCTGCAAACACAAACTGCTTTCTGTGCATGGATTGTTGTGCATTCGTGTGTGGGTTTTTTGAGACTCCCCTGACGGTCACGCCCCGTCCACACAGCAAATCTTGGAGGTGGGCGTGTCTGAAAGCTTGGGGATTTTTTGCGAGCAACGCGACCAACAACCTATCACATGAATCTCCCGCCCCCGACATAAAATACATTTATGAGATTAATGTCTATGGTGCTATTTTATGCTACATTCCATGTTGGCTAAAGATACTGTCTATGCTTGCTAGCAATGTTTAAACAAAGTAAACTGGATATAAAATCCCCAAACAGGCGAAAAGCTACCAGTTTCACCCACTGTCTCTGCCACCTCCCTCCATGCCTGGTTCCTCCGGTTTGTATCCCAACTCATTAGCGACTGTTCATAGAGAACCGGGTGATTTGCTACCGCAACTACTAAATTCTCCTCCATTTTCAAATGAACTGCGGTATGTTACTCCCAGCTTGCACGCGGTTTGATTGGCTAGCACTTGAACTGTCAGATTTGCTTAAACGGGATTTGATTGGCTGACGCTTCCACCTCAGCTTCAAAAGCTTCAACTTTTGAATCCTGAAAATCCTGGAAATCTTCGCTTTGCTTCCGCAGAATGCAGTTCGGCGAGAAGCGAGGCAAAGTGACGTCACCCCATTCAAAGTCAATGGGGAATTTTTTTTCAGAAGCATTGGAAGATTTTTTTAACGCTGCTGTGTGGACGGGTCGTCACCCGATTCGTACTTGTAATGTTTTCTATCTATAGCCAATCAGATCTCTCCTCCATTGTAAGCCAATCACATGAGCGCGCCCCCACGAGGGTATGATTTATTGCGTTCATGACATAGCACTTCATGTACGCATTTTGCGCTGTCCGGTCCATGGAGCCTGCCTGCAGGCGCTAATCTCATGACCTTTATTACGTTATTATTATTCAAAGATAAATAAGGAAGTGTGTGTTATATGAGATGGCAGATTCCGATTATTAAATCAAAGAATAAGAAGAAGCCTAATGTTTTCTATTATATTATTTCGGTGTCAAGGTCCAATGTTGACCAAATTAATCAATAGAGGGTGTAAACAAAATACAAGATGTCTTTATTTATACATATATATATATATATATATATATATATATTGGCGATTTTATTTTGTAATTATATAATAATTGTAATAATGGTGCGTTCACAACGGACGCGATGCGAATAATCGCTCGAGTTTCACCGCGGCTGTCAGCTGTGTTTACTCGCCTCATTCATCTGTGTCAGATTATTGAGCCGTATCTGGCCATGCAACACGTACATTGTTACATACTGTATGCCAAAGTTTTATTTTAAACAACACATTAAGTTGACGAAACACTTCAGTCAAATGTAATTAAAGTCAGATCCACTCATGTCTTACCCCTAGATTCCACCGGGTCCGTCTGCGCCGCGGCGTTCACAGCGATCACGGCCACTCTAGTCAATGGGTGCTATTCCACCAGACACGCCACATTACGGCTAGAAGCTTCTCGGCGCTGGGCTCCGCAAAAAATAGGTGACATTATTTTCGACGCGACGTGAGGCGTTGCAGGTTGCACAAACTCGAGCCTGTCAGTGTCAGGACATCGAGTCCACAGTTTCCTTAACAGGAAAAGGACTGGAACTAGCGGTCGTTCCTGGGTGCGTTGTGCGAGGTGCATCCACCTACCTGCAGCACATACTCTCCACAGCTGAAGCCTATCAAACAAAACGTTTACGAGGAAACCGTATTACATCTCTCTCTCCCCTCCGGTACACAGCACCGTAAGACGTAGTGTGGAGTTGCATTAGGTAACGCGAGATACGGCTGATACTTGCGCATTCGTTTCTGTTATGGATCAGTATCAACAGTCCTGCCAGTAACGTTACTATATTATCAATACTACTTTAGTTATAGCCTGATATATGATGGCTAACTTTACAATGTTGTGATGTGACCGACGTTAGCTAACAGCTGTCTGTAGCTAATGCCGGTCACTGACCAAGACAGCTGCCCTGTTCTCCACTGGTTCTCCTCACACCACAGCTCCATTTCTCTCCGATGGCCGTTATTTCTTCTAATCCTTGGCTGCTCCTGGTCTCTTGGACGCCTAGCAGGCTCATAATTATAATCATATGCATTCGAATATATATTTTCAACCTCTTCTGTGTCAAAACTAGCATTGTGATCCATGTTTATTCATACGTTAGACAGGCCGCTCTCCCCCATGTTACGTCACATGCGGGAGGTCACGGGGTGAGGTTTTTAAGGTAAGGTGAGGTAAAAATATCTTACAAAAACGTATATATATGTATATATATTTTTTAATCTAGTGTATTCATCATTTTCCTACACATTTATTCACTGGTGTGTCTAACCTGCAAGTTGCTCTTTAAACGCACACCGCTGTGTGGACGGGCCATTACAGTGTCACATACTGTATGCAGAAGTATTATTTTAAGCAACACATGTCTCAGTCATGTCCCATGGCCTCATCATTTACATCCTGCCACTTGGAAAGATCCTGTGGACTCTACAGAATATAAAAGTAAAGTACTGAAAAGTAGTGATTGCATGAGCATTCACCCTCTTTGCTATGAAGCCTCAACAGTGACCTTGAAAGTCAAACAATTGGGTAAATAAAGTCCACCTGTGTGCAGTCTGAGTATCAAAAACATCTCTGTTATCAGATACATTATCTGTATATACTATATACTCCTAGTTTGAAACACCCCAGTCTGCCACACCATTAAGCAATAGGCACCACCAAGCAAGCAAACTGCACCATGAAGACTGAGGAGCTCTCCGTTCAGGTTAGTGACAAAGCTGTGGGGAAGTAATGGTCATGGGGGGGTTATAAAAAAGACAGACAACAGAGAGACCATTGATAAGGAAAAATAACTGCCCAAAATCTACTTTGGTAGGACTAAAATGTTACTTTGCAGCCATCAAGGTAAATGCTATGTCTGGGGCGAACCCAACATCTCATCCCCTGTGAAGCCTGGTGAGGGCAGCAGCATGTTGTGGGGATGTTTTTCATTGACAGGGATTGGGAAGCTGGTCAGAATTTAAGAAGAAAGAATAAAAGATTTCTGCACACTAGCAGAACTCATCCTACTTGAAGCAGCTGGAACCGTTACAGGAAAAAATCTCATTGGAACATATGCCAAGCTGATAGAGACATTACTTTTTATCTATTTCATTACTATTTATTTGTTGCTTTTTTTGTCAGTCCGCTGACATCTTTTAAAGAAGCCCTCAAAACTAACCTTATAACTGTTCCTTTCAACCTTGAATTCTCTATCCCACCACCCCCTTCTTCCCGTGAAAAGCACTATATAAATGGCATGTGGGTATTCTTATTTACACTGAACAAAAATATAAATGCAACACTTTTGTTTTTGCTCCCA